>OZ034808.1:47599901-48150487 GCA_964028335.1 Altica lythri | reverse complement strand
AGTGAGTACTCTATATGCATACATTTTATTTTCCTGTGAATCGTTTAAAAAATCAATGTTGAAATCTCCACAAAAAATAAAAGATATAAAGTAATTTGTACAGAAAATTAATGCACTATAAAGTCTATCTATAAGTGTATTAAAATTTCCAGATGGGGATCTATAAATATTTAACATACAACAGGTGGTTTCAAGTATTTTAAAAGAGATACTGGAGATTTTAATATCTACTTCAAGTGATAAATTAGTCAAAAAATCGTGTTTCTTAATTTCTATGGAAGATTTTGTCAAAATTAGTACACCGCCATGTGATTTATTAGTTCTATTGAAGTAACAGTAATAATACCGAAGAAATTATCAGATTTGTCATGATTTGCACACACACAGTTCTTTATGTTTCTACTGACTTCCTTGTGATACATTTTGCGATACGTACGTCAAAACTTTTGATTAGCTAACCTTACCGTTAATTTCTGTCAAAATTTTTTAAAACGTAAAAGTGAAATTAATGAATTTTAGATAAATTACAAAACAAAATAGTTGTCACTTGAATAAAATGGCGGATTCTAAGGAATATTTTACTCTTTCATCAATAAATACTAATAATAAACGAAAAAATCAAAAACCTGTAGCTACTTGTTAATAAACATATTTTGAATTTGAATTTATTGCGCGATGATACGTACGTCAAATAAGTTTTACTTCAATTGCGCCTAAAGGTTACACGCACCTATTTTTTTTTTCTAATTGTACCTATATACACTTTCAAAAATAAATGGGTTGATGACGTGCTGGGCTTATGCTTGCCAGGTGATGGCTATCGTACTTAGCATGCTATAACTTACCGCTATACAAATTTCTAGCCTTACAGGCATACCTTTACTTGGAACGTTTACTAGCTCTCCTACTACATGTACAATTTAAAAAAAATTCTGGGTTGGTTTAAGAAGAGATACAGACAAATTTTTCAATCGTTGTAAAGACTGTCAATAATGAAAATAAACTACACAATCTAAACAACCTTTAATTATTACAACACAGTGCATGTTGCATTTGACATGTTTTCTAGATTTTGTGGGCCCTTTTGAAAAAAACTGCGATAGTAAAAAAATATTAACAGTACAGAGTGAATTTAGTAAATATGTTAAATGTTATTATAGATCAGGGTACGGAGTTTATGGCAAATAGATTTACCGAAAGTTAAAATTACGAAACAGTAACACATAATAAACGCTACAGATTATTACTATGAAACAATCGGAGCTTTAGAAAATCCTCAAAAACACTTAAATGCCTTTAAACAACATATTATCTTACTTGCACCTCTTCTGAAGACAACTGTGTTTAAATTTTGGGTTAACGTACAATTTTAAGTGTAAACGTGGTATAAAGATCATATAATTTATATCTACAATGGAAAAAAATAACTACCTCTAAACAGTATTATTATTCAATAAATTTAATTTATTAAAATAAAATTTAATTGTTTTTAAAATATCTAGTTGCAGACCAAAGAAAAAGGAAAAAATGAAACTGTTATTAAATGCATATACAATTAGTTTTTAATTACAAAGTATTTACGAAGGTAATAATTATGTCAATTTATTTATCAAGTAGGTAATCATAATTTATTAACTATGTATTCTTATATATTAGGGTGATTTATGTGGTTTTAAAATACCTGTATTAAACAATAAATGTTTAGACAATTGTTGCAAAAAGAGTGTAAGTGATCAAGTAAAAAATACAAGGAAATTAATTTTTTTTAAGTAGCACAAATAATAGAGCGATATTTTCTAAGAGATACAACTATTTTTTTGCAGATTTAATAAAGAATATTAAATTTTAGACTATTATTTTCACAGACAAATATAACAAAATGTTTTAACATTTTTTGTTATATTTGCTAACAGTATATACGTTGTATACAAGAGCAAATAACGATCGGGCAATTCAAAAACTTCCATCAGTGTTCCATGTGGTTTATACAAAGAATGCAAAAAACATACATTGCTAATCGATTAAAAAAACCTATAATAATGTACCTATATTAAAGATATGAAAAACAATGAAAAATTTAGGCATATTTTTTGAAAATTTAAAAATTTTAAAAATTTTTGGAAAGTATACAAACAAGAATAAATTTAATGACATTAAGGAGAAATTCAAAAAATGTCGCACCCAGACTCGAACTCGCAACTTTCAGCTATACGCACTGACGTTCTAACCACTAAGCTATAGGTGCCTAGCCATCAAATCGCCTAACGGTCGTTAAATTCAATTCATGCCAGGTTGCGAGTTTGAATCTCACTGGGTGCAATTTTTTTTCCAATTTCTCATTAATGTCATTTAATATCTTCTTGTTTGTATAACTTCCAAAAAAAAAAAAAAATTCAAAATTTTCAAAAATCCCAAGAGAGATTTCTCAAATAATCGTTTACTAATTTAGGCATATTGTTTGAAAAATCCTACGGACAACTTTAAAGTTGTACGAGACCTATAACGCCAGAATAAAAATCGACAAAAACCTTACAAATGCATTCAATACTACAAAAGACCTCCGACAGATATATTGTTTTTCTGTCACTCTTTACTCTTTTCACTCTCTTTAAAATATATCTCGACATTGCCTTGAAGGTGTGTACAAATACAGTAAAATTGAAAGTTAGAGACTTTATGCTCACCTTATACTTTCCGACGATCAAGTAATAGCCAAAGACAAAATGATTTAAAAAAGTTAAATTATTACTATTAACAAGCAGGATTAGTTACAAAAATGTAGCTTTTTAAAAAACAAAGAAAATCCTTTTTTATCTAAAATCCTTTCTTAGCGGACGTCTAGACCCTATAAGGAACCTACCTACCAAATTTCAATTTTGTAGGTCTTATAGTTTCTGAGATATGGTGATAAGTTAACTTTCGCTCTTATATAATATATAAACTTTCGCTTTTATATATTATATAAAAGCGAAAGTTCACTCATCACCATATCTTAGAAACTATAAGACCTACAAAATTGAAATTTGGTAGGTAGGTTCCTTATAGGGTCTAGACGTCCTCTAAGAAAGGATTTTACGAAACTCTACCCCTAAGGGAGTAAAACTGGGGTTGGAAATTTGTATGAAAGTTTTTGAAGTAAGGGACTAGAAAATTAAAATGTGTGCTCTTAAGAGGTTGTGGAAGTGTACTTATATTGTATTTTTAGAAATCAACCTCCTTCATAAGGATTGAAGGGGGGTCGGACACTTTATATACAAAAATCAACACGCCACGCGAACGACATCGCGGGTACATCGATTTAGATCCCAAAAATGTGGTTAGATTTTTTTGCCTGTCTGCATGTTTGTGCTCGCATCACATAAAAACTACTGATTCGATTCGAATGCGGTTTTCGCAGATGTATTTGTCTTCTTTCAACTTAGCATCTGGTGTATAAAAATTTTGGCATGATTTTTGTATCGGGATAGTTAAAAGCATAAAGAGTGACATAGGCTACTTTTTATACAACAATCAATACGCCACGCGAACGACGTCGCGGGTACATCGATATACAACCTTAAAATGTGGTTAGATATTTATTGTCTGTCTCTCTGTGTGTCTCTCTGTCTGTCTGTATGTTTGTGCGCGCATCACATGAAAACTACTAATTTGATTCAAATGCGGTTTTCACAGATGTATTCTAGCACGTAAGTATGTATACATACGTGCTATAATTTAGTTTTGATATTCGAAACTAGATAGCGCTATGGGGTTATTAAAACAAATGACTTACACATTACTATATCCTACAGATCATTAGGTCCTATGTAGAACTGTCATAGATCAATATTATAAGATAGTCATAATCGGTGTTGTATGATTAATTATTATTAAAATCTGTTTACTGGTTGCAGCTTGATTGACTGACAAACATGAAAGTTTAAATAAAAAATATAAAACATTAAAAGTAGTTAGGCCAGACTTATTTTACTAAGTAAATACCTACAGAATGATTAAAATTAAAATTTTATATGTAAAATAGATAGTCATTAAATCATTTGTGAATATCCCAATTTCACGCGGGCAAAGCCGCAGGTAAAAGCTAGTTATTACTATAAACGCATTACAAGCGGAGTTATGACCCTTTAAAGGGAGTTTTTTGGTTGCCATAAATTTATTTGGAGATTTCAAAGCTATATAATGAAAAAATGAAAGAAAATTTAAAGTGCTAATAACGACCTTTAAAATGAGCTATGGAAAAAGTGTGAAACGTAAGTTGACGGAGTTATGATTAAAATAAGATAAATCATTCGATTAAAACAAAAATAGCAATAAAATGTACGCTATTACGATTAAAATTAAAATAAATCGTAACCTATAAATAATTTAATTTATTTATATCCTATTAACATGTTTAAAAAATTTAAATGGTTTAAAACCCATAGTTTTTGCAAAATCACCATTTCTTTTTTTTGTATTTTTATAGCATAAATATTAATTGAAATATGATCGTTTAAAGCTTGCATACCTATGCGAAGGGTAGCTTTTATGAGTCCTTTAAGGTCAAAACATTCTAAAACTAAAGGTCATGAAATTATCTAAAACATAAAACCTACCCACTCCAATAAAAAAAAAATAGGTGCGTGTTACCTTTACGCGCGATTGAAGTAAAACTTATTTGACGTACGTATCATCGCAAAATAAATTCAAATTTAAAATATGTTTATTAACAAGTAGATACAGGCTTTTGATTTTTTCGTTTATTATTATTATTTATTGATGAAAGCGTAAAATATTCTTGAGAATCCGCCATTTTATTCGAGTGAGAACTATTTTGTTTTGTAATTTATCTAAAATTCATTAATTTCACTGTCACGTTTTAAAAAATTTTGACAGAAATAAACGGTTAGGTTAGGTTATCTAATCAAAAGTTTTGACGTGCGTATCGCAAAATGTATCGCAAGGAAGTCAGTAGAAACATAAAGAACTGTGTGTGTGGAAATCATGAGAATTTCTTCCGTATTATTACTGTTACTTCAATAGAACTAATAAATTACATGGCGGTGTAATAATTTTGACAAAATCTTCCATAGAAATTAAGAAACACGATTTTTTGACTAATTTATCACTTGAAGTAGATACTGAAATCTCCAGTATCTTTTTAAAACACTTTAAACCACCTGTTGTATATTAAATATTTATAAATCCCTATCTGGAAATTCCAATACATTTATAGATAGACTTTATAGTGCATTAATTTTCTGTACAAATAATTTTATATCTTTTATTCTTTGTAAAGATTTCAACATTGATTTTTTAAACGATTCACAGGAAAATAATATGTATGCATATAGAGTACTCACTCATTTTTATTCAATATTTTTTCATCACTTTCTTCATTTATAAATCCACTTTGTTTATTCATATTTAAAACAAACACTTTATACACAGATTTTATGCGTAAAGCTATTCACCAACAATGTATTTTGGTTGACAAGCTGTCAATTTGACAGGTCAGCATAATATGTATATTATGTTGCCTACCATAATATACAATCACAGATTTAACTTTTATTTAATATAGTAGGCGGAATCGTGTTAGGTTTTATGAATTTGGTTTTTTGCGTTACGTAGAATCTAACGTTAGAATATGACGTCATTACTTCCGTTAGAAAATAAATCTGAGTTACCCCTAGTCGCGCCTAAAGAAGTTTTACTTCAAATACATTAATAGCAATGAATTATTTAAAAAAAGGGTAAAAACTCGGATTCTGGAAA
Source organism: Altica lythri (assembly GCA_964028335.1). Taxonomy (NCBI): domain Eukaryota; kingdom Metazoa; phylum Arthropoda; class Insecta; order Coleoptera; family Chrysomelidae; genus Altica; species Altica lythri. The sequence goes on along the minus strand of OZ034808.1, from coordinate 48,144,730 downwards.
CGAAGAGTTCTATACCCTATTCTGAAAACACGTTCGAACGTGTCCTGTTCTGTGAAATTTAATTTTTAATGTTTTATTGGGCGCAGGTGAACTCCCGACAAAATAATTATTTTTAATCTTGTTAAATATTTTTATTTAATATACCTACTCGTACCAGTAATCCGCAATAGGTAAATATCTATATTAAAAGAAAAATAATACAAAAGTTATTATTTTTAAATTTATTTATTATAACTTTTAGAAAAATAATATGATACAAGTTTAATAAAGTCAAATATTGATATAATGTTATTTTTGTACTAAAATATTTTTTCTTTAATAAATGCTTGCTTTATAATAACTTCTTTTCGATTTGGTCGATTTTCTTTAAAATAAACGCTGTTAATTTTTGAATGAGTATCGATTTGCATGCCCAATAAGCAGTCTAAGAATTTGTAGATATTTGGATGAGGCGTTTCACAATATTGTTTAAATTTAGAGTGAAACGACTCACAAGCATTGGTGGTCCTTGACGTGCACGAGCATGTTTCAACTACATTATCTGCAATGCTGTTTAATTTTTCCGGCATTATTGGCATTAAGTCTTCCACAAAAGCGTCACCAACTTCATCCGGCGGTAAAAACATCAATCCAAAGAGACAGTGTAGCCATTTTCCAATTTCGGATTCTCTGTCCTTATATCCTTTAGCGAATCCTTTAAATTGTATTTTAAAAAAAATACTTTGTGAAAAATGGAAGCGACAACCAATAATATTACTGCTTTTAAAAACTTCTCTTAGACTGCAATGGATTGCAATTTCAAAATCACAAATAAAATTTTGTGGTTCCAAATTAAATTCTAACATGCTACATGTTTCAATAATTAATTTAAAAAGTTTTACATAAGTTGATATTTTTATCTTTTAGTAAACAAAACACTACGGGAACATAATAATTTTCAACAAAACCATGAAATGAAAATAACTGTAAAAAATATTTAGGACAATGTTCAAAAGTTCCATCTAAATAAATTTTATTTTGTAATCTGGCATGATTTATATTATGGCAAATATAAGTAAAATCCTTACTTGTCATATGCTGTAAAAAATTAGCTTCTTTGTTTACTTTTTTATGCAATAGTTTTCTTGGTTTCTCAGACAAGTTTTTCATTCCCTCGATTTTTACATGATTATTTATCCTTTGTCTACTTAACAATTTTTTATTATTTTCGTGATTATGATTACCAACACATTTAGACAGAACTCCATTTAGAATATATAATTTTACTTTGCAATCTTTTTTAACACAACACCAACATTCTTCACCAGTTTTTTTAAATTGTCTCAAAAAATAGAATATATAGTTATCAGGTATTTCCTTCAATAACTTTACAATAATACTAAATAAGCACAATTTACAAAAAGAACTTTTTACAATAGAAAGTTTTTTACTGATTTATAGGTCATATTTTGTGTCATCTCAACAATGCACAGCATCCCTGACATTGTAAAAATATTAAGTCATACAACGCTGTGATTGATCATAGAGAAGATTGTTTCCTTGTTAACAAAATCAAGGGTAGTTGTATCTAAAAACTTTCTAAAACAGTTTATTTTATTACCAGTTAAAATAATAATTACTGTTTTCACATGTAAGAACAAAAAAAAAGAAAAAAAAACTTCTCTGTCGCGTAATCGATCCCATTATGATAACATAACAGAACTGTCACAAGTGGACTGATCCGCCGCCTAACCAACTACGCTACGAACGATTTATTTAATAACTTTCAAAATAATATTATCTATACACAACTTAGATCATGTTTAATATCAATTCGGTATAAATTTCGAAATCTATGTATATGCCTCAACACACTTGAAACATGCATTGTCATCCAGTTCTTAGCTATCCTGAAAATTTCAGCGCTCTAGGTAGTCGGGAAATAGGTTTAAATTCGATTACAAATTCCACGGAATGACACAGAGACACAGAACACGGAGAAAATATAAAAAACTTTCTAATAAATATAGAAAATTAAATATTAAGTGTTGCAAGGGTAGGGGTTACTCTTAAATGGTGCTCGAATTATGGTATCAATTTAACAGGAATTTTGGGGAAAATGGGACATTCTAAAGCTAATTACTTTTCTCAAATTTAAATGGAAGTAAAGATTATTAAATAATTTTAAAAGAAAGTGAAGCAAAATTAGGAGTACCTTCCTTATTGAATTACCGGTCAGGCGGTCAAGCAAGCTTACTTCTTACAATTACGTTAATCCAAATGATAAATTTTTGTAGGAAATTCACCTAAAATTTTATACCTGACCAACCAACCTTTTTTTCGTCGGGAATTCGTACAGCACCGTTTTATTAATTTACTTATTCTTTTTTAACCGACTTCAAAAAAGGAGGGGGTTCTCAATTCGACCATATTTGTTTTATGGATGTTACCGAATATCTCCGGTATTTATAATCTGATTTAAAAAATTATTTTTGCATTCAAAAGAGTAGAGTTTTCCATTGGTCCCATGGAAATTTGGATAAGGTCTGGTCATCAATGTGAAAGATATTCCAGGAAATACCACAAAAATCAACAGAATAAGCTCGGCAGTTAAGTTAATATGTAAATAATGATGTATAACATAAAAACATAATAATTGGCGCGTTACTGTCCCACTATAACTAATTTAAAACAAGAGGGGGTTCTGAATTCGACCATATTTTTTTATGTTACCGAATATCTCTGGTATTTATAATCCGATTTAAAAAAATCGTTTTGCATTCAAAAGAGTAGAGTGTCCGTGTGATCCCATAGAGATTTGATTAAGTTCTGGTTATCAATGTGGAAGATATTTCAAGAAACACCACAAAAATCAATAAAATAAGCTCTGCGGTTAAGTTAATAAGTTAATAATGATGTATAACATAAAAACATAATAATTACCTCGTTACTGTCCCACACTAAAGCCAAAGACCTCTTCTCACAAGCAGAAGGAATGTGCATTTAATCAATCCTCTGGCTCACTGCGTGTTGGTGATTTCAGACAATTAAGTCAACGTCACGATCTATTACTATTTATGATTATATATTAAAATGGATCCTCTTTCCGGAACACCCTTCTTCAATAAAATTATCAGTCGTGGATTCAAGATTTCCAAATTTCCAAAAAAAAAAAATTAAAAAAAATTCTTCTTCCGTTGTTCCACTCTTTCTTTATATCTTCCTCTTCCTACTACTTTCCAACTCCTTCTTGTTGCTGCCTTTCTATTTATCTATTACCTTTTTGCTGCTGAGCTCTTTTTTTATACCTTCCTCTTCCTACAATTTTCCAACTCTGACCTCTCTGTATCCTCTCATCCAATTCCAATTATTTTTTATTTTAATTATTTATTTATAAATTCTTCTGATTATATAATCTTCTTCAACTCTTTTTGTTTCAATTTAAATATCAACGTTTCTTACTTAATTAATCAAATTCTATCTATTTTCTCAACTTTATTTTTTTAATGACTGTCTAAATTACAATTCTTGACAATCTAATCAATACAAATTCTCTTAACAACGTAACAACACCAAAAACAAAATAATTTTACAAAAAACATCTAAATAAAAAAATACTTAATCTAGACAACCAATTTACAAATAATGGATCACGTTCCAACATTTCATTAAAGGAACATGCCCCATGCCCGCATCTGTGATTTCCTTGTGTATTTGTCATCTATTACTATTTATGATTATATATATATATATATATATATATATATATATATATATATATATATTGTAGCGTTTTTAAAAAATCCTGTTATTTAATTTCTTTTTCTAAATAGAAGCCAACTCCGGTTGTTAAATCTTTACACCTCATTTAAGAAATTGCTGAAATAGAATTACGTGACTAAAAAACATGCGTGAGTTATCTCGTGAGAAATTTCTAAAAGAGATAAATTAGCGACCGGTTCTTAAAACAATCATATCCGCTCTGTTCAATCACGTGCTATCGAAAAAGTTCATTTAAGAGACGAACAGATGCAATTGCCGTTACTCAAGGTGTGGCGTTTGCTACTAAAATCTCAAGTCATTTAGTTTCAACTTTCCCAGTTATTTTGCTTTATCGTAAAATTACGAAGTAATTAAGTGTTTCTAGTGCCTAGTTTCGTTTGTTCCGATTGAAAGTTTATCTTAAGATTCCCAGATAGATTACTTAAAATATCTAGTAATTATGACTGCAGCTTGGTCATATATTACAGTACCTATTTCGTAACTAGAGACTTATGAAGATTAGGAGGATGGTTTATTCTCTAACTACCTGTTAATCGAGACCAGAGTGGAGTCGAGATTTAACATTATATCTTATCGGATCTTTTACCGAGAGAATGACAAAATCTGATCTTCAAACAATCTTTGAAACACTAAGAAACTAACGTAAGTTTTTGTATTATTTTACCGTTTATTTCTCAGGAAAATTTAATTTTAATTTTATACATCATACCGAAATACCTTCTGTAATAAAAGTGCAGTGCCGTATTTAAATTAACTGTTTTTGTATTTCTTACCTGTATCTTTGTCATTTATATTTTTTTGTATTTCTTATCTGTACATTTTTTTATTTATTTTTTTTTCTTGCATTTCGTACCTTTTTATTTAATATCTATATCTTGAGATGTAAGTACTCCTTTAACTCGAGTTAATAAAAAAGCAAAAAGTGAATTTTAATAATTTTTTGTCTAGAACTCAATTGTTTCACTTTTGCTTCACAGGGTACACAGAAATAACAAACATAGCTGCTATTTAAGTGTTAAAAAAATATGATTTTGAAATGATCACCAAGGTAATTGTGTAATATGTTTTTACTATTTTAACATAGATATCTGCCTCTATGTTTTTATGTGTTTGCTTTGTTTATTATTTAAACAAATAATAAATATTTTTAATAGTTTAAATGGATATTTTCTTTTCCTTTCTAGAGCAGTTACTCTGATCAATATTTTCAGTTAATCTAATATATTTTTTTGAAGTAACTAAATTTTGATTTATCAAAAATTTTCTTATCATACATGTTTGAATATTAACCATAAGGATAAGTAAGGAAAAGTGTAAGTATAATTATTTTTTGTTTACTAAATAAAAGTGTGTAATTTCAATTCTTGAATGAATCATAGATATCTGCCTCTATGTTTTTATGTGTTTGCTTTGTTTATTATTTAAACAAATAATAAATATTGTTAATAGTTTAAATAAATATTTTCTTTTCTTCTCTAGAGCATGTTACTCTGATCAATGTTTTCAGTTAATCTAATATTTTTTCTTTAAAGTAACTAAATTTTGATTTATCAAATATTTTCTTATCTTACAAGTTTGAATATTAACCGTAAGGATAAGTAAGGAAAAGTGTAAGTATAATTATTTTTTGTTTCCTAAATAAAAGTGTGTAATTTAATTTTTAATACATTATTAAATATATTCTTTTTTATTTTGATAACTTTTCATTGAGCTCGTCCGAATCCACGCTCGCTCTCAACCAACCAACTGAGTGCCGTTCGCAAATAGTGAACCTTAAGACGAGCATTTACCATTTACCGATAAACAAACAAAAGGGGAAAATTAACAGGCATATACGCAAAAAGGATTATTGTTACAAGTAGGAATGGTAACCGTAGACATGCATGTTTCTGGCTCGTTAGCCGTCATCAGTGCGGCATAACCAAGTAAGGTATTGCACTTGGCCAGCAAAAGTGTTGGGTACTTGGGAGCAAAGGATGGTAGGGAAACATCCCTAGTAGCACACTTCATTGGATTCATGTTGTTACAATCTGGTTCTAATATGGTAATGTTGGCCAATATGGGCCTTACCGAACCGATCTGGGAACCATATGGTATTCCCACGATCAGACAATATTTGAAAAACCAGATGGCATTTATCTGGTTTTGAGATTGGTTTTTCTTCATTGGTATTTTGCGGGTTCCCCGTATTAAAACCAGTTTAGAAACCATCCTTAATCCAAGGAACTCTGATGGAATATGGTTTAGATAAGATTGTTATTCCTTCATCAATTTTTTGTAGGTTTCCTATATTGGAACCAGATTAAAAACCATATTCAATCCAATCATTTTTAATGAAATTATTGTTTAGAAACTGGTTTCCCTCTATTGGTTTTTTAGATATTGAAAACAGATTAAAAGCCAATCAAAATTCAATATTTTTTAACGGATATGGCTTTAAAATTAGTTTCTCATAATTGTTTTTAATATTGTTAAATCTGTTAATAAAATAATTTAAATTGTAAATTATAATTTAGTTTATAAACTAAAATTAAATCTCTAAATGAAACTAAAATTTTAATATTATAAATTGTTTCCGATTATCGGCTTACATCTACAAGTATCCTACTTTGGAAAATCCAGTATTAGATAATTACTTAGAATACAATATTTTGGGAACTATTAGCAGGTATGAAAAGTTACGATTTGGTGTAGAATGCATCGGTTTGTTATAAACTATATCCCAGGTATAACAATACTTTCTTTCCAAAAATATAAGTTATAACGTTTCGGGTTTTTTCAAAAATTTGTGTATTAGGGCTAACAAGATGTTTTATGACAGGGATCGACTTTTTTGTGTAGGTCGTAACCATCTGGTGGAGAAGATAAAGATAGAATTATGTGAACTAACTATGGAGAGTAAAAATATTGCAATATTTCTTAGTTTTGATTAAATTTCTACTCTGGATTTTCATTCGAATTTGTGTTTTTGTGAAGTGTGATTGTAAAAAAAAATTAAAGTGGTTATACCTAGTGAAATGAAGTAAAAAGTAAAGAGTGTGTACTGTGATTAAATATTTCAAAATAAAGAGGGTATTATTTATATTAGATATTAATACATATATTATATTTTATTATTTTAATTTTGCTATTTGTGTATTTGCGTTGTTGCTTTTCGTTAAAGAAGCAATATCATTACTTGAGAAAAAAGATCCGAATTGTATCTTTATACCAGACTTTTACTTAAATGAATTAAATGCTTCTAGTTCGAGTAACACAAATCATTTAAATTCCCATTAAGTTTTAAATATAAAAAATATAATCAAATTTTAAATTTTGCACAGTCATACAGGGTAATGAGCCCCTTTTTTAAGGAATAATATTGAGAATTTGCCCTATTTGTCAAGTCGTAGTAGACCGGGTATAAATTAAAATTGTTGTTATAAATTATGTTCAAAAATGGGGCCCATCACCCTGAATGTCAGTGCAAAATTTCAAATCTGAATTCCTTCAAATAACTAAAATACATATAGAGGTGTGTTCCTTAGTATTGAGTTTGAACAGAAACAGATGATGAAGAAATTGGACAACATCGAAACACTTTTAAAATACATTGTCGACAATGGTGCTAAATGTTCCATTCAAAAAAATCCTGATGCAAGAAACTTGCTGAATAGCCTTATTCCCTGCCAATCGGTAGGGGACGTGGAAATTTTAGAGAACCATATCACAAGCGATGCTGCTTTTAAAAACGTTTTGGTAAATATTTATATTCTATCTATACTTAGGCATTATAAATTTTATAATAAACGATATACTTAAAATATTCTAATTTTTTATTTGTAAAATTAATAGTTTTAATCCAAATTTTTGTTGCAGAGGGACACTTTATTTTTAAGTGGAGGTGATGATCTCCAGAAATCTATTTACCTGTATGATTATGAAGAAATCATTAACCCCGGAAGCATTCCAACATTATTCGGTAATGGGCAAAAAGCAAAAACTTGCTTTTTGTATAAATACATTAAAACTGTACGAAGTAATAGTAGGTAAAAATAAAATATAATGATTGTTTATGTGTAACTATAATCTATTTCCCTTTGATTCCAGATGCTACCCGGCGAAGATTTCCAAATGCCACAGATATAGACATAATAAAATCAGTTTCACTATTCCTGGCCACTACGCAGGACAGAATTTTAAAATAAAATTATACAGTATGTTTGTTAAAGTTGTAACCAAAAGTTAGCAACTTTTTTATTATATGTAAATAAAAACACAATTGTTTTCACGATATCCACGATTTATTACTTAGTAATATGTGACGCGTTTCACTACGATGTAGCTTTATCAAACACTGGTACTAAAATACATCGTAGTGAAACGCGTCACATATTACTAAGTAATAAATCGTGGATATCGTGAAAACAATTGTGTTTTTATTTACATATAATAAAAAAGTTGCCAACTTTTGGTTACAACTTGAGGCATCCTTCGGGGTACCTGTCGAATCGGACGTGCATCACCAGTGTCAATTCTATGTTGTACAACATCAGTTCTTCCCAGTTTACTTTTAGAACCAAATACAGGTTTATAACGATAAAGTAGATCTCTTACCTGTTTCTTTTCTAATTTTGACAAAGAGGGATCTAATTTTGTCATTAATTGTTCAATTTCGTTGGTCTCATCTGTTTCCGTAACGTTTACCTTGTGAATTATGGTCGTTACTGGTTCTAAACTTCCCATTTCTGTGTCCTTTCGGAGAAAAACTGGATGATCGTTCAAGTTGATAACTCGGATGGGTACCTCTTTGGCGGATCTAACAAGAGTCTTACGCACAAGGAGTCCGTTTCCCAATTCATGGTCATAGTTCTTCGGCTCTATCATGGCTGGGGCACCATCTGGCTCCGGTCCATCCAACCGCGCTGTGACGACACATTCGCAGCTCGCCGGAAGTCCGATATCATCGATTAGCTTGATCGGGGCATTGTCAACTTGTTTTCGGTGCAGGAATTTTTCTTCATTACCAGTACGAAGGATACGTTGGCGAAGATCCAAATGAAAACCACAGTGGAGCATAACATCCATGCCCAGAACAACATCTTCATCAACGTCAGCCACCAGCACTGAGTGAACAAGAGAGGTTGAACCAAACTGTAGCGTCACCTGTATCTCACCGTAGACTCTAGCAGAATCTCCGGTAGCGGTACGCAGTCTTCAACTGGTAGGCCACATCTTCTTTCGCATAATGATGGATGGTTGCCACGTATTTTAATGAAAGTAAAACTAAATCAAATTTTGAAAAAACTAATAAAAAGGTTAACTAAATTTACCCAATTGAAATTCAACTTCAGCTGAGTTCGGTAGTGGTTTCTCTACTGGCAAATTAGTGCCCAGCTCAGCAGTAGAGGGTAAGTACCAAAATAAAGTGAGTGCGCCACCGATTTGTACGGTTATAATCGGAAACCCCTGATGTTCCAGGCACTACTTCACCCACTGGAGATAATTAAATAAATTCAAAATATTAAACAGTACTAATTGAATTGCACAATAAAAAAAAATAACGATAGTGAGCTAAATAAAACAAAATATCAACTAGACCCTTCTTTAATAAAAATTAAGAATTTACACAACTGTCAAGCCTCGTGCTTGACAACGCTATTGATATGTATATAAAAAAAAAGAATATATAAATAATATTAAAAGATAAATTTACCAATATGTGTGATCACACTCAATACAAAAAAAAGACAAGAAAAATAGATCTTAACTAACTATAGTTGCGACTTAAATCTAATTAGGCTTATCTGTTAATCCTCGGCGTCTCTAATACTTAGGTCGGTTCCAAAAACCAAGCCTGTTCCAAAACCAATAGGCTTGCACCAACCACAATAACTTAAGCTCGAACTAAGTATCAGGTCTGCACCCAAAATTAAAGCCTGTATCTAGCGCTGTATCTAGGATTTTAGCCTATAACTAGGACTTAAACCCGTAACTAGGATTTATACCTGTATCTAGGACCCTAAAATCGTAATTTGAAATTAATAATAGTTCAAACAAATTTTATTGACTCCTCAATTAATTGACTTAGTGACTTTAATACAATTTGAACACATTCAATCAATCAATCAAATAAGCTTTATTGTCAAAAAATTTACAAAAATTTGTGTAGACAAAGCCAACAACAGATAAATATAAGATAGAACTAGGAACTAGTTCTACCATATATACATAATACATATACACATAAACATAAACATAAAAATATAAATATTTAGAAAAAACATCATTAGTTGACAAAACAATCCATAACAAACAAAAATTGTTTAACCAACCAATTTATAAACTTAAATATTGTTTCCTAAACAAAATTACAAACTGTAAACAAAAAATCAAAAAATCAAAAAATCACACATTAAACAGATGAATAACATTAACCAGTGTGCGAAATGCTCGTATTATTAAAAAAATCGTTTACTGTATAAAATGGCCTTTCCAGCAAATATGATTTTAGTGTCTTACGAAATAGAATAGGGGCTGATATGGACTTAATCGCAGATGGCAGATGATTATGCAATTTTTTTGCGTTGTATAGAATAGAATTTTTGACCAATTCATAGGTTGGGATAGGAAGACGAAAATTATGATCCGCATTTCTAATTGCATAGCCATGGAGGGGCCTTTCCGAGACAATTGTTTGGTGCTTGCGGATTAAGCAAATCGATTCATAAATAAACAAAGAAGGAAGTGTTAATATTTTATGTCTTTTGAAGATATCTTGGCAGTGGGCTCTGCTGTGTAATCTAAGAGCATATCGGACAGCTCTTTTTTGAAGTCTGAATATACGATCGAATTGAGTCCGAGTGCAGGTGCCCCAGAAAGGAAGAGCATATCGCAAATGTGAACTCAGTTTTTTTGATAGGGTATTAATGTGCGTTTGCCACTTCAGTGAATTGTCCACAATAAGACCTAAGAACTTTACAGACTCGACGACATCGACAATATTGTTATCAAGTACAAGAGGTTGTAACGTACTGTTATATGACAAAATTTTAGTTTTCGCAACGTTAAAGCACAGAAGGTTTGAATCACACCATGACTTGATGGTCAGCAAATCATTAGACATAGTACTATACAGAGTTGACGCATCTGGGCAGCTCCAAATAAAACTAGTATCGTCAGCAAATAGGCAGATTTTTCCGCTAATGTCCAGACAAGCAATGTCGTTGATGAACAACAGAAATAGAATGGGGCCTAAGACAGAGCACAATCTATTTGTTTGCACGAAGAGGTGGATGAATCAACTCTGACCAGCTGATTTCTGTTGTTTAGGTAAGAGTTGAGCCATTGCAAAGGAATGCCACGAACTCCATAGTGCCGCAACTTTTTGATCAGGATATTATGATTAACACAGTCAAATGCTTTAGAGAAATCGCAGAAAATAGAAGCTGTATGATGCTGGTCATTTAAGTTAGAATAAATATTGTGGAAGACAGAAAACATAGCATCATTTGTGCAACGGCCACTAAGGAATCCAAACTGTTGACTTGTCAATATGTCATATTTACAAAGAAATGATAAAAGTCTTTTTTTGAACAGTCTTTCTATAATCTTGGATAACGTCGGAAGAAGAGCGATCGGACGATAGTTGGAAGCTTGGTCCCTATCCCCTCCCTTGTACAAAGGTATTATTATTGCCGTCTTGAGGCAGTTGGGGAAGGTTCCAAGTTGGAATGATTTGTTTATTAAGGCAGTGAGAGAGTACAGTGTACATTCCGGAAGGTTAGAGAACATTTTCAGGGTAAGACCATCTGACCCAGATGATGATTTATTTTTGATGTCGTCGATTGCACTGCAAAGCTCTGTTTTCTCCACGGGTGTAAGGAAGAAACTGTGTGAATTCAACCTGGTACCAGAAAGGTACAAGAGTGGGTCGCGAGAGGGGGCTATGGTATTCACTAAGTTCTTTGCCACATTCACAAAATAATCATTCAGACTGTTCGGAGAAGCAGAGGTTGAAATGGTAGAATGGGTTTTATTCCTCAGATCATTGACAATAGACCACGTATCCTTGGCAACATTATTGGAGTTTGTCAGTTTATTTTTATAATATACATCCTTGGCACCTTTTATAGTTTTTTTATAAATTTTCCTGTAATTTTTCACGTAATTATGAAAAAGGGGATTCGTCGTGAATTTTTTAAGGTGAGATAATGAGCGCATATTCTTTGCAGATATCCTTAAGCCTTTGGTAGACCAAGGTTTATGTTTTTTAATTTTTATTTTTCTAATGGAAAAAGCTTTGTCCACCAGCCCAGACAGTTTGTTTATAAATAAAGAAAATGACGAATTAATGTCTTCAAGGTGGCACTCCCAGTCAGTTGATGAACATAACTGCTTGAAATTGGAAAAATTCTTTCTAGAAAAAATTCGACCTAACTTGTAAGAGGGAACTCTACGCTTAGATTTCACAGGAAAACTTGTTAATACTGCTTCATGATCTGAGAAACCTGAATTAAGTACCGAACATTCTACAGAGTCCGGATCAAATGTTGACACTACATAGTCTATTATACTGGAACTGGTTTTTGTTATTCTAGTTGGAGAGTTAACATGCATCTTTATACCAAGTGAGTTAAATATAGATAGAAGAGAATCTTGAGCATCACACACATTGGAAAAGTTAACATTAAAGTCACCACACAAAATTAATTTACTGTTAAGAGGAAGTGATTCAAGCAAGCTTAGTAGTTTATAACAGAACATAGGCAAATTCGCGTCAGGGGTTCTATAAATACAGACTATATAAAGATTGTAAATACCACTATAAACTATAGAAAATTCAAATAATTTCTCAGTTAGTAAGTTGTCAAATTTAGTCACTGCTGTAAAGTTATTATTAGTGGACATTATTATAGTTCCTCCATGCGATAGATTCTTTCTGCTATACCTTGATATTGTGGTATAGTTTTTAAGGAATACTGGCTCATCTGCATTTAGCCAATGTTCTGTTATAGCAATAATTTCGGGAAAATTCAGTTGTTCTAAAAGTAAAAATAAATCATCAGTTTTGTTTCTTAGAGATTGAATATTAATAATAAATATGCTGAGCTTGCTATCGTTCACTGATTCAGAGTCTGCTTGATACTCTGAACGCGTCAATTTTTGTAAAAATTTGTACTACAATGAAAGAATAAAAATGAATGTAAATGAATAATACAACATTTAGAAGCTGACTTCTCTGAATTTACAATTAATGATCAAAACTAATAATTTAAATATACTCAACAAACTTAAATTTGACTTGCTAGTCACGACAAAATTATAACAATAAATTAAATCAAAATTTAACATAAAATTAATTTATAATAGTAAAAGAATAAGCAAAAGGAGTCTAGTTTCACATAAATAAGCCTACATACGATACACAAAGAAATACACATGTAAAATCAAGATATTAAAACTAAAATTGCGTCTATATGGCGTTATTAATCTTTTATATAAAAAAAAATATAACATAGTAACTCACCTATTAAGATAGGGTTGTTTTATTTCTTAATACTCGTGACACCCCTGGCTGGTAAACGGGTGGAACAATATTCTCGTTGCTAATTGCACCAATCGGGAATTCGACCACAGTTTGCCACGTACTTTTAGTAAAAATAAAATAAAATCAAATTTTGAAAAATTAAACTTATGGTTTAAATTGAAATCTCCAACTCCAGTTAAGATGGGTAAGTGGTTTCTCTACTGGCAAATTTGTGCCCAGCTCAGCCGTAGAGGGTATGTACAAAAGTGTGAGTCGCGCCACCGATTTTAACGGTTCAAATCGGAAACCCCTGATGTTCCAGGCACTGACCTATCTTACTGGAGATAAATAATGAATTTAAGAATCTTAATTAAAAAAAAAATAATAATTGATTGAATAACAGTTTGAGTGGGTGATGATCTGAGTAAGACACAAAGTAAGATCTATCAATTATATTAACGAAAATAAACCCAACAGTGAAGTTTACAATATATAAAAAATATATAACCAAGCAAAGAAAGTTAATAAATAATAATATTAGCCAATAATGCCAAGAACTTGGCAGTTTTAATATTGAGTGATCACCCAGCGCAATAATAAAGATTCAAAAATTAATAAATCCTTTACAATAAACAATATTTAAATAACTTAGACAAAGGTTAGGCCAACTGTTTACAATGTCTTAACTTAAAATTAAATTTTTGGCTTATCTGTTTATCCGCAGATCAGTAGTGAGGCTTTCGTTAATAGCCTGCTGCTCTGTGGATGGTAAGGCTCGGTGTTGATTCCTCAGTAGTGAGCTGATCTACAATACACTTGCCAGGTCCAAAAACAATTTCAGCCAGGACCAAAAATAATTACAGCCAGGACCAAAAACCCTAGTCGAAAAAAGCGCATTAGCCAAAAATTCCAAAGTTAAATTATTTAAGAAAGAAACGTTAAATTTACAAATGTTGACTCTACTTATTACAAAAGATTAAAAGATTAAATTACACACTAAATTATTTAAGAAAGAAAAAATATTAAAGTTACAAGTACCGACTCTGCTTAATAAAAAAAAGAAAAAAAGCAATTTTAAAGATTAAATTACTGATAACACAATCTAAAGGTATCCCAAACATAATAATAAACAATAACAGAATTATTGATGAAATTAATATGTAAATGAATCAATTATATCAGATGCACGTGTGTCATTATAGAATTTACAATTTAGAAATCCAATTTAAAAAAAAAATACGATATAAAATGAAGGAACACAATGAAATATATTTAAATTCAAAATTTATAGATTAAATTATAGTTAAAACAGGTTAAGCATATCACAAAAAAAAATCATTGCACCTGATTCCAAAATTATTTACAACAGTTTATATAAAAATTAATAATAACCATTAAAACTTAAAATTAGTAATTTAGTCGGGTTTATTTATGACTGATAAATTTAATTACACAAAATAAATTTAATCATAAAAGAAAACGATAGATCTAATATTAACAAAATACCCAAATTTAACGTAATATTTAGGTATGTACGTGTAGCTATTATATGGATGATAATTTACGATTTTATTGAATAAACACAGGTAAACACTTACCCTTTTATATTAAGATTAGGGGTTAGCAGTCAATCTGCGATGTTATTTCGCTAACAACCTATAGCAAATTTCGATTCTTAATCGGATGTCCACGCTTCTTCGTAACGAACTCCTTAGCAATCACACTATAATCGAATGACGGTGTCAAGATAAGGCATTATATAATTATGCATGAGGTATAACTTACCGAAGAAAGCACCATTTAATTAAATTCCAAAAATATGGAGTTATCTATACGCCTACTCAAAAATACCACAAAGGAATAACCAAAAATGAGGCTTAGATAAAATATACTGAAGTGAAAGTCAAAAACCCATAAGGATGGCTTCAATATTGCCAGAAGAACTTCCAACTTCACAAAATGGCGTTGCTTAATTCGATAATAGCACTAATGTGTTCGTACAATTGTTGAAATGCAAAAGGAAGCCAACATCACGCTAATTCACGCATACCTTACCGCAATGACACTTGTGAGTATAGAAGGGGAAATAGTGTGTTCCGTTGTGCAAAAACGGCTTGCTAAATATTAATTTGATTTCCGAAATGATGTTAAAATTAAATCGAATTCATTAAGCTAAATGTATTATTAGTATTAAAAGGAATCGATGCTCTTATTTACTTAATTCAAAATTTTTGTTATTAGCTTAAACAGTAAAAGCGCCGCTCATTATCGGCTTAAACACTAGAAATACTCTCGCTACTAGTCAAGGCAAACGGCGGTGACCAGAACCTTGTTAAGAGGCTAACAATCGCGTTGAAACATTAACTTAACTTTTAAATATATTGACGCCGATTTCTGCACGTGACAACATCCCCCTTCCTTAGAAAGGAGAAAAGCTTACTCGTAAGATTTTCGACGATGACTAACAGATTTGTGTGATCACTAAGAGTAATTCGGAAATAAGCACATGCTAGAAATTACCATACATACCTTCATATAAGACTCAACAAAAGTAAAAGAAACATAAAATTAAAAGGAAGGTCGCAGAACCAAAAGCACCTTCACAGATTTCGAGCTAAGCTCGGGAACAAAAGCACCCAGTGCAATAAAGTTGCACCAAACTGAAACAGCACGAAAGACAACCAAAAAGAGAACAAACAAACAAACAAAAGAAAAACGCAGACAGGTATCAACGATGGTTGTTGATTTGGCTGGATTCAAGTAATGTAGCAAAAGGTAAGGAAGGTAACGAACACATGTTTCCCACTAAGTCGACCAAAATTCCTCGGTAAATCCCAAAATGTGGTAGGAGAGGAAAGTTAAGATGGTCGTTGGATTCTCTGAATCGTTACAGAGAATCCCTCTCCACACCAATAAGGTAAGAAAAGAAAGTTAAGATGGTCGTTGGATTCTCCGAATCGTTACAGAGGATCCCTCTCCACACCAATAAGGTTTTTCCCACCAGACACCCAAACCAATGGCCCAGTGGGAAAACTAAAAGGTTTGGCCTCCAAAATCCACAAACTGTGAAGCAGTACCTAACAACGACTGCATAAAAAAAAGAGACCAAAACCATGAGGTTAATTAAGAGTCGACGAAGCAGGCAACAACAAAAAAAAAGGTAAGATAAGGTAAAGTAACGTAAGGTAAGGTAACGTAAGGTAAAGGTAAGATAAAGGTAACTCAAGGTAAGATAAGGAAATTACTTGAATCCAGAAGTGTTACGGTTGGAGGACTTTTTCCTACCCCGCCTGGAATATCCTCGGGTGGTGAAATTCTTTGGCCTCCAGCCACAAGGCACACAAAAGAGATCAACGATGGGATTGTTGAAAAGATTGGATTTAAGACGATAGGTAAGATGGAATAACAATAAAACAACTCAAGGTATAACGAAACTTGAACCCAAAAAGTGTTTAGGTTAGGGGACTTTTACCCACTCCGCCTGGAATATCCTCGGGTGGTGAAATTCTTAGGCCTCCAGCCACAAGGCACACAAAAATGTCAACGATGATAATGTTGACAAGGGACTGAATCCAAGCAACGAAAGATAAAACAAGATAATAAAAAGGTAAAACGAAACTTGGATCCAGAAAGTGTTTGCTTTATTACATTTCAACCGTCTTCGGATCTCCGATATAGAAGTTACAACACGAGAATATCCATATTTACAGAACAGATAACAAATTAAAAGGTCACGATAGAGATAAGGTAAGTTACAATAAGATAAAAAGATAAGATAAACATACCACATGAAATGCATCATAACATTACGTAAAGTAAAATAAAATAGAAAAATAACCGGACAGCAATAATTACACAATAAAGAAAATACCCCACGATACGGGAAGATAAACTACAAATATCACGTAAGATAAAAGCAGAACAAATGTCCGGATATGTCTCAAAACAAAATCGCAACAATATAGATGTTTAAAATCACTAGGGTGTTAGCGGTAATTCGATAAATGTGAAATATGTTTTAGCATAAAAAAAAAAGATAGTAATAATAAAAATATTTGCTGTAAATACCCAAAAGTTATCAAGTTACTCAGTATTACTCAGCTCACCAATTAAAAAGAACTTTAAAACAAGATAAAAGTGAAAATTTCGCACAATAAAAAAAAATTTAAGCCCCAATTTAAAAAAAATAGGCCCACTTTAAAAAAATATAGCCCCACGTTGGGCGCCAAAAATTTGCCACGTACTTTTAGTAAAAATAAAATAAAATCAAATTTTGAAAAATTAAACTTTTGGTTTAAATTGAAATCTCCAACTCCAGTTAAGATGGGTAAGTGGTTTCTCTACTGGCAAATTTGTGCCCAGCTCAGCCGTAGAGGGTATGTACAAAAGTGTGAGTCGCGCCACCGATTTTAACGGTTCAAATCGGAAACCCCTGATGTTCCAGGCACTGACCTATCTTACTGGAGATAAATAATGAATTTAAGAATCTTAATTAAAAAAAAAAAATAATTGATTGAATAACAAATATGGTGAGTGGGTGATGATCTGAGTAAGACACAAAGTTAGATCTATCCATTATATTAACGAAAATAAACCCAACAGTGAAGTTTACAATATAAAAAAAATATATAACCAAGCAAAGAAAGTTAATAAATAATAATATTAGCCAATAATGCCAAGAACTTGGCAGTTTTAATATTGAGTGATCACCCAGCGCAATAATAAAGATTCAAAAATTAATAAATCCTATACAATAAACAATATTTAAATAACTTAGACAAAGGTTAGGCCAACTCTTTATAATGTCTTAACTTAAAATTAAATTTTTGGCTTATCTGTTTATCCGCAGATCAGTAGTAAGGCTTTCGTTAATAGCCTGCTGCTCTGTGGATGGTGAGGCTCGGTGTTGATTCCTCAGTAGTGAGCTGATCTACAATACACTTGCCAGGTCCGAAAATAAAGTTCAGCCAATACCAAAAATAATTTCAGCCAGGACCAAAAATAATTTCAGCCAGAACCAAAAACATGTTCAGCCAGGACCAAAAATAATTACAGCCAGGACCAAAAACCCTAGTCGAAAAAAGCGCATTAGCCAAAAATTCCAAAGTTAAATTATTTAAGAAAGAAACGCAAAATTTACAAATGTTGACTCTACTTATTACAAAAGATTAAAAGATTAAATTACACACTAAATTATTTAAGAAAGAAAATATATTAAAGTTACAAGTACCGACTCTGCTTAATAAAAAGAAGAAAAAAAGCAATTTTTAAGATTAATTTACTGATAACACAATCTAAAGGTATCCCAAACATAATAATAAACAATAACAGAATTATTGATGAAATTAATATGTAAATGAATCAATTATATCAGATGCACGTGTGTCATTATACAATTTAC
Organism: Altica lythri; assembly: GCA_964028335.1. Lineage (NCBI taxonomy): Eukaryota > Metazoa > Arthropoda > Insecta > Coleoptera > Chrysomelidae > Altica > Altica lythri. Next base: position 48,126,059 of record OZ034808.1, on the reverse strand, counting down.
AATTTAGAAATCCAATTTACAAAAAAAATACGATATAAAATGAAGGAACACAATGAAATATATTTCAATTCAAAATTTATAGATTAAATTATAGTTAAAACAGGTTAAGCATATCACAAAAAAAAAATCATTGCACCTGATTCCAAAATTATTTACAACAGTTTATATAAAAATTAATAATAACCATTAAAACTTAAAATTAGTAATGTAGTCGGGTTTATTTATGACTGATAAATTTAATTACACAAAATGAATTTAATCATAAAAGAAAACGATAGATCTAATATTAACAAAATACCAAAATTTAACGTAATATTAGGTATGTACGTGTAGCTATTATATGGATGATAATTTACGATTTTATTAAATAAACACAGGTAAACACTTACCCTTTTATATTAAGACTAGCAGCCCGCCCCGGCTTTGCACGGGGATTAAAGAAAAATAACAAAAGCCACTAAAGATATTGGGTCAATGCTTCCCTGTAAACAATATTACATGTTGTTTTATTTTATGGCAACAAAATAAATTGATTTTAAGGTGCTCTACCCGCCTTAGGCGGTTGGCCATGAGAAAAACCGATCCCTACTAATTGAAAGGTTCGACCTTGAGGCTAGTATTCTTAGCGCACGCGATGTAATGGTTTTAAGGTCATTTTTGGTTACATGTTACATTAATGGCATTTTAGTAAGGATCCCTATTTTTTTGAAAATAAAACATAGCCTATGTCACTCGGGAATAGTGTAGCTTGCCAACGGTAAAAGAACTTTTGAAATCGGTCCAGTAGTTTCGGAGCCTATTCATTTCAAATAAACAAACAAACAAACAAACAAACCTTTCCTTGCACCTAAATATATTGGGTCAACGCTTCCCTGTAAACAATATAACATGTTGTTTTATTTTCTGGCAGAAAATAAATTGATTTTCAGGAACCTGACCCGCCTTAGGCGGTTGGCCATGAGAAAAACCGATCCCTACTAATTGGAAGGTTTGACCTTGAGGCTAGTATTCTCAGCGCACGCGATGTAAGGGTTTTAAGGTCATTTTTGGTTACATTAATGGCATTTTAGTAAGGATCCCTAATTTTTTTGAAAATAGAACATAGCCTATGTCACTCGGGAATAGTGTAGCTTGCCAACGGTGAAAGAATTTTTAAAATCGGTCCAGTAGTTTCGGAGCCTATTCATTTCAAACAAACAAACAAACAAACAAACATACAATCAAAAAATCAAACGTTTCCTCTTTATAATATTAGTATAGATTAGAGGTTAGCAGTCAATCTGCGATGTTATTTTGCTAACAACCTATAGCAAATTTCGATTCTTAATCGGATGTCCACGCTTCTTCGTAACGAACTCCTTAGCAATCACACTATAATCAAATGACGGTGTCAAGAAAAGGCATTATATAATTATGCATGAGGTATAACTTACCGAAGAAAGCACCATTTAATTAAATCCCAAAAATATGGAGTTATCTATACGCCTACTCAAAAATACCACAAAGGAATAACCAAAAATGAGGCTTAGATAAAATATATTGAAGTGAAATTCAAAAACCCATAAGGATGGCTTCAATGTTGCCAGAAGAACTTCCAACTTCAGAAAATGGCGTTGCTTAATTCGATAATAGCACTAATGTGTTCGTACAATTGTTGAAATGCAAAAGGAAGCCAACATCACGCTAATTTACGCATACCTTACCGCAATGACACTTGTGAGTATAGAAGGGGAAAAAGTGTGTTCCGTTGTGCAAAACGGCTTGCTAGATATTAATTTGATTTCCGAAATGATGTTAAAATTAAATCGAATTCATGAAGCTAAATGTATTATTAATATTAAAAGGAATCGATGCTCTTATTTACTTAATTCAAAATTTTTGTTATTAGCTTAAACAGTAAAAGCGCCGCTCATTATCTGTTTAAACACTAGAAATACTCTCGCTACTAGTCAAGGCAAACGGCGGTGACCAGAACCTTGTTAAGAGGCTAACAATCGCGTTGAAACATTAACTTAACTTTTAAATATATTGACGCCGATTTCTGCACGTGACAAGTTCACCGTCTGAACGGTTTTAAATCACCAAATCTACCTACTGTCTGCTCTATGGGCTACCTACACTCATAGGGAACGGAAGAACCATAAGAATCGAACAACCACATGAATAAATAACGTGTACTCACCACAGAAGACTTCCTAAAATCCACTAAAGCGATTTCCTTACGAATCCAACAAAACTACTGAAAATCTCACTCCAATACTTGTTCGTCAGGAAAACTGAGGTTTAATTTCGTAAATCCAAAATGAATTGTCTCCGATGAATAGAGATTACAACTTAAACCCCGAAAATCTTCTCAATGCCACGTTCTTACGACAAAGGCTGGTAAAAGAAAGAGCTAGTTCTTTTGTATCACATGCACGAGAGTTTGACACACGTCGAAATAAGAGATGGCCTCTACTACTATAGGGACAATAAACGTAGGATCTACAGCTACCAATTTACGAACAAACAGTAATCGTTTAATAACAACAGACCTTATTACTTAACAAGGTAACACCAAAAATCCCAGTATTACTCAATTTCTCGTTCGTTTCCAATCTTTATATGTCGGATGCTAAAATAACGAACTGCAGACGACAACATTCTAAGTTTTACGACAAAAAAAAGAAAGGAAGAATTTCGTTCGTTGTAAGCCAAGATGACAGTAGTTCAAAACAATCACATAACCCCACAATTTGTTCTGAATTTAATAAATAGACTTTCAAAACAATATTAGTAATAATTTGTGGCCAGAATATAATGATTAGTTGGTGATTAACTACAACTGAACTAAAATCAACCTGTTCCTAATACTGATTGACTTGGTTTAACCCTTAGTAATGGAAAATTTATAAGGTAAGAAAATCAATCATATTTACTATATTCTTAGAACGGATTTTACCCCGTGACATGGTCGAACGATAGTTTTCGTAGCTCCAGTGTCTACCAGCATGCTAAAGTTCTTCCCATCAATGAGGCCATCTACATATAAGCTGTCCACGTGATGTAGTTTTCCTGCTGCTGGGGTACTTCAGCAGAAGATTTTTCTTTTTGGGGGCAAGTATTTCTTATATGGCCTAGTTCTCCGCAGTTCCAGCATCTCACTGGGCGCCTTCATTTTGAAGATAACTTTATTAACCTCTCTACTACCGCTTCGACGTCGCTAACGGAATGAACGGCATGGTCATAGTTACCGGTGACTTCCCTTAGTCGAGCAACTCCACGTGAGGCCTCCGTCGCCGCCTCAAACTCCAGGGCAATGGTCAAGGCGTCCACAAGAGTCTTCGGCCGCGCCAACCGTACAACGCGCTGCAACTCGACGTCTGGAAGACCATCGGTGAAGGTTTGGACTGCTAGGCACTCCAGGAAATCCTCCGCTGCATTTGAATACGCAAGTCGTACCATTCTTGCTACATCCTCCTCAAATTCCTGGATAGTTTCTCCACTTTTTTGTTTTCGGCTCTTTAACTGCATTCGGTACACCAATTGTAGACAATGGGACAATGCCTTCTCCTGGGATGACCATCCATTAGCTCTGGCCGCTGCGTCGAATTGTTTCAGGTAATTTGGACAGGAAGTCTTCCCGTCGAAGGTTGGTGGTTTCATCGTAGTTCGTACTTGGGTCGCCTCCCCGTTTCCTCGTCGGTCGACGTCTACGTGGCAGGTCTCCATCCTTTCTGCATCTCCGTCGCCGTGGTGGATGGGCTGGTTTCGACGACAAGCTTTCTGTTCTTGTTGAAGCTTTCTTATTTCGGACTGCATTTGCTGGTTGATCTGGTTTTGCTCGTCTTGCATGTTGGTCACTTGCTGATTCATGTTGTCCACTTGCTGATTCAAGTTGTCCACTTGCTGATTCAAGTTGGCAACTTGCTGATTTTGCTCGTCACGAAGATGTGATATTTGCTGGGAGAAGGAACTGGATAACTCTTCTGGTAGGGTAGACATCCGTTGTGATAGCTGGGACACCTCTTCGCGCTGGCTTCTTATCTGACTGGATAGCTCCTCTTGTTGGTTCGTCATTCGCTGTGATAGCTGGGACACCTCTTCGCGCTGGCTTCTTATCTGACTGGATAGCTCCTCTTGTTGGTTCGTTATTCGCTGTGATAGTTCAGAAATTGCATTTTGAACCAGATCATCGAACTTCACAACGTCAGGGTCCAAATTATTACTTAGGTAGTATTCACGGAGCCTATTCAACAATACAGATTTGGTCCCAAAAGTTTCCAATTCTAATTCTTCGAGCTCTCTTCTGAGCTCTGCCACCAATAGTTCATTTATCTTTTTTCCAGGCATTCTTGTATCTTCACCCCACACCTGACACCAATTTGAAACACTTATGGGGGCTTTTTACACAATTTATTTACAAAATTGTTAAGATACACTGAACTCTGCTGGATAACGTCTAACTACGTGACAATACAATGAACTCTTGTGAATACTTGAACTTAAACTGACGTTAACTGCCCATGCATCCCCTTATATACAACTTTATTTAATCTAGTCAGTGTCTTTAGAAGTTTCTAGAATTTTCTAGAAACATTATTTAAAATGGTCAGTTGATTTTTAGAAACTTCCAAAAACCAACTGTCAATAACAATCTTTCAAATTAATGTCCCTTCCTTTACGGTTATCCCATTACAATATGATTGAGCCAATAAACCTTATTATTATGGTATTTAGATGATTAAAATATCTTAAAAGGGAGCAGAATTATCGTATATAATATCACAAGAGAGAAAATTTTGCCGGCAAAATTTTCGACTGATATGAAAGTTTGTTGCTTGGCAATTTACGCGAATGAAATTTTGACAAAATCACGAGACGTCAGTCGAGTGATTTTGTCAAAATTTTATGAGCGAAAATTGCCAAAAAGCAACAAACTTAAGAAAACCAGAAGAAAATTTGGCCGGGAAAAATTTTTCTCTCGAATGGTATTCAACAAGACTATTTCACGAGAAAAATGATAAGTATAGATAGTATAGACATGGTAGAGTAAACATCGTGAAAGTGATGATGTGATATTTTTTAAAATTTAAGTGGTATATTTGTTAGTAAAGAACTAGATGTTGGTATAAAAAAGTGTGTAATGCAATAAGTGATTAGTAGTTACGCCAAAGATTAGAAGTTTGTCCATATAAATAAATAACTTTTTATGAGAAACCAATATATTATTCAGCATTTATTGAACATTAATTATGAGCCAAAAAACCAGAAATACCAGCGTCTCAGCTTCAATAGACGAGAATATGTTAGAAGTTTTAATAACAAAGTTAGCACCCAAGATAATTGTCCCAATCGAACTACAGATCAGAAATTTAAGTAAGAGATTTGACAATTTTTAAACTAAATTAACCGACTTAACCGTTCAAGTATCACTATTAAATTCTGAATCTCATGCAAATAAAAAAAGTATGCAACTTATTAATGATAAATTAGAAGTAATAGAACAGCGTTCCAGAGAAAACACTCTGAGGTTAACAGGAATCAACGATGATGATGAATAAGATGATTTGTTGTCAAAAATGCTTACATTATTTAATGATGTAATGAAAATAAAATGCTCTCACTGGGAAATATACAATTTATACAGAATTGGTAAAAAAACACAATCTCGATCAGCACCACGAACTGCTATTGTCGCTTTTGGTTCATTGTTGAAGAGAAACGAAATATTAAAAGGACGAAAGGCATTAAAAAATTCAGGCGTGTATGTAAATGAAAATTTAACAAAACAATCATATAATCTTTTATGCACTTTGAAACAAAAATATGGTCATAAAGCAGTTTCGTCGAAGAATGGAAGAATCTTCTATAGAGAAGGCAACAGGGATAATTAGGATTGTTATAAAAAGAAGTCCTGATAACAGAATAAGTGTTTATTTAGAATTTCGTTTTTACTTTTATTGTCTAAAAATTTTTTTTCTCTTTTGGGTAAAGGTCTGTCTACACGGATAGCAGTGTTATTGAGAGTAAAATTACTTTCTATTGTGTGTGAATATTTATTATTCAAGGATATACGTTATTTGTGTAGACATATGATTTATATGAATATATACAGTATTATTTTGTTTATTGACCATACCAATATTCTTAGAGGATAGGTATATCACTGGAATTTTTGTTTTGTTTTTGCTTGTTTTTTGACGATGAGCTCACACATTGATGTATAATTTACTATGATATCTTCGCTTAGTCTTTATTATCAGAACTGTAGGGGTTTAAACACTAAATGCAACGATTTTTTTGAAAGTATATTGAATTTATATTATGATATTGTCATTGCAGTCAAAAGTTGCGGGAGTTGCCGACGGCGAGTTAGTTGATACTAACCTGTATAATTTAATAAGAGCAGACAGAGATCTTGGATTTACACATAAATCTACGGACCGAACTTTAGACCTAGTTATCAGTTCAGAAAATAATACTAATAATTGTGTAGTAAATCGAGATTACTTGCCTTTTGTAAAAGAGGATATATATCATCCCGCATTAGGTATAACTATTACTTTTAGGCCATGTAAAATCGTAAATAATAAAAATATTTTAAAAGAGCGGAGGTATAATTACAAAAATGCTGATTTTCATGCTTTAACTAAACATGTAAAGGATGCGAAGTGGATAAAAGTATTAAACGAAAAATCGGATGTAAACCGCGCTTTAGATGGGTTCTACAATGAATGGTATAAAATAATTGATAAATGTGTTCCTATAATTCAAATAAACAGACCATCGCGTAATTTTCCAACATGGTTTACTAAAGGGAATATAAATATGTTAAATGAGAAGGAAAGATTTAGAAAACTAAAAGTAGTATCAGATTTTTATAGAGATAATTATAGCAATTTAAGAAGAGACTTGAAAAAATTAATAAAATTGGAAAAGAAAAAGTACATTAAGAATTTAGAACAGCATCTGATAACAGATATAAATTGTTTTTGGAACCACGTTAATAGTAAATGAAAAGATAATGCAAATATTAGTAAATATTTTTATAAAGGTCAAACTGTTAATGAAAACGACACGGCTAATATTTTTGCTGACTACTTTTCCTCTACTAAGGCAACATATAACGTAAATTCTATAAATGAAGATAATATATGTAATGAAACATTTTCCCTAACAAAAATTGCTGTTACAGATTATAATCCTGCTTTAAAAAAATTGAAACCAAAAAAATCTGCAGGAACAGATGGCATCCCACCATATATCTTAAAGGGGTGTGGTGAGTGGTTAGCTCAACCCCTCATACATATTTTTAATATTATACTTTCCACAAATACCCACTTTTCCTGTAGCTTGGAAAACAGCGATAGTCGCACCGATTTTTAAATCGGGTAATAGAATGGATATTATAAATTACAGGCCGATATCACCTATTTGAAGTTGGCCCCGATTTTTTAAATTTTAAAATTTCATGTTTTTTTATATGGACCTGTTTGTCCATCGTTTTTCCACGTTTGTCCACCCTTTAGATAATTTTTACCAGCAAGCAATCAAGAGATACAGCCAAAACAAGTTTACGGGGCTAACTTCACGTTTTTTCGAAAAACTTCAAATTTAAAATTTGTTCACACCATACGTTTGTCCATGGTTTGTCCACGTTTGTCCACCAATAAGATTATTTTTACCACCTAATTAAACGACTAAAAACACCAAAAAACGTGATTAATGGCCCATAAAGGGTAGTAACTTCCCTATATTAATATTTTTAAAATTTCTGGATTGAATCCGTTTGTCCATCGTTTGTCCACGTTTGTCCACCCATTAAAGAATTTTTGCCAACAAGCTCTGAATAGATACAGACAAAACAAATTTACTGGGCCAACTTCACGATTTTTCGAAAAACTTCAAATTTGAAATTTCTTCTCACCATACGTTTGTCCATCGTTTGTTCACGTTTGTCCACCAATTAGATTATTTTTACCACCTAATTAAACGACCAAAACACCAAAAAACGTGATTGATGGCCCATACATGGTAGTAACTTCCCTATATCAATATTTTTAAAATTTCTGTATTGCATTCGTTTGTCCATCGTTTGTCCACGTTTGTCCAACCTTTAAATAATTTTTACCAACAAGCTCTGAATAGATACAGCCAAAACAAATTTACTGGGCCAACTTCACGATTTTTCAAAAAACTTCAAATTTGAAATTTGTTCACACCTTGAAGACTGAATCTCAATATTAGCAGAGTTACAGGCGATTTTCGAAAAATATGGTCATTTTGACCATTACGCGTGTAACGCCGGGTTAACGTATAAAGTAACTAGCAGCCTGCCCCGGGATTAAAGAAAAATAACAAAGGCCATTAAATTTATTGGGTCAACGCTTCCCTGTAAACAATATTACATGTTGTTTTATTTTCTGGTAGCCAAATAAATTGATTTTCAGGTGCTCCGACCCGCCTTAGGCGGTTGGCCATGAGGAAAACCGATCCCTACTAATTGGAGGGTTTGACCTTAAGACTCGGGAATAGTGTAGCTTGCAAACGGTGAAAGAATTTTTGAAATCGGTCCAGTAGTTTCGGAGCCTATTCATTTCAAACAAACAATCAAACAAACAAACAAAAAATCAAACTTTTCTCTTTATAATATTAGTATAGATAAAATATTACTTGTACCACTTTCATGTCAGTCCGTTATTCAGTCTGTCTAGCTTTTAGTTATGTAGTGCAAGATAGATGGAATCATATAAATGCAGGATTTATTGAATGTAAGAACACAATTTTAAACAAAAATAAAAAAGGTGTTTATTCTAACAAATATTAAATCTCCATCGTTTGCTAAAATAAAACATAAAATTAAAATAAAACATAAAATTGAAAAAACATAAAATTAAAATAAAACATAAAATTAAACAAAAAAATACATTTAATTTGATTATGTTGAAACTGAAATTTTTATTCGTAAAATAAAATCTCTGCAAATAAATAATACATTGTGACCAATGGTAACAATTTAGGTTATAGTAGTCCTATTCTCTATTTAAAAAAGGAAAAATCACAAACGAGTCTGTAGTGAGCCCTAAAACGAAAAACTGGAAAAAAGTAATATTTACATCCAGAAATTTTCTAAATATTGATATAGGGAAGTTACTACCACGCATGGGCCATTAATCACGTTTTTTGATGTTTTTAGTTGTTTAATTAGGTGGTAAAAATAATCTAATTGGTGGACAAACGTGGACAAACGATAGACAAACGTATGGTGTGAACAAATTTCAAATTTGAAGTTTTTCGAAAAATCGTGAACTTGGCCCAGTAAATTTGTTTTGGCTGTATATATTCAGAGCTTGTTGGTAAAAATTATTTAAAGGATGGACAAACGTGGACAAACGATGGAAAAACGGATGCAATACAGAAATTTTAAAAATATTGATATAGGGAAGTTACTACCATGTATGGGCCATTAATCATGTTTCTTGGTGTTTTTAGTCGTTTAATTAGGTGGTAAAAATAATCTAATTGGTGGACAAACATGGACAAACGATGGACAAACGTTTGGTGTGAACAAATTTCAAATTTAAAGTTTTTAGAAAAATCGTGAAGTTGACCCCGTAAATTTGCTTTGGCTGTATCTATTCAGAGCTTGTTGGTAAAAATTATTTAAAGGTTGGACAAACGTGGACAAACGATGAACAAACGGATTCAATACAGAAATTTTAAAAATATTGATATAGGGAAGTTACTACCATGTATGGGCCATTAATCACGTTTTTTGGTGTTTCTAGTCGTTTAATTAGGTGGTAAAAATAATCTGATTGGTGGACAAACGTGGACAATTGATGGACAAACGTATGGTGTGAACAAATTTCAAATTTGAAGTTTTAAGAAAAATCGTGAAGTTGACCCCGTAAATTTGCTTTGGCTGTATCTATTCAGAGCTTGTTGGTAAAAATTATTTAATTGTAGTTTTTGATAAACCAAATAATAGGGCCCTTCTTCTAGTTTGCAATAACCCTGTCAATAAAGTTGGAATTAAAACTCCGAATTTCAAATACTTTTATTCGAACACATAACAGATTGTCATTATTTGGCACAGCTACGTTAATTAGATATACTTTATTAAGCATTTTATTGAAAATTATCCGGCTGGTATTCGTTAACTGTTCATTAGTGATAATTGACCGATGGTAGTAAATAACAGTAATTTTTTCATATTAAATAAGCTTTTGTACTTAGTTGGTAGATGTTAGGTAGTCCAAATTTCTTGGTTTTTGATGAATGATATTGCACATATGATTGTGCATATGCAGATATGGGTCATATCAAACAACTTTGAATGCACGTCACAGATTTCTTGACACAACCAAGTTACCACTGTTGCCAAGTGAAAATAAAAGCACGAAATATACATTTAAAATTTTAAACCACAACAATTAACTACTAAATTTAAATTTTAAAAGTAAATGGCTGACGGTGAAGTATTTTTTTATTTATACCAAGTTAGTAAAACACAAACTTTTATAAGCATAAGAATATTTAATATTAACAAAATATTTAATTTAATACAGAAATTATAACTTTACCAATCCAATCAAAATGTTTTTAAATTCATAATTTATAAATACTTTGCTCTGTTGTAACTTGCTAGGAACTTTCACTAGCTCCGTATTATTTGTATTTCTGGAAGGTGCTTCCTTAAAAGAAAATAATGGTCTATATAAATAACAGTAAGTGTGTAACTTACTTACGCCCTCCTTACATAAATAATATTATTAATCGCTTTCATCTAAGCTGCTGGAATCACTGTCCTCGTTTGGATCAATTATAACTGGAAGAATTTCCATTCTTTCCATAATATGCTCACGATCATACCATTTTTTAATTTCTGTCTCTGTATGACCAATGGAATTCTTCCAAATCTGGGGAGTAACGGTTTGAAGTGCTTCCTTCCACATATTTAAGGAGTCCTTTTCTGTATGACCATCTCTTCCAATATGGCGGTTGTAATATGTTTTGGCTTTTCCCCAGATTAATTCTATTGGATTAAATATACAATGGTATGGATGGAGACGTAATACCTGGTGACCATACTGTTGGACCAAATCATCAATTAGGTATTTTGGGGGCGGTTTATTTCTAAAAAGGACATTTATATAAACCTATATTAATCTGATTATTGTAAATACTGTGCAACAATATGTAAAAGTTCACTTTTAAACATCATGTCATCAAAAGGTAATTTTTTGTTTGTCAACCATTCCATTAGGTTATCCTTATTCCATGAAGTATTGGAAAGTTTATTTAATAACATGCTATGGTAAGGAGCATTATTCATTATTATTAAGGATGGTTCAGATAAATTTTTTAATAGTTGATTTTCGAACCATAACACAAAATTTGTCTGATTCATCTCCCCATGATAATCCATCATGTTGGATTTTGAGCAAAATATTGCCTCGGCACCTTCAATAAAGCCATTTACATTACTAGCATGGAGAATGATGTATCTACAAAAAATATTTATTTGAACATCAATATTTATCATTTGTTATCAAATGTCTCAACTTTTGCTATCGGTTTTAAGAGATTTCACACTATTCTTGCTGTGATCTTGCCAAGAACGACTTACAGAACCATTTTAAAAAATCCACGTTTCATCTATAAAAACGAATTGATACATTCCTGCATATTTTTGTTGTTGATGTGTTCTTAAAAATTCTGCTCTTTTTACAGAAATGTGAGATAATTCCATAAGTCCTCGTCTTGGGCCATCTTTTAATAATTTAAAACCTATCTCTTTTAATAAACGACATTGAGACATGCAGCTTTCATTAAAAAGTTGTTTATCCTTCCTCTAAAGAAGACAAAGTTATATGTTCTTCTAAAAAAAATTGTTTACTTAAATAATTTGCAATATTTTTATGTACTTACTTTTTTTATACATTTTATAAATAGTATTACGAATGTCACTGGTATTTAAAAGTTCAGTATTTACAACTCTCTTATTATAGCTTCGTTTTTTGGAGATGTAAGCAATTCGTTGGATTTGGTGGTCGGTGAAATAGAACTCACGGTAGTTCGACTTAAATTTAAAGCCGCAGCTACCCGCTAAAATTTCCAAAGTAAATTTTACGTAAATACATCAAATATATTGAATACATTACCTCTCTAACGGCTGTTAAAGGTAACAGTGGTCCATTATTATCTCTTTCCTTTTCAAAGTATTTAATCAAAGAAGCTATAAGCTCTTTGCAGCGACTATTTAATGTTTTAGGCATATTAAAAATATAGGTACCCACGAAAAACACTACTTTTTGTTCTCAAAAGAACAGATTTAAAAAGAAAATGAAAACGCAAAATATCAAACTGACAAAATCAAAACCCTAAACGACTTGGTAGCTATGCAATGACAAGTGAAGTTTTCATTAAGGCTTGCAATTCCAAGTAAATTATAAAAATACCCAGTTATCAATAAACATACTTCAATAAATTTAATTAATTTGAATCATTTACGTAAGTTTTTTTAAAACTACATATATACAAATCATGAACTATGAGTTCTATATGTATTTAAAGATTATATTTATTTATTTGTAATAACTAATGACTATTATCAAACCAACACATTTTTTTAGAAATAGATTTTGTAGTGGTGCACATGTGAAAACATATCTAGTGGCAGATGTGACGTGCGTCCAAAGTTGTTTGATATGAGGTATAGTTAGTATTATGGCCAAATATGTACATCCTGATGTAACATGTTGAATGTTGTCCATTTTTTGGCGGTATTTCTCCTTTCATTACATCCAATGTTTATATCTTTTATTACAATTTGTTGTTAATGTTATCTGGATAGTGGATAGTCTCAAGAACTAGTTCATCTATTGAAGACCTCTTTATTTACTTTTGTTGTAGATCATTATAATGTCTGCTCTAAGAATATTTTAGACCATTTAATTTAAAAAAAAATATATATGTAAAAATTTAAAATGATTACATCAAAATTGAAATGCAAAAAGAAAATTTTAAATCTAAAATTTGCAAACCCTTTGAGCTCGATTGTTATTTATGTTCTTATTCCTTCGCCGGATAAAAGCGTCGCGAAGTAAAAACGTACTCTGGTTTTAAAGTAAACCCTTCGATCATGGAAATCAAATAAAAACAAAAAGTAAATTTTATAACCTTTGCTTTTGTATAGAAGACCTAAACGATTTTACACATTTAAATGTATTTTTATCAGAAGTAAAAAATTGGAGAGAAAGGTAAAAATCTAATACTACTTAGTAATTTAAAACGAGACAGCATATAAAATATGATTCGTTTATATTGTTTATATATTAATTTGTTAGCAAAACCAAAATATAGACAAGTATTATTAAAACGATCGTAAAATATTCAAAATATAATCAATGCCAATCTGCCCAGAGAAAGATAGAGGAATCACGTTGTAGAATTGTAGAAATGCTACATTTATTAATATGCGCCGTTATTTATTTATACAATTTTTAATGTAGGTACACGTAATTGAAAACTTCTGCTCTTATCAATATTCGTGTCAGTTGGTTCGTTTGAGTCAAATCAAGCTATTAAACGAAGGTAAATTTGTTTATATTTTAATACTGTATATGATCATATAGGTATTCACACGTTGATTTTTGTTATAGATATTCCTATTTTATAAAAATCCTTCCCACAATTTTTTTTTATTTTTTTATTTTCATTTGCTTTAAGCAAAGTGCAGTTACTTATAACTTATTTTAGATTGAAACAAATGCGTTTAAAGATTTTATTCTAGTCATTATTTTAATATTTGGTACTAGTTGGTTAGAGTAAAAATTTTACTTAAAAATTCTTACTTCAAACCAAATATGAAGAATAGCTAGAAAACCAGATCATAATTCTCTTTTTGAGATTAGTACTTTTAAAATACATGACGTGGCGCCATTTTTTGGTAACACACGGTTGTTTTTTACTAGCAGTTATAATGCGTTATCCAACAAAGGTGTACTGAATTATAGGGGAGATTTGGATAATATCGTGCTTCTAAGAACTTTGACCTATAGTTCAGACAGTGTTTTAAAAATACAGAAAAGTAGTAGAAAATTATTTGTGAAATTAAAAAAAACAGACTGATTTGATTATATTGTCCGAAGTTTGGATAAAGCTGTGACAATAATTATATCGTGAATTTCTATAGGAATAGGAAAGTCGGATAATACCGCGCGCATCAACATAATACAATAACTGAAAGCTTTTACTTCTACTAAGCCCTTAAAAATTATAACCATAATCACATAAAAGCGCAGCTATTCGTAGCCAAAAATTGACAATGGTCTTAATGCAAGATGTTTTTACTTTGGACCTGAAAAGCGGATATTGATAAGTAGGAATGGAGCCTGCTGACAAATATCTGAGCTTCTATTGAACCTTTAAAGAAGAAGAAGAACTGTACTCCAACAATGACCAACTTCTACTAAAAGCTTAAGGTACGAAAATTTCTAAGCCTTTATATTAGCTTTTACTAACGTCAATATGTGATGATTTTTGGAGATATTTTTAAACCACTAGTCCGATTAACGGAAAGTAGACGCTTTATTTGGAATAAAGAATATCAGAATATCGGAATTATTTTAACACATTAAAGAAACAGCTGACATTCATTTCAATCCCGAGCTATACACTTTTTTTATTTAAGGATGTCCTCGTAGGTATAGACCTAAATACAAACGTACCGAGAACATCTATTGGGGCAGAAGAGACAATTTATCAATTTCGGATTTAAAGGACTGCAAGTTAGGACGAGTGGGGAAGACGTGGGAAGGTAAGAAGTTCCACAATCTGGAGACCCTGGGGATGAAGGACCGATCGAATCGATCCGTTCTCGATGTCTGGACTGAACAGTATAAGAATGGATGGAGTTGGCACGTCTCATTGCAGTGGCTTGTCTGGTAAGTGGAGGCATTATAGAGCGGAGTTCTTCTGAGCAAAATCCGTTTAAGTGTCGGTAGAACAAGGAAAGATCAGACACTGCTCTTCGGTGGGACAATGGGGCTAGGTTTTTGGTGATACTGGTGTCGTTTATTAGTCAAACTGCTCTTCTCTGTATCTCATCAAAAACCCTAAGCCTTGACGGAGCCGCCGATCCCCATACATGCGAGCAGTATTCAAGATTAGGTCGTATTTAAAGTTTGTAAAGAGTAGCTAAGTTGGATGGAGAGAAATATTTCCGTGCTCCAATCAGAAAGCCTAATTTCTTTCCTGCTGCAGTTGCTATGGATGCAATATGTTCGTTCCAGATAAGTCCTGGGATATCGTAATGGAGTAATGGAGTCGCTTGCTACTAGTGTCTGATCAATCATTGTGATGGATGAGTCGTAGGTTTGCCTCATGTTAAATAGGCAACATATCTTTGTCTTGGAAGCGTTGAAATTTACAAGATTCTTTCTTCCCCACTTGTCAGCAATTCTTAAATTTTCATTAAGAGGAGCCGTTGCGGATCCTCTTCTTCTCTTCCAGAATATGTAGATATATGGGACGGTTGTACGCTTTGCTGCAATGTAGATTGCCATCATCTGCAAAACCGTGTATCGGGTAGTTATATAGTTCTTTAACAAAAGTTCATCTTTTATACTGACAGAAATAATGTAAGAACTGGCGCTGTTAAAGCCAGAGCGCAACTACTACGTAACTAGAAGAGAACTCCTGGTAAATATAAAATCTGTGGAACACTTTTACAAGTACTCATATGATTCTAAAAAATGTAAATAAAAGCAAATCTAGGAAGCATCTGCTAATTTCAAAAACTGTACATCTGGATAAAACCTGGATGGGACGAATATTTTACAGATTTTACTGGGTGAGTTACTCTAATAATGTTTTGCTTCGTAATAATAATACCGCATATTTACCGTAATAAGTTGTAGCCCTTAAATTACCCTTAGCTAGCTTTCAGGATCGTGGATTCCTTCTGAGTTTTTTTATCAATTTTCTCCTAACAATTAATAATGGGCGCCAAGTAC
Organism: Altica lythri; assembly: GCA_964028335.1. NCBI lineage: Eukaryota > Metazoa > Arthropoda > Insecta > Coleoptera > Chrysomelidae > Altica > Altica lythri. The sequence continues at coordinate 48,110,055 of OZ034808.1, read as the reverse complement.
AGACAGTCAAATAAAAGAGATAAATCAGTTTTAAATTGTTTATTTAAAGAAAAATCGGTTTAGATGTTATTTAATAAATTAAGTACCTAATTAATTATTTAAGATAAAGAAATATTTTAAATGTATAGATAACATCGTAAGAGACAATCGGTATAGAAAAATTACTAATAATTTAAAAATACCAAAATATTTAGATAAAATCAATTCAATCATTGGTAAATAGAAAGTTAACGTTAAACAAAACCAGTTCAAAATTACTATAGAAATACACCAATAGCATATAACCTTGAGCCATAGATAATAAAATCAAACAAAATAAATGTAACGTAAAAAATTAGATGTTAGTAAAAACAATTTATAAATATTTGAATGTCTGTACTAATTTGATGGAAAAATTTAAATAACGTGAATGTTTGGAAAAAACCAACAAAAAAACCAGAAGACTTATAGTTGGGCGCCAGTTTGTTGCCCTTAAATTACCCTTAGCTAGCTTTCAGGATCGTGGATTCCTTCTAAGTTTTTTTATCAATTTTCTCCTAACAATAAATAATGGGCGCCAAGTACAGACAGTCAAATAAAAGAAATAAATCAGTTTTAAATTGTTTATTCAAAGAAAAATCGGTTTAGATGTTATTTAATAAATTAAGTACCTAATTAATTATTTTCTTATCTTTGGGATTTATGAAGTCTTCTGTCGGAGCTTGTGGTAGCGAGTGTACAATCTGGATTACAATTTTGAAGACCACAGGACTGTAGTAACAGATGATTTCTTAAATTCAGCGGTGACCTCAGGAATGGTGGCTCGATTTTCACTGAATTGATGTTATAGGTGTTTTCGAAAAGATTGATGGGTCGAGAATCACTACCTCTCTAGGGCCCTTCTTCAAAGTGGCAATAGCCCTAATGAATTAAAAAAAGCAATTAAACTCCGACCATTTAATCCTTAATTTCGTACACAATCGCTAAAGGTTTCTCCAAAGTTCGAGAAAAAAGTTAATCACTTATTATGTTTATATATTTTTAACTTAATAAAAAACTGATTCTCGACAAGCGATTGTGAACGAAAATTTATATGTTAGTAAAAATATAAACTTAAATATCAAATAAAATATTCACCAAATTTGGATTATTACAAACTAAAATTAAAATAATTATATTCTTACTCACCGAAACGAAGGGTGCAGAAAGTGAAGAGACAACTTAAGCTTTTCGAATTACCAAATGAAATGAAACAATTCCGAATCGAATCTCAAAAGGTAGCAAAATTTTCTACCGAAATCAGATAACTACTCGCGTCAGCGCGATTAACAACAGATATTTTTAAAGTTAAATAGTCGAGGAGCTAGGCTCAAAACGAACGTTACAAAGTTTTGGTTGTAATAAAATGAAAAACCTTAATTACATATACATACAGTAGAACATATATTTTAAATACTTGGTTCTTAGCAACGTGCTGTGTTCTTGAAAAGTCAATATATATTTCTAAAAATACTATACTTGAGTTTTAAAATTTTATTATATTTTTCTATAATAATAAATGTATTGTAGTATAAATTATATGCTTAATAAATATTTGCAGTTATGGATAATATCAAAATACTCTTATTGGTTCCAAAAATAATTTTTACTGCAACCTTTATGTGGCCTAACTCGCACAGGAATATCAGCCTAACCATTATTGTTAATGGAATTTTACTCTTTAGCACAACATTTGTTTTTGTTGGGATTTACAATAATTATCGATTAAATTTCGGTAAAAGTTGTCAAGGAATTTTCGATTTAATTATATTTATAGGATGTGTACAAGTAATATTAATTTTCATTACAGCTGAAATTGTTAATTCTCATATATTATAATGTTTTAGGCTGCTTATAAGTTGTGTTTTATGTGGTGGAATTTAGATGAGCTGGGTGGTATCTTAAAATTAATAGCCACTGACTTTTTGCCTTTTAATTTTAATGGAAATGTACTACAAAAAAAATTAAAAAAATTTAATTTCTTTGTAATTTTTTTATGTATAAGTCAACTGATCACTGCTACATTTATTGGAATTACATACATAATATTAACACTTTTTAATGGAAGCAGAGAACTATTCTTTAACGTTAAGGTAAACTAAAGTACAAGTTTTCTTTTAATTTTTACTTACAAAATAATAGCAAACTTTTTGCAAATATATTGTACACTACAAAAAAAGTTAGTTCTGCAAACGTCAGATTGTTGACCCGGAATTAATTCTTCAGTTATTTAGTTCTTCGACGAATATAACCCGAAAAATTCTTAGTTATTCTTGTAACGGGATGGCCGAATAAGGCAAGGATCTTTGCTTGAAAGACTGTAGGTAGGTTATGTATTTTAGAACCTTCGAGTCTGTATTAATTAGGTTAGATTATGTTTCTCACAAACTCTAGAATTTGCATTTGTTCTATAAGGAGAGTTCAAATAGTTCATTGTTATTGTAAATCTGTTTTGACGTTATCTAGCAGAGTTCTTGTGTATCTGTTACAATTTTGTTGAATAAAATGTGTTAAAGTACCCAAAAGTGTTTCAAATTGGTTACAGGTGTGGGGTGAAGATACAAGAATGTCTGAAAGGAAGATAAATAAACTATTGGTGGCTGCACTCAGAAGGGAGCTCGAAGAATAAGAGTTGGAAGCTACTGGGTGTAAATCCGTATTGTTGAATAGGCTACGTAAATACTACCCCACTAATAATTTGGTCACTGACGCTGTAAAGTTCGAAGATCCGGTTCAAAAAGCGATTACTAAACCAACCCAACAACTTAACCGTCCGCAAGAGGAGCTATCGCAATGAATGACAAGACAGCAAGAGGAGCAATCCAGTCAGATAAAGAGCCAGCACGAAGATATGTCCCAGCTGTCGCAACAAAAGCCGAGCCAACAAGAGGAACGGATGCAAAAATTTTCCCAGCTGTCGTAACGAATGACGAACCAACGAGAGGAACAGGTGCAACAATTTTCCCAGCTCTCACAACGGATGTCTCACCTGCTAGAAGAGTTATCCAGTTCCTTGTCCCAGCAAATATTGCATCTGCGCTCCAAAATGTACACTCTTTGTGACAAACAAAATCAGCAAGTAGCCGACTTACGAGAAGAGATCCAGCAAATGCAGTCCGAGATAAAAAAGCTTAAACGAGAACTGAAAGCTTTTCACCGAAACCAAACCATCCACCACGGCGACGGAGATGCAGAAAGGATGAAAACCGGTCACGTAGACGTCAAACGACGAGGACACAGGGAGGCGACACAGGTTCGAACGACGATGAAACCCCCGACCTTCGACAAGAAGACTTCCTGGTCAAATTACCTGAAACAATTTGACTTAGCGACCGTCCCAGGAGAAGGCATTGTTCCTAACCATTGCTCTACAAGCAAGGCTTTAGACGTCCTGTATTCATTGACACCGGATAAGGCTGACAAGTTTGAGTTATTGGTTAATCGCCTGAAGACGTGTTATGCACAACCCTATACAACTGGTATACCAAGTGCAGTTGAAGAGCAGGAAGCACAAAAATTAAGAAACTATCCAGGAGTTCGAGGCAGAAGTGGCAACAATGGTACGGATTGCATATCCAAATGCAGCGAAAAAATTCCTAAACTGACTAGCGATCCAAACCTTTACCGATGGTGTTTAAGACGCCGAGTTGCAACGGGCTGTAGGGTTGGTGCGGTCGAGATCTCTTGTGGACGATTTGATCATTTCCCTAGAGTTCGATGCGGCAACGAAGGCTTCATATGGGATTGCTCGACTAAGGCAAGACGCTGGTAAATACGTTCATGTCGTCAACGACGTCAAAGTGGTAGTGGAGAGTTTATTAAAGTTTTCTTCAAAAAGACAACGCCCAGTGAGGTGCTGTAACTGCGGAGAACTAGATCATACTAGAAATACTTGCCCCCATTGTACCCGCGTGAAGCAGGATGAGGAAAATCTCACCTTAGTTTAGGTTTTGCCAGAAGACGGTAGCTCTATGCTAAAGGAGCAACAACAAAACGATCCCCTTCTGAACAAGATTCAGCAATGGAAAAAAAATGGACCGCCGTCCGTTGTGGAGAGAAAGGTATCCTCATACTCTCTTGCTGTAAAAGCATATTAGGCTCAAAAGTCCCAAGAAATACCGTACAGAGAAATTTGAAAACAAATACATAATTATAGTTCTGGGGGACATCTGGGTATCACGAAAACGCTGCAAAAGATCCGAGTAAGATTTTACTGGGTAAAGATTGGTAGTGTAAATGCAACAGATGTGCTGCCAGTAATGGTCCGCAATGAAAACCAAAAGGGAAATGCAACAATACCTGGTCAGAAGTATTTTCAAAAGAATCGCAGTGAATGTATTGGGGCCACATTCACAGAGCAATAAGTATATCTTTGTTGTAATAAACTACTTCAGTAAATGGTTTAGTCTACGCAGTTTCCAAAAGTCACCACTTTAGCAGGTATATTAGTTGAAGAATTCGTAAACCGTTTTGGGGTACCACTAGAATTACATTCAGACCAAGGGAGAAATTTTAAGAACAAGCTGTTTCAAGAAATTTGCCAAAGATTGGGCATCCAGAAAAGAAAAACCACAGCGATGCACCCTCAGTCTGATGGAATAGTGGACTATAACCAACTAAGTATGCGTAGCGCTACTCCGGTCAGAAATCTAGTCTACAACCCAGACAGCTCCCAGCCGGCATATCCCCACTACTACCCTTTGACTGATGAATATTAGCGGGTTATTGCGAGTTGACGAATGACGTAATCGATGCAAAGTATGGTGATAAACAAAAATTTTAAGTTTAGAATTAAATCGTAAAAACATATTTTATATTCGTTTCCGGATATTTTCAAGTTTTGTTCCTTATAATACTAGTCAATAGAGTCGAAAAACATATAAACCGCACTTAGAGATAAGCGCTCACGAAATGTTTATTTAAATAATATTTTTTAATATAAAGCAAAAATTGTAAAAATTTATGATTACCTTAGACCGTGTTAGCTGCGCCAACCTCAGACCCGATGGTGAGTATCTACGGGATCTGTATTACCGACATACAGCGTTTAATTCATAGTCAACTGTCACGCAGCCTCGAATTATAATAAACAATCAATTCTTATGACTCATCAGGTATATCCTTCACTTGGAATTGTTAAAACGAAACATTTTTGACAACCGAATAGTGTTCTTAACATCAATATTTGGTAATAAAAATAGGATATTTGCTCATCTTAGTCAAGAATCCAGCAAAGACCAACGTGGAGGTGTAAGGAACCTTTGCCTGGAGAGAATAGGTCAGTAGGAAGAATAGGGAAGGCCAAACCAAAGTGCAACATATTATTCAAGCTAAATTACAGTTGGCCTTGGTTATAGAGATAGTGATAAAAATGTTTATTTAAAGGTATATGTTTAACTAATGTTTTTTATATTTTCTAAGTGATTGCAAGTTTTTTACCTCATTCTTTTATTCATTCTCCTTCATCCGATTTGAAAAATTATTTTTGTATTCAGAAGAGTAGAGTGTCCAATGGGCCCATAGAAATTTGGTTAAGGTCTGGTTATCAATGTGAAAGATATTTCAGGAAATACCACAAAAATCAACAAAATAAGCCCTGCAGTTAAATAATTATGTTAATAATCAGGTATAACATAAAAACATAATAATTAGCCCATTACTGTCCCACTCTAACCGACTTCAAGCAAGGAGGGGGTTCTCAGTTTGACTATATTTTTTTTATATGTCACCGAATATCTCCGGTATTAATAATCCGATTTGTAAAATTCTTTTTGCATTCAAAAGAGTAGTGTGTCTCATAGAAATTTTGGTTAAGTTCTGGTCATCAATGTGGAAAATATTCCAGTAAATACCACAGAAATCAAATAAGCTTTGCAGGTAACTTAATATTGTAACAGGATAACGGTAAAGGAAAGGACCTTAATTTGAAAGATTGTTATTCTAGAAACTTCTAAACACACTGACTAGATTAAATAGTGTTTCTAGAATATTCTAGAAATTTCTAAACACACTGACTAGATTAAATAATTTTTCTGGAAAATTCCAGAATGTTCATTTGTTGTATCGAAGGGGATGTATGGGCAGTTAACGGCAGTTCAAGTTCAAATATTGACAAGAGTTCATAGTATTGTCAAGCAGTTTAGACGTTATCCAGCACAGTTCTGTGTATCTTAACAATTTTGTAAATAAATTGTGTTAAAGTCCCCATAAGTGTTTTAAATTGGTGTCAGGTGTGGGGTGAAGATACAAGAATGCCTGGAAAGAGGATAAATGAACTATTGGTGGCTGAGCTCCGAAGAGAGCTCGAAGAATTAGAGTTGGAAACTACTGGGAGTAAATCCGTATTGTTGACAGTGTTGTTAAAAATACTTTTAAAAATGTAGTTAAATATAAATACAAATACTTTTCAAAAAATGTATTTAAATATTTATTTAAATACTTTCTTGAACAATGTAGTTAAATCCAAATACAAATACTTCTTCTTTGTATTTAAAAGTATTTAAATACTTTAAATACTTTGCAACATTTTTTTAAGTAAATAGTGTTCGTATACTGTTAAGAGATTCTACTTCTGGATTACTTAAAATAAAGTAACAATAGATTTTTAAATAGTTTATTTTTATTTAAGAACACACTGGTACATACTGTATTTACTTACTACTAATTTTATGTTGTAAACTGCGACTTTCCACTTGTTTCGCTAATGGAAACAAATAGTGGTCCCAAGAAATGCTGTACCAGAAATTTTAAAACAGATGCATAATGATAGTTCTGGAGGACATCTGGGTATCACGAAAACGCTACAAAAGATCCGAGATAGATTTTACTGGGTAAATTGCACTAATGATATTAAAGATTGGTGTCGTAAATGCACTACATGTGCTGCCAGTAACGGTCCGCACCGAAAACCAAAGGCGGAAATGCAGCAATACCTGGTTGGAAGTCCTTTTGAAAGAATCGCAGTAGATATATTGGGGCCACTTCCACAGGCCGATGAAGGAAACAAATACATCTTTGTTGTAATGGACTACTTCACTAAATGGGTTGAAGCCAATGCAGTTCCCAATCAGGAAACCACCACTTTAGCAGATATATTAGTTGAAGAATTCGTAAGCCGATTTGGGGTACCACTAGAATTACATTCAGACCAAGGAAGAAATTTTGAGAGCAAGCTGTTTCAAGAAGTTTGCCAAAGATTAGGCATCCACAAAACCAGAACCACAGCGATGCACCCTCAGTCTGATGGAATGGTGGAACGAATGAACCGGACTATAATTAGCTATCTGTCAAAAGTGGTGTAAGAGAGATTGAGATCGACATAGTCCACTATTTTTAATGGCAATTCGATCGGCCGTTAACGAATCAACTGGCCAAACACCTGCGAAGGTCCTGTTCGGTAGAGAAATGAGGCTACCATGTGACTTGGTGTTTGGTTGAAAATTTTGGTGAAGAAGTGGCCCGTGAAAAATATGTCGCCGATCTTCAGAATCGAATGAAGAATATACATAACCTGGTGCGTGAAAAACTTCAATTATCTAGTGATCGGATGAAGAGGTACTATGACACGCGGACAATGGAAAAGAGTTACCAAGTTGGAGATTTACTCTGGCTCTATAACCCCCAACGGCGTCGAGGTATTTGTCCCAAATTATAGAAGAACTGGGAAGGTCCATACACCATCAAGAAAAAGATTAACGATGTCATTTATCAAATCGTGAAAATTCCCAGAGGGAAACCCGTCGTGGTCCATCATGATCGTTTGGCGCCTTACCAAGGAAACCACAGTGGAGATGTACAGCAGTTCCAAGAAGATGGTTTGGCTGGCTCAAGGAGTGTGCGGGATTCCGATTTAGGAAATAATATTCCAGGAGGAATAAATCTAAGGAGGGGGCAGTGTAACGGGATAACGGTAAAGGAAAGGACCTTAATTTGAAAGATTGTTATTCTAGAAACTTCTAAACACACTGACTAGATTAAATAATGTTTCTGGAACATTCCAGAATGTTCATTTGTTGTATATAAGGGGATGTATGGGCAGTTAACGGCAGTTCAAGTTCAAATATTGACAAGAGTTCATTGTATTGTCAAGCAGTTTAGACGTTATCCAGCAGAGTTCTGTGTATCTTAACAATTTTGTAAATAAATGGTATTAAAGTCCCCATAAGTGTTTCAATATAATAATAATGATGTATAACATAAAAACATAATAATTAGCCCGTTACTGTCCCACTTTAAAGCCAAAGACCTCTTCTCACAAGGAAAAGGATTGAGCATTTAATCAATTCTCTTGCTCACTGCGGGTTGGTGATTTCAGACAATTAAGTCCACGTATCATCACGATGTTTTTCTTTACCGAACGTACTTAGTGTTTCTAGGTGTTAGAGAATTTACTTATGTATCCAAAAAGTCACATTGGTACATGTCGGAAGTGTTGGGGATTGAACTCAGTCCCTCTTGCACGGTATTCGGAAGGTTTTGAAAATAGGTCAACATGAATTTGCCTACACATCTGACAAAGCCAAGTAGCAACTAAAAATGAGAAAATAAAAACTTTTTAAAAAAATTTAACCAAATGCACTAAAAAGCCAGAAATAAAATCTTTATATTTTAAAAAAATTGGAACCAACTAGGCATCTGATATCGATTTTCTTGAATTTGGCTCCAATGGAAAATGACCCTCTATTTCAATCCAAGCTATTAAATCTAGATTTTGAATGTTAGTACCTAACTCATATCTTTTACAAAGATATAAATCCTTGGAGCCGACTTCAAGAAAATCGAAATCAGATGCCTAGTTGTTTCCAATTTTTTTAAGAAATAAAAATGTTGTTTCTGACTTTCTAGTGCATTTTTTTTAAGACGTTTTTTTTTGTTTGAAACAACATCTGTTAGTAGGGGAGAGTGGGGCACTTTAATCCATTTTTAAAAGTAATGTTCATGCCACTTCTCGGTTTTGTTTAAAATTTATTGATTCAATATAATTCCTAAGGAGCACTCTTATTTTACAAGTTCACACTAGAAATTATATTTTGCAGACACAAGAAAAGCCTTTTTATAACTTTCCAAAATATAACCTCAAATTGTCAAAAGTGCCCCACCAGTGGGGTACTTTTGACCACTTGGTGGGGCACAAATAGCCAATGGTGGGGCAGATATTACCAAACTCATTTATGAATAGGAAACACATTCTTAGACATACACTTTCTTCTTTTATATAGGGCGCAGTAAAAAATAATAATAAAACGATACAGGAGTATTTTATTGCATTATAATTGACAATAATAAACAATAAACATAAGCTACTTCTAAGAACATCACATCTCATAATAGGAACATTGTTTCAAAAAATAGGAACATAGTTACGAAAATAAAATAGGAACATGTTTTCAAAAAGCACATATGAACGTGCTTATAAAAATCAAAAAGGAACATGTTTACAAAAAACAAATAAAACGTAAATTATCGAACATTAAACTTAGAAAAATTGAAATTAAAATTATAAAGGTCCCTCATCTTCTTAAAATCTTTAAGTTTTGCTAAGATATCATGGCGCTCAACAGTCCCAACATCTTCAACATGATGAAAAAAGAATGTCTGTGTGTTCCCTTTCCTCCTCATGAAATTAACTTTAAATTCTGTAGGGCCATACAAATCTATCACTTCCCCAATGTAGTGGACAATAAATTTTTTTGTGGGAAACTGGACTAAAACAAAATCATTTTTATTTATTTCGTCACCATCTAGAAGAAAGGCTGGCTCGGCCAAAAAGGTCTCATCCTCATTTATAGCAGAATCTGCAGTAGAATCAGTGTCCGTAGTATATTCTGGGGGAGGGCTTTTCTTTTTTCCACAATTTTTGGGTAAAATAGATCTCTTGACCTTAGCTATTTTATTTATATTAACTTTCACATCTTCCTCCAACCTGAGTTTCTTTATTTCAGGACTGTCGGTGAAAATTGTTGCACTTCCAGCTTTCTTTCTTCGGATAGTTTTTGTTGAAGGCTTCTCAACTTTTTTGGGGTAGGGGCGTACAGACGCAACTGAAATATGAGTTGTGGCGGAAGAGGAAGGTGTTTGATCTGCTGCAGATGTTGAGGGAGCGTCAGAAAATGTAGAGGGTAGGGCGTCAGAAGATGTGGAGGGTGAGGCGTCAGAATTACAAGTAACCTCGGGCAATAAATCATTTGCAGTAACAGAACTGGGGGCGAAATCATCTTCAGAGAAAGCCTGTGCGTTAAACGGGTAGATTCCTGCCTTTTTGAATGAGTTCGTAATGTTGGTTGGAGAAAACGATTGTAGGAATGGATCTCTTGTGAGCTGGGCTATTTGACGCACTGTAATATGCACTCCGGGATTATTCATCGTAAGATCGTTCATTGACTGATCAACCCTTGTCTTAAAAGGGCCAAAAACGCCAATGTCTAACGGCTGCATTCGATGGGAACAATGAGGTGGGAGAGATAATACAACGACACCATTATCTTTGCAATATTCCAGATTTGTGACGTTTATGTGTGTTTTGTGGTTGTCTAGTATCAACAAAATTTTATTTTGTTTGGTGCAATTTGTATTCCTTTTGATGTGCTTTAACGTTTCAAAAAAAAACTCAGTCGTCATCCAACCTTTGCGATTCCCCAAAGGCAATGCTCCTGGCGGTCCATTCATCATAAACTCCTCAACATGACGAACGCGTGGAAATATATAAACCGGGGGTAAAAATGCTCCACATGCACTTATTATGCCCACGATTGTGGTCAGTTCTCCACGTTCTGCTGACGAAGCTGACCCAACCTGCTTTTTTCCTTTAGCAGAAACAATTTTAACTGCTTTTGGCACAGTTGTGACACCTGATTCGTCCAAATTAAATATTCGGTCTGGAGAGAATTTATGTTTGTCCATTACTTCCCTCAGCTTTTCGTAAAATTCACCCACTTTTACTTTATTGAAGGCCGAAGCCCTTGCTAAACTAGTATTTTCAGGTTTTCGCAATGCTAACTCATTCTTATGCCGTGCCATGGAGCCTAACATCCAATCTTTTCCAGCAGTTTTTTGTTTATGCCAGGAAGGTGGAATTTTCCTACTTTCTACCTTTACAGCATAGTCATATGCAAGCTTTCTAATATGTCTATAATTCAAACCGTTGGAACATTCTTTTAAATATTCTACCAGTGCCGCCTCTTGACCGTTGGTTAAAACTTGCCAGAATGTGTATTTACTGGAATATTGCTTGACCCCCTCATGTTCCACATCACTCTCCCCAGATTCATTTGCTGAATCACTGTCCCGATTTCGCATTGTTCCCACTTTCTTTAATCTACAAAGTAAGGTAGATCGGCTTACGTTATGAATGCTTGCTGCAACTCTGGTTGAAAGTCCGACCCTCGTAACAGATCGCATTGCATCAGCCATGTGGTCCTCATTGATGTCTGCCCTGTCTGTTTTTTTCTTATAATTGCGAACCATCTGTAAACAACAGTGAAAAAAATTGTTGACTATAATTAGGTAAGGTTTAAAAAAATAAGTCGGGCACTTCCGACCAGGGTGGGGCACTTCCGACCAGCGGTTAGAAGTGCCCCACCAACTTTGGCTAGATGTGCCTCACCAGACACCATTACTAAAAAAAACGTGATTTCCTCTGACCAACTATGTAAAAATTAAAAAATAATCAATATGAATGGGAAAGTTTTGAATGTAAAGAGTAACTTACCGTGATGCGTCTTCACTCGCACAGCAACAAACATAAAATGCGGGAACAGGTTGGGTCAGCTGACCGCTTCTACTCCTCCATTAGCTACTTTTCACTGCCTTCACAATATCACAATAGAAGATGCCGCGAAAATTCAAAAGTAACTGAGTTCTTATGGTGGTCATAACTGCCCCAATGGGAAAGTTTTGAATGTAAAGAGTAACTTACCGTGATGCGTCTTCACTCGCACAGCAACAAACATAAAATGCGGGAACAGGTTGGGTCAGCTGACCGCTTCTACTCCTCCATTAGCTACTTTTCACTGCCTTCACAATATCACAATAGAAGATGCCGCGAAAATTCAAAAGTAACTGAGTTCTTATGGTGGTCATAACTGCCCCACCGGTCGGAAGTGCCCCTCAGACAACTTCAAGAACCCTCTCTTCTAAACTGTGATTGGTTCATCGTCTCACCGCTGGTTCTACACAAAACAAATCAATTTGTTTTTTATTCTGTGTGGTAATACGAATCACGAGGTGGTAAAACTTTACATTTTACGAATCCAAACACACCTACCATTACATTTGGATGGCCTTCCGGATACACCTCGTATTTATTTACGTATGGATGAAGTGATGTAAAATCTACATATTGAATTAATTCGCCCTCTTTAGTCCTAAAATATGTCACTGTGTTGCCTGTGCGACCACTATAAAACCCACCCCTTGGGTTTAAGGGTAGCTACGAAAGCAAGGGGTGGTTAAGTAAAGTAGGATAAGGTGAAAAATCACACTCCCACATTTCCAGTACTTCGGGTCTATGACATAACAGCGCCGCCGAAACAGCGCGAGAAAAAACAGCGCCGTCCCAAAACAGCGCCGACCAAAAACAGCGCCAACCAAAAACAGCGCCCGACAAAACAGCGACGGGACAAAACAGCGACATATTGTTTTCACATTAAAGCTATGAATTTAAAAAATAATTTTAGCTTATAATGACTAGTAATAAATAGAATATGTATATACAAGGAATCTCTTTAAGTGAGAAAATTTTCATACGCGATTGCAAAAACTGTTCTTTCGAGTTTTTATTATCTGTGGATTTTTTAAGTGGATGTTTTCCTGTGGATTTTTTTTTTGTTTACCGAAATACATGCAGGATGTCCCATTTGTATGGCAAAGCTAAATATATCCGTTATATTAACAGTTACGACACAAGGTGATTAACATAAAAGGTGTGCGTTATAAAACGTTAATTTTAAAATTATTCTGAATAATACAGGATGCATCGTTATGTTGTGGCAGTATAAAGTTGTATTTTTTTAAATGGAGATTTTTTAAATTTGGTTTTAGCGATTAGTTGATCACCTCAACATAAAGTTTTGCTAATTTAACACCATGTGGGGTATAATAAAGTTATGATCATAAATTATATTCCGGTAATCAATTAATCACTTAAGCGAGCAAAAACCAAATTTAAAAAAATCCTAATTTAAGAAATATAACTTTATATTGCTACGACATAACGTTGCGTCCTGTATAATTCAAAATAATTTTAAAATGTTACGTTTTATAATGCACATCTTTTATGTTTATCACTTTGTGTCATTAATTTCAAAATAACAGATAAATTAAGCTCTGCGACACAAATGGAACATCCTGCATATAATACGGTAAACGAGAAAAAATCTGCAGGAAAACATTCACTTAAAAAATTATGTCTTTTTAGTTTAGAGTGCTTATTCTCAACTCGCTAAAGAGTTCATGAGAAATCATTATTTTTGAAATGGTCCTACAGGACATCTGTGTCGGATTTTTAAAATACTTATGTGTTTTTGAATCAAATATTCTTATTTACAATTTGCGTTGGTCACCGGGATTCAATTGAAACCAGGAACCTCCGTAACTTGAGCCGAACGCTTAACCACTGCGCTACAGAGGCCGTTATGGCTTAATGACTATTTTCAACAAAAACAACCGGGACCAACGGTTTTATACGTGGTTTTACTTTACAACAATCAGTATGGGAATATTCAAATATTCCCCGATTTACTACCCTAATGGGTTGGACTTTTCCTTTGAAATTGATATGGAACCGCCCACCCGGTATGCTCTTCTTAATAAAAAATATATTATCAATATCGGATGGCTCTGTAAAAAGTTGTGCGTGATTTGTAAGTTATGAGTTCTGAGTTATTTTTATTAGTAAAGCTAATTTTTTTAGCGTTCCAGTTGTTAGGAAAAGTATTAACTTAATTTAACTCACGTGTTCTATTCATGAAACTGAACAACTTTCCCTAAGCAACGTAGATCGAAAAATTGATGTCCCATAGTAAATGAGAAATAAGCTGTAGCATTTTGTATGTCCAATTATTATTATGTTTTTCATTTTCATACCACGTGTTCTACTCATGAAACTAAACAACTTTTGCCAAGGATCTTAGATCGAAATAAAAAAAAAATCTGATTTGTTTTGCAGAAAAAATATTTATATCTTTTTTTATCGTTCTATTTAATATTAAAATAAATCCAATGATACCTCAAATGTAAAAATCCGTTTAGCGGTTCTGGAGATACAAGGTAAGGAAGAATATTACATAGATACAAGATACGCGTTGAAAACATAACCCTCCGGCAGTCGGGTAATAAAAAATATTTACCTATTATTTTAGTTTAACACTAAAACTGTTTGTTTATTATTATTTTTTTTATCTAAATAAAAGTGATATCAAAGTCTCTTTTATTTATTATAATAAATATTTTATTGTCTTTTTTTACGTAAATTTTGTTCCGTCCATACTGATTTTAGATCTAGTTTTTCTGTTACTTTTTCCATCAATGAAACTCTAAGGTTGGTTAGGTCTTCCTTCACAACAACTCCAGTTCCTTTCAGCAATTTCTTTTTTGTATATAAGTTGTTTGGTTTCGATGCTATTTAATTTTAGTAAAATTCCTCTCGTTTTGGAATTGTTTATTTTGCCATTCCTGTAACAAGTTTGAATTTCGTGGGCAGAAAGATTTATAGACATTTTATTATAAAATAATTTCGTTATTATCTCTGTAGTATTTTCCTTTGGTTCTTCTTTAAGATAAAAAATTCTTAAATTTTTTGACTTATTTTCATGATCCATTTGATCAACTTTTTCTATCAATTTACACGTTTCCTCGTTACTTTGTTGCATCTTATCGTCATTTTTAAGTTTTTTATAATTTTCTTTCATCTTTGCCACTGTATGTTCTAGCTTAATAAACTTGTCTTCGATTGATTTTAAAACAGCTTTAGTGACTTTGTTTAGGTACTATTTCTCTGATAACAGACTTACTTTTTAAGATATTCCTTATAGCTTCATTTACAGACTGAACTATTTCTTCTGTAATTTCTCGTGTTATTACCATATTTTCTTTCGAGGTTTTCACTGTGCAGATAAAGAACTATTCAATTGTTGATCATATCTTAATTGTCTAAATAACTATCGACTACTCTCTGCTTGCCATAAACCGGTTGAGTATATGAATATAAGAATGAGTTAAAAAATTTGCAATCACTTAGAAAATATAAAAAACATTATTATTTAAACATATACCTTTAAATAAACATTTTTATCACTATCTCTATAACTAATGCACACCCTGTCCGTCTACCACTGTAATTCAGCTTGAATAATATGTTGCACCTTGGTTTGGCATTCCCTATTCTTCCCACTTACCTATCCTCTCCAGGCAAAGTTTGCTCACACCTCGAGGTTGGTCTTTGCTGAATTCTTGGCTAAGATGAGCAAATATCCTATTTTTCTTTCCAAATATTGATGTTAAGAACACTATTCGGTTGTCAAAAATGTTTCGTTTTAACAATTCCAAGTGAAGGATATACCTGGTGAGTCAGAAGGATTGATTGTTTATTATAATTCGAGGCTGCGTGACAGTTGGATATGAAGTTAACGCTGTATGTCGGTAATACAAATCCCGTAGATACTCACCATTGGGTCTGAAGTTGGCTCAGCTAACACGGTCTATGGTAATCATATTGTTTTACAATTTTTGCTTTATTTAAAAAAATATTATTTAAATAAACATTTCGTGAGCGCTTATCTGTGAGTGCAGTATAAATATATCTTTTTCGACTCTATTGACTGGTAATATAACGAAAAAACCTTCAAATTATCCGGAAACGAACTGCTAACGAATATAATAAATGTTTTTACGACTCAATTCCAAACTCTTAATTTTTCTGTCACAATACTTTGCATCGATTACGTCAATCATCAACTCGCAATAACCCGCTAATATTCATCAGTCGAAGGGTAGTGGTCGTGATATGCCGGCTGGAAGCTGTCGGGGTGGTAGACGGGATGTTTGGCCGGAGCAGCGCTACACCTACTCAACTAACTATCATTCAAAAGTGGTGTCAGAGTGTCAGAGAGATTGGGATCGACATATTCCCCTATTCCTAATGACAATTCGGTTTTCTTCTATTTTCAAGCCAAAATGTTATTACTGGGTAAACAAATAAGTTTTTGTAAATTTTATGTATATTTGTAGTACAGAAATCAGCTGAGAGGCAGTACAGCATCCCTCAGAATCATGCTGACACCGGTATACTCTAGTCAACATGTTTAAAAACGTGAAAAATGTAGATCAAGGTCCTAAAAATATGAGCGATAGCTCATTGGTTTCGGAATCACCAATGGAAAAATGTTTTCGAAGGATTTTGGAATGTTATATTTTTTTTTCTGAAGCAGAAAAAAATTATAAATACTTATAAAAAAATTGCACTTCGCAATATACTTATATGGTCAAATTAAAAATTTGAGTTCAGGACCCAAAAATAAGAAAAAAGTTTCCTATGGAATAATATCCGGAAACGCTTCGTTAAATAGTTATGCCCCTCTAAATAGGGGGGTTGAAATTAGGTTTTTAATTTTTTACTCAAAGATAGAAAAAGCTAAAAATTTGAACTTTGGTAAATATTTTGTACTGGTAGAAACACTTCTACTAATATTATTTGACAGCAGCCTACTAGATATTTTTCGTCTTGTTACGATAATAATTTTTTAAACCAGTAATAGTGCGGTTTTGAATATTTTATTTTTTTAATCAAAAACGATTAGTTTTAGTAAAAAACTTTAAGAGTAAAAAAATGTTCTAAATATATTAGTTTATACAGGGTGTATTTTTTTATGATAAAATTTTAACAAGTATAAAAGATGCTAATCTTACCCTTTTTGATAATAGGGGATGATTAAAAAAAAATTCTTTTGAAGTGTTTCTACCAGTACAAAATATTCACCAAAGTTCATATTTTTGGCTTCTCCTATCTTTGAGTAAAAAATTAAAAACCTAATTTCAACCCCCTTATTTGGAGGGGCATAACTATTTAACGAAGCGTTTACGGATATTATTCCATAGGAAACTTTTTTCTTATTTTTGGGTCCTGAACTCAAATTTTTAATTTGACCATATAATCCTGAAACACCCTGTATAGCGAGTATTGATATTTATAATTTTTTTCTGCTCCAGAAAAAAAAAATATAACATTGAACAAAATTTGTTTATAAGAAATTATTAATAGTATAAACAATTTAATAATAAAATAAAATAAAATTATTCTTTCTTTAAACTGTTTAAAGGTATAAACAATGATTTTTAAAAGCAAAATAATTTCTTAATCAATTATTTAAACAAACAAAATATTAAAAAAACGATTTTAACAATTAAAAATTAAAATTAAGTATTTTTTTTTAAATCATTTTAACAAAAAAAAATTTCAAAAATATTCAATTTTTCTATTTGTTTAAAACAATTTTATAAACAAATAAAACAGGCATGACTAAATAATAATTAAAAAAAAATTATCAACTTTTTTTAGATATTTTATTTTGCAATAGTTATAAAAAATCATAATTAACAAATTAATAAACTTTTATGAACATTTATCGCAGAATCTTGTAAATGTAAAGTATACATATGAAAAGGGCTCCATGAAGTTTCAAATTTTTAGGCCAATTATTTATACATTTTATCCGAACAGAGATTAGGAAAAAATTTGTTACTTAACAATTGAATAACTTTTTAAAAAATAGTGATAAAATGTTTTTTCCAACTGGGCTGGATTCTTTCAAGTGTAAGGAACATACTAAAATGTTTTCAAATTTTTTAAATAACATTTTATGTCATAAAAATAATATTTTATCTGATAAAAGCCCGCCCTATTTTCAACGCAAATTAAAATTATAAATAATGGAGATAGAGTTCCGGGGGTATAAACTTTTTTTTCTGAAATTTTCCCTTCTTTAACGAGCTTTTCATAAAATTGCTTGAATATTAATATTTTTCGAGTTATTAAAAAAAAAACATAAATATCATTTTTTTTTCATCTCATTTTGTTAATGACAAATGCAATTTTTTACCTGCACCAAAATCCTTTAAAAACATTTTTCTAGAGGTGATTTCGAATCCAATGAGCTATCGCTCATATTTTTAGGACCTTTACCTTCATTTTTTACCTTTTTAAACATGTTGACTAGAGTAGGTAAAGGGATATTTGAAAATTATGAAGGTATTCAATAGAGACCTAAACTGCAAATTTTGGAGTTTGTAAAGTGACTCGGCAAGCTAATGGCCGACATCTTTCTCTATTCCGGTTCCAATTAGTATCAAAATAGTTAAGTGGTGCTTTATTTGATGCCATTGCATTTAAAATGCTTTAAATTTACTTTTAGTAAAAAGAATTTAGAATAGTGTATTTTTTAACCTTTAATTGTTAATAACTTAAAAATCACCCAAACCCACTTTAAAAACATATGGTTTTATTTATTAAGTTCCATAATGCATAAAAAACTTTTCAGAGACTTGGTTGGGTCAAAGTCGCATAAAAAACTTATTTTTCTGGACCAGTGTGATCAAGTTCTTCCACTTCATCTAGTATAATAATCCTTTATGTGATTCTATGCATTATTTTGATAGCCGAGTTCCTCCACCAGGGGCTAATTTACTAATTCATTTTAAACTCTTTTAATTAGCATTAGCAGGTAGTTGAATTTGTTTTTGATTACATACCTAAGCTTTGAATAATATTCATAAACATTTTCTAATAATTTTGTTAGTAAGGAAATAAAAGGATAAAGTAACGTTAATGTCAGTAAAAAAGACAAGAAAATGCTTTAAAAATTTTTCAAGGTCAATTCGTATTTTCTGGGATGTGTAATACAATCGTGTTCTGCAAAATTATATAGCGGGAATTTTTAAAATAATGAAGAGATTGTAAGTTTACTTATTTACAATTATAAAAAGGACAAAAATGAAATCGGACAACCAATAACCGACTCTTTAAAGCAAAAAGCTTTTTGATTTAAATGATATAACTGAAAAAGTCCTCCATGCTGAACTTACAAACAGCGAGTTTAAAGGCAACCTAAATAAAGGTTGGTTTAAATGTTTTGATACCAAAAATGAAGGAATGTGTATTTTTGAAAGAGATTGGTTTTTTATTTATTATAATCTTCCTCAGATTAAACACACTTCTTCTAAAAATCCTTCAGTAATTTTATCTCATCTCTGTTACCATTTTCAGCAAGCACTGCAAAAAGTATTCCACGGCTGCAATAGCGTTTTTATTTAATGAATAAAAAAATAATTAAAAAATAACAAAAAACCCGCCTGCATGGATAGCTACAACTAAAAATCAACTGAAATAAGACAAAAATTCAATGACTAGGTATTTAAAAAAAATCTACGATTAGGTACTTAGAACCAGAAACATAAATTGAAACAGTACCACACCTACGTACCTACGTATTGTACAAATAGAAATAACAGCACGGTAGTCATTTAATTTTTTGCAACATTATAAACAGAATTGCAATCGGGGGCATGAAAGTGTATGCTATGTTAAATTATTATCCCTTTGTGCATGCTTTCGACTGTAATTCTATTTAGAATGTTGCAAAAAATTGAATGACTACCGTGCTGATATTTCTATTTGTATAATAAGTAGGTACGTAGGTGTGGAACTGTTTCAATTTATGTTTCTGGTTCTACCTAATCATTGATTTTTTTTAAATACCTAGTCATTGAATTTTCGTCCTATTTCAGTTGATTTTTAGTTATAGCTATCCATGCAGGCGGGTTTTTTGTTATTTTTTAATTATTTTTTTATTTATGTCTTTTTAGTTTAGAGTGCTTATTCTAAACTCGCTAAAGAGTTCATGAGAAACCATTAATTTCTGAATGGTGCTACAGGACATCTGTGTCAGATTTTTAAAATATTTATGTGTTTTTTATCGTTCTTTTTAATATTAAAACTAAAAGTTATATACATATTTAGAATTTGTGTTTAAAATCCTTCATTTTGATACCCCACTCCATTTGCTTGGTACAATTTATTTTTTTATTACCTCACAATGTGGCGTCAAACATCCGCCATTTTGATTTTTTTTTAAATGTGACCTATCTAAGAACACTTGGGCTATTAAGACAAATCTAACGGTACCTCAAATGTGAAAATCCGTTTAGCGGAGATACAAGGTAAGGAAGAATATTACATAGATACAAGATACGCGCTGAAAACATAACCCTTCGGCAGTCGGGTAATAAAAACGCTTGCCACGAAGGAATTGCTTTAAGTGTCTAAAAAAGTAGTAGTCAGAGAAATCCAAATCTGGTGAATACGAAGGGTGTTTAAGCAACTTGTACTTTAATTAGTTTAATTTATCCATCGTCAACAATTTTGTGTAAACAAGTGGTTTGTCTTGATAAAAAATGATTGTTTTTTTCTGCAAACCTCGTCTTTTTTACAATTTTTTTTTATCCAAATCATCCAAAAGTTTGCAATAATATCCAGAATTCATTAAACCCATTTTGAATCCCAAAAAACTCATGCCATAACCTTTTTGCCGTTCGTTCAGACTTTACCTGTTTTAGAAATTAAGAACCAGCTTAAGTCCAGTGTACATATTCTTGTTTAAGTACATTTGAAAAATGTTGAAGTAATACTTCTATTTGTACGGCCGGCGTATAAAATTTGTATGGGACTTAACCGGCAAAATCATTACATTACGTTACATATGTAATGGCGTGAGTAATAAAGAGACAGAAACAAAGATAAAATAAAAAAAACATAAAATATTTACCACATGTTATTAGTCATAGCTTTAAGTCTTTTAAATACCGTTTAAACATTCAGTACATTGCTTTTAAGGTTGTTGGCCACATAAACAGAGGTTTAAGAGATATATTTCAGTTAACTTTTTGGGAAATTATAATGTATTTTACAAATATTCTGTTACTATTTCCACAAAATTATTATAAATATTATAAATTTTCTTTTATTCATCGCATTAAATATGCGTATAGGTTAATTCTTAGGAAATTTTCGAGTTTAACTTTTTATGAATACTTTGTGCAAGAGGTTAAAAAATACGCTACCTACGTGACTATTTCTTGAAGTTTCGCTATTTAATACTGGTTTTAAAATAACTTTCTTTCTTCGATCATTATCTGTTAAAGCGGCTCTCTCACTTTGTTGCCAACCTATACGCTAGTCAAAATATTTGATACTGCAAACGTTGGTGACACTGATTAACCTCATACTTTATACAGTTTTTATATATATTTTCGCAATAAATATTTTTTGATTTCAATCGATAAGCGAAATTTTGTAACATACCTACTATTGGAAATATGAAGAGTTTTATTGTACAATGTGATTTTTTTGAATAAACATTGCATTTTAACCTATAAAATGGACACAGAAGTTCGGATTTATAGTATAGTAGGTCTATGCTTCAAGCATATAATGATATTGCTAAATCATTCCCATACAAATTTCTAAACCCGGGCGCGTGCATAAAAAAATAACTTCTACCGGTAGTCTCGCTGCCACACCCGTTTTTTTTTAATTATTTACAATTCATAATTATAAAAATGGCAATCATGTCCTCATGTCCTATTAGCCTTTGTCTTCTTCAAAACAAAAAGGCCTTAACATATACCATTTTATTTAGTTTTCTTAAAATAATATGTATCGAGTTTAATTTAGTATTTGAACAAAAACAGAAAGGTATAGTTTTTGAACTAGCTATACACCAATCTGTTAAAACTAGTTGGTTACAATCTAAAGTCATAGGATGTAGATTTCACCTTAACCAATCTTGGTATAGAAAAATTCAAAAGTTAAGACTTACTGTGATATATAAAGCAACGAACTCTGACGAAAAAAACTTAAAATTGTTTTTTGGTTTGAAATTTTTAAATACAAATGATGTGAGATATTGATTGAAGAGTTATTCAAAACAAAAGCTAGAGACAAAGCAAAGATTCTTGAATTTTGTAATTATACTGTTGTCAATTATATTAGTAAAGAAACTATGTAGATTTGCTGCTGATGGGCCTCAAACGAATTAATCCGATGAACACATAGATTTAAGTATCCTCATTAAGTGTTTAATTCTCATTTTAATGAATTTCATCCAAATATCTTTTTAAAATTCTCACCAATTTTAAAATGGAATGTTACATCAAGATTAACACCGTGCAAAATACCTTCCAAAAATACATTAAGAAATAAAATAAAAACAAGATCACGTTCGGAGTGATTTGTTTCAAAGAAAATAACGAGACCTCAATTTCTAAAAAGAATTTTTGCTATTCATTTTTTCTGCTTACGAACTAAAAAGCTATTATTAAAATCAAATAATTAACTGATAAATCAATATTTTGAAAATGACCCCTTGCTTATTTATAAGATAAATAAGCAAGGGTCATTTTCAAAATATTGATTTATTATTTTATTTATTTTATTTTAGTGTCAAAAGTTTCCCAAATAAAGAAGTAAACACAAAGAATATACACACAATATTTAATAAAAAATTCGAAAAGAGGTTGACCTTAAAGGCCAACCTTGCAACTTCCCGCTAATTTTAACCGCAAAGCTATAGTAACGTGACGTATTATGACATTTTTTTGGAATGTTTAAAAAGCCATAACTTTTTAACACGTTACTCGATTTTGATGTTCAAGACAACATTCGACGCTGTTTTTTGAGACCTAAAAATGTTGTTTGAAGTGCAAAATCGATTAGTCAAAAAATATCAAAAATTTCAAAAAAACCAATTTTTTTAAATTTTTCGACAACGATATCTCACGAACCAAACAACCGATTTTAATTTACAAAACGGCATTCGACGTGTTTTTGTTTAAGCTTGAGAGCTGATTAGATTATGAAATTGATCGATGTAACAGCCAAAAAGATATGCCCAAAAATCATTATTTATACAAAAAAAATCTCGAAATTTACCACTCCGAATCGGTTTAAACTTACAGGGAATCTAAGTTAGATGGAACTTTTTGGAATGCTTTTTAGTTCATTCCGATCGGTTAAGCTGTTCAAAAGTCATAAGAGGTTTACATACACATGCACATGCACACGCACACGCACACACACACACACACACACACACACACACACACACACACACACACACACACACACACACACACACACACACACACGCACACGCACACGCACACGCACACGCACACGCACACACACACACACACACACACACACACACACACACACACACACACACATACATACATACATACATACATACATACATACATGCATACATACATACATACATACATACATACATACATACATACATACATACATACAGACACCCTCGTAAAAATAGTCAGGGGGCATTCCAAAGACCTCGAAACGTTAAGATTTTATGAAAACTTGATTTTTGAAAAACGGGGTAAAACCAATAACTTTCCGATTTTAAAAAAAATCTTAATTTTTTTAGCGGGAAGTTAAAAAAAATCGGTTATCTGTAAAGTCGGTTTACTCACGATAGTTGAACGTGACAACGTCATAAGAAAACACTGATGGAATGGTTGCATTTTTCAAAAGAAAATTTTAATATCGAAAGATTACCTTTATCGCCGCAATTATCATTGCTATAAACAATTGAAACAACATTTACTTGTAAATGTATTATTGTATAGCATCTGTCCACGCGGACGCATCGCTTCCTTAAGTAGGAGAGAGATAGCTCTCGCTTGCACTTCCAGCGTTAAATGGAACGCCTTAGAGCGAGGTAACGCCGCGTGATTCATGTTTTTGGTGCGTGCAGCCGGTTGCATCGAATTATAAGACGTTGTCACGTCAAAAGCTATTATTGTCTACAAGTTTCTAAATTTTCTATTTGTGCTATTTATTCTAAAATAACAATTTTAGTAATACATGTAGTTAGGTAGAAAATTATTCTTAATTCTCTCCGATACTATTTTTTTTAAAAACGTGGAAGAATTCGTTTATGAGATAAATAAAACACAGGAGTAGGTGGGTAGGTGAAGGAACTCGGCGATGCCCCATTGGACTATATCAGAACTCAGATAACTATTTTGCAATTTAAAATCGGCTCTGTTGATATGATTTTCTTTTTTTTTGTTGTTGCTATTACTGCAGTTTAATTTATTTTCATATCTTTTTTAGTATAGTTTTGATTGCAGTAAAAGTCCAGTTTTTGAATTAGTCTACTGTTCGCAAATAATAACATTTTTTTTTACACTGATGTTGTACATAATCGGTGTAGATTCATTGTTTTTTAATTTACTTGCAAGTGTAATTACCCAATTCCGTATCTTACAATGCTGTTATTTAGCATACAATACTGCGGAGATGAATAAGCTAAACAGAAAACTGAACATTGTGCAAGGAGAAACAATAAGAGATTATACTGATGAACGGAAAAAATATTTAATCAAATGTTTTATGCGTCATCAGTTTTTGCTAAAGTAAGTAAATATTTAGTCAATAAAAAATACAATACAATTAACATGCTTTTATAGGTTCACGAAGAAAATTAACGGAATGTTCAACATAATTATTTTACTTCAGATAATAATGAGCATTTTTACTATTTGCTTAACCATTTATATGGTCAATTTGGTAAGATATATATTAATCAATACTAGGTATGAGTGAAAAAATCTTAAATATATAATGTTTTCTTAAAAAAGATTTTTTTTTTCATAATTACTTATATTTTTCAATATAATAATGTGTTCGGAAAATAAATGACCTACCTACAGAAAACAAAATCGGTTGATCCTTAACTATAAAATTAAATATTAAATGTTTTGTTTACAAACCTTTGAGAATTATATTTTGGACATTACCTTGCATTTATAGTAAAGTACCCATTAGGTAAAAATAGTTATTGCCAATCCATGCGTTCCTGGTTCGACAGTTATAATTAATATTAATTCAACCTCAAAATTCAGTTTGTGCTTTGTCAGTGAGATGTCTATTATTATGTTAAATAGGTCTGATTATGCTCGTATGAGCGAAACGCGTAACTAAAGAATTAAATATAAAGATGGCTTTTATTGAGACCGAGATTTTGATGTTTTTACTTGTTATTTACATATTCCGGTCTCTTTGAGAAAATATGGACGAATTTTTTGAAGTTATAATTAGGCCACAAATATCCTGTTTCGTACACTTCGATAAAAATGATTAGTGTTAATTTCAAAATAGATTATTTATTACCGGTACAAAAACTACAAAAATTTTTATGCTAGTCACTGATACAACGCCATTTAGAACTTTGTATGTTATCTTTTAAATATTTTTTTTCAGATTTTTTAACATATTCTTGTTTTATTATTGTACAGTCTATATTTTTAAATTTATTAATAAACAGATTATATAAAAATAAATTATAACGAACAAAACGTATAGCCTGAAAAATCTATTCATTTAACCAAAAAGTCAAACATAATATTAAAATATAACTTTCCATATTAACAAACTTAGTTGCAATGGTATCACTCCTAAAAGGTAAAATAAATAAGAAATGTTAAGGTAAATAAAATTTTAAATAAATAATTAAAGAAACCATTAGGTTTACAAAATGTAATAAAACTTTTAATAGGTATGTAATGTATACCACACACACTCTGTCAGATGTTTTATGTTTATTGGCCTATTGAGTTGACGCCTGGAGTCATTTTAACTGTAATTAATACCTTCCACACTAAGAGATTTTTGGAGACATAAATATTTCACCAACAGATAATGAGAAAAGTTTATATTTCATAATCAACGAAATTCACTTAACTATCTGTTTTGTTATCTCAATGTATAAAAGGGAACAGAAATATATTCTGGGGTAGATTAGACATTTACAATTTAACCGTTTCATATATAGAAATCCTAATCAATAATTATACATAAAATTAATGTTAGTTGTGTTACTTGTAATTATTATTAAGAATAAATACATAAAAATTTCGAGTTCGTCGTTATTTTCAAAAAAAGTGTAGTTACAAGTTTTGTTACGAAGCATACTTAAATCAATCCCGAAGTTCCATTATAGGTAATTTAAAAATTAAAAAGCAAATTTTTCTTTCAAATAAAAATCTCTTTTAATGGACATCTCTTCATTTCGTTAAATTAAGTATTTTTACATTTTTATATAATTTAACAGAGAAACTGTACTAAATATTCTTACATTATTAATATTACACATACAATATGTAGGTAATTTTATTTGTATATGCACAGTATTTACGGAAACTGCGTCTATGGTCATTGTGTCTATTGAATGGTTCAGCCCTAAATGTTCAGTGTTTATTTTGTTGTTTCGGGTTTTGTATATTGAACCTCACGGATATCTCATACAATTTTTTTTTCTTAAAAACCATCTTTATATTCCAATGCAGTGTAGTCAAGAATGGGATTTTAATTACAATATACTATAGTTATGATAAAAGACAGACTATCATATAAAGATAATTTATTAAGAATTATACATCTAATCGTTATCTATATTTGTTTTCAGAAACGACCTTCTAATAATGTTTTTATAACTTTTCCACCACTTTTTGCAGCAGTAAATCAGTTATTCATGTTTTGCATATTAGGAAACGAACTAAACTATCAGGTATGATACCATATTTGGTTACTTTGGATAGGAAACTGTATAACTTAGATTAGATTATGTGGTCAATTGGTTCAGGTGATTATACTACACTGCGACATAAAAGATCTTTTGTGTAAACCCTACATCTAATTATGAGTCCCTTAGGTCTAAACTTGTATCCGCTTAGGATGTACGGTTCTAACCTTATCAGACTCTAAAAAGACTCATGCTAGATATTTAGGACGTCGGTTGGGGCACGATTAGTCTGCAGTTAAAGATAATATGTTCAGCCTTGTCATCCGCATTTTCGAAATCGACATTACGCCAGATACATGCCAGTTAAGTTTGTACAGATAAAGTGAGATTAAACACCTCTTTCGTAGTTGGTTTAATAAAATTAAGTTTGTTACTTTTATTAATATTGTAAATATTGTTAAGTAGTCAAAAATTTTAGTAAGCACTCATCTGTATAACTAACAATACGATGAACTGTAGTTGCTTCTGAAATCTATTTAAAGCTGATTTCAATGCCTCTGTACCATTCTTATGCTACAAACGTCTTAATTAACAATTTAAAACAGTCAATATAAGAAGGAAAGTACCATCGGATTTAAAAATATACATATATGGAACTACGTTCACTATTTTAAAAGAATGTGTTCCTTCGTTAACCTAGTTGTTTGAATAATAAATAGCAAACTTTTGTACTCACCGGTGTTTTAGGTGAATCTCCTTTCGTTCTTCTTCACTCAGATAATTAGGATTTTGAAGGAAGAAAGAAAGGATAGCTATAGGTTGAGTGAAACCGATAATATATTATTTTTAAATGTATCGTACCGCAGTGGATTTAATAATACTTCCGCTACTAATATTTTAAAACTAAAACTAAAAATCACATACACTGATGCCAATTGCTCAGTAAAAATTTCTCACTAAAATAAATATGCGAGAACAGAATATATTGCTCAAAATAAGTAAGTACAAAGCTACCATGTTCACCAAATACGCACAATTTTCGGAAATCCGTTAACATTTTATTGAATTAAAGAGCCTTTTACGTCACCTCTTGCCTGGGTCCAGTGGGAGGCCAATAAAAGAGACCTCTTCGCCGGCCCTAACAGCATGTGGTTGTATGCACAGACGATTTTACAATCTTTTGTTTAAATTTAACAAATATATGTGTTTAATTTTTTATAAATAAAAAAATATCAGAAACGTAGAGATAATTTTTTTCTGATTTCAACCATATATTATACTTACGCAAAATTTTGTAGCAGAATAGGTACTGTTATAATTTTTTCTTCGTGGATTCGAAATAAGTGATAAACAGCAGGCAAACCTAACAATTTATTAGTAAAACAAGTTAAAATGTTGTAAATAGACATAGTTAAATTTTTTATAAAGATTTTCATTGTGAAAGTACATACAATATGTTTTCTTAGAAATTGTATAGTCTTTCAAAAATTTTAATATGAATTTCTCATTATTTTCGACTGGAATTTTCACATTTGGAATTTTATGGTTTTCATAGCGATCTTGATTTACTGT
Source organism: Altica lythri (assembly GCA_964028335.1). Lineage (NCBI taxonomy): Eukaryota > Metazoa > Arthropoda > Insecta > Coleoptera > Chrysomelidae > Altica > Altica lythri. The sequence continues at coordinate 48,081,868 of OZ034808.1, read as the reverse complement.
CAATTTTGGGTAGGGGTGTGAAGGGGAATTTCGTCAAGAGTTCTTATACCATCGCTCGTAGTTTCATTAAATGTCGTATGTTGTGTAGATATATTAGATTCTAAGATTTTATTAGGTTCGGTGTACGGGGGTCTAATTTGTATGTCAGATAAAATTTTAATTTTCTTTTGGGAAGTGTCTTCTGGGTCAATATAAATTTGTGGGATTCTGCCGTCAATTAAGTCGTTTAGAAATTTGTCAAATTCTTCTGGGTCTAGAATTTTATCAGGGTGGTTAATTAGTGACTCGTTTTCAAGTACTTACATTAATTGCTATTTTGGATAAAGCATTGCAGTTGGTGTTTTTATATACTATATTGTAATCGAACTCTTCTGAACGTAGTCGCCAACGTACTAATTTTGAATTTGGTTCTTTAAGATTCAATAACCAAATAAGGGGTCAGTGATCACAGTAGATTGTATATTTCGTCCATATAGGTACGGCCTAAAATACTTACAGGCCCATCAAATGGCAAGCAATTCCCTTTCTATGGGCGATGGGGTGGTGCAGTGAAGGGTGAGATGGATGCAGAAGCTTGAGTGGCTGACCGCTACTAGGCTTCTGGATCCACCCCCCGAATCGGCAGGACCCTGGTGTAATAGCCTCCCAGAGGCACACCCCGGGCAACGGCAAGCTGGGAGAGGGCCTTATGTCCCTCCCTCATCTTACGGCTAATAATTACACAAACAACCCTAAGTGAAGGTGTGAGGTACCGTGCCGATGTACTGAATGGCCAACGGATTAAGTTGGTCGCGAACGGTCCTCTGGGGGCACCAGGCGAAACCCCCTTGTAATTAGCCTTACTCCGGCATGCGGGGCTCTGTCGGAGCGGACTGTTTATTCCCTAGCTACTCGTGGGAACAACCATGGATGAGAAAAAAACAAAAAAAGAGAACCAGCGGGAATACACCGCAACAATACAGCAAAAGAAGAAGAAGGCAGGAGGAAAACCCTCCCCTTCTTCAACCTCTCGGAAAACACCCCGGAAGACAGCAGTGCCGATTGCCGGCAGCTCAGAGCCTGGAGTGGGAACAAGCCACAAAGGGAAATCTGAGGGGAGGAAAACACTCCAGCAGGCGGCAGAAGCACCAAAAAAGCAACCTCCGCTTCCCAAATTAGGAGAACCGGGAGGAAAAGACGATCCTCTGAGGCCGGGACTCAGCGGGGCCGGCCGTAAATGGTACCTCAGGTACCTAAACCAGGGAATGACACCTGAAATAGCTAGGAGCAAGGCTATGGAGCATAAATCCAAAGAGCCTGTCCCCCAACAGAAACGTAAGCGAGCTGAGACCACCATCAGCCCCGCCCAAGAAAATAAAAAGAAGAAGGTGGAGGTGGAAAAACAGACCACCTCAGGTAAGAGCAGCTACGCCACTGCTCTTAAAACAGAAAAAGTCGCCATCCTCCCCAAAGGGTTCCCTGAGAATACCCTCAGTGCGGACGAGCAAACTTTGGTGGAGGAGGCGATAGTGGAGGAAATGTTCGCCGGATGGGAGCACAAGCTCCAATTCGGCGGAATACACTTCAAACCGGGACTAATCATAGTCGACTGTGAAACACCACAGTCGGCAGAGTGGCTCCAGTTGAGGGTACCCCACCTAAAGAAATGGGAAGGAAGGGAGCTGACGACATGTAGGGGAGACGACATCCCCAAATCACATTGCTGCCTTCCTCCCAAGGAGCAAAGGACTATCAGCTGAGAAGCTACTTCAGCTGATTAAAGCCCAAAACGAGGGTCTGAGGACAGACCAATGGAAAGTCCTCAGCCTGAAAGAAGAGGCGACAGGGCAACTCTTGAGGGCAGCGATAGATGAACCATCCTGCCAATCCCTCAAGAACAAGGGCTTCACCTTCTTCTACCGGTTCGGGAAAATCCCCGTTCACGGTCTAAGAAGGGAATAAAAGAAAGATGGGGAAGGAAACCCAGAGGGGCAAACTGCCCAAGCAGAAAGTGGTAGTGGCTCACCCAAAGAGACACCTAGCGATGCGGAAAGCATTGGGTCCTTCCACGTCGCCGATCTCTATGGCAAAGACTCAGAAAATGAGGCAGCCATGGAGGTCGGAGAAGTGCAAGAAGAGGATGTCACCCTCTTGGGTGAGTCAGATGACACCCTCGTTGGAAGCGAGAAAGCGGTCCTCGACGAAGAGCAGGGGTAGGTAAAAAAAAAGGGAATAAATATTGCTCAGCTAAACGCCCATCACGCTAAAGGAGCATCAGCGGTTATATCAAAGACGTTTATCAGCAACCAAATGGGAATTGCATTAATTCAGGAACCATGGGTTCGTGAAGGGCAGGTAAAAGGACTGGCCAGTAGGGATACAAAGGTGATATACAATGTAAGTAATACGGACATACCGAGAGCTTGCATCCTGGTAAGTAACAGTATTAATTATTGTTGTGTTTCAGAATTTATGACGAGAGATCTCGTCCCGATTCAAGCTGAACTCGAGTTCAAGGAAAGACGCCAAGAAGTTATGATAGTTTCATGCTACTTTGCAGGAGACGGGACTGCACCGCCTTTAGAACTGCAAAGAATAGTAGAATACTGTCATGACAAGAAGCTACCATTACTCATAGGATGTGACGCCAATGCCCACAACACCATATGTGGAAGCACAGACACCAATAAAAGAGGTGAGCAAATCTTAGAATTTATTCTCAATAAGAATCTTATTCTACATAATATAGGGAATACCCCTACGTTTGTAACAAGAATAAGGAAGGAAGTGCTAGACATAACACTAAGCACATTCAATCTGAAAGATCATGTAAAAGATTGAAGAGTTTCGAATGAACCGTCTCTCTCTGATCACAGATTGATCATGTTCAGACTAGAATGCAATTCTCCTGAACCTAGACGATGGAAAAAGCTGTAGACAACTATATTAGAATAGAAGTCTTGGAGCAGGCACCACTGCATCCTCGTCAGCATGCATATCAAACGGGCAAATCTACGGAGACCGCGTTGATACAATTGACTGACGAAATCCAAGACGCTCTAAACACAAAAGAAACCGTGGTATGTGCCTTTCTAGACATAGAGTGGGCTTTTGACAATACTCCACACGAGGCTGTCAAAAGAGCACTTAGTGATAGAGGAGTAGATAGAACGACTTCCACCTGGTTGTCGCAATTACTGTCTACAAGAATCGCAGAAATGAAGGTAGGCCAAGACACTATCTCCATCAATACGACCAGAGGTTGTCCGCAAGGGGGAGTTGCATCTCCACTTATGTGGAGCCTTACCGTAGACAGCTTACTCTGGCAATTGACCGAATTAGGTATACCTTGCCAGGGTTACTCTGATGACGTAGTTATCCTCGCAAGAGGGAAATATGAAAACGTCCTCTAAGACATAGTGCAAAGAGGACTGAACACAGCAAAGCAGACACAGTAAAGCAGTGGTGTGATTCAGTGGGACTTAATATCAACCCCACCAAGACCACGTTAGTAGCCTTTACAAGGAAAAAGAAACCTAAACTAAAAACTATAAAAATAGGTGGAAATACCGTTGAGTGGAAGACAGAGGTCAAATATCTAGGGCTAATCCTAGATAATAAGTTACTCTGAAACAAACACGAAAACGAAATAATACACAAAGCTACAAAAGCCCTTATGGTGTGCAGAAACATTGCTGGGAAAAATTGGGGCTGTAACCCAAAGACATTGCAATGGATGTACACAGCAATAGTAAGACCTATCATCACATATGGGGCAGTAGCTTGGGGCACGAGAGCTAATCTGATCACTACGAGGACAAACCTCTCAAAGATTCAGAGACTAGCCTGTGCATGTATCACTGGAGCAATGAGAACATGTCCCACTGCTGCAATGGAAGTAATACTAAATCTCTCGCCAATGCATATTCAAGTAGAAAATGCTAGGAAGAAAACAATATATAGAATGATCAAAGAAGGAATAATCAAGGAAAAACCTCGATCACTTCATTTTGATCACTTGGGAAATGCCCCAAGATGACATGCCAAAGAAATTTAACTTTGTAAGGAAATTTAACACTAAACTGGGAAGCAAATCTGAATAGGACGAAAACACCATATTGGGGCTAAGCCAAAACGCCATAAAATGGTACACGGACGGCTCCAAAACAGATAAAGGAACAGAAGCAGGGGTGTTTGGACCTAGAACCAAATACTCAGAAAGCTTGGGTACGTACCCAAGCATCTTTCAAGCAGAAATTCGTGCCATCGAAAGATGTATAGAATTTAACATTGAAAGGAACTATCGTAGACAGAAGATTGTAATCATGTCAGATAGTCAAGCAGCCATCAAAGCTCTGAACTCAGATACAATCAATTCAAAGATGGTCTGGGAATGCCTAGGCAAATTAAATGAACTAGGACAGAATAACACTGTTACCCTCCTATGGGTTCCAGGACACGTAGGAATAGAAGGAAATGAAACAGCAGACAAGCTGGCAAAAAAAGGAGCTGAAACCCCACACCTGGGACCAGAACCATCCTGTGGGATCAGCAGTAGTACAATCTTAAAAAAACTTAAGAAAAAAATGGATAGCGTAAAATCAAAGTACTGGAATGATCTAGAAGGACTAAGACAATCGAAGACGCTCCTGGGAAACTATAACCAGAAGAGATCTCACAGCTGTCTTAACCTGAGTAAGAAAAACCTCCGAATTATAACAGGAATACTAACCGGTCACTGTCGATTATGAGGACATATGAAGAAACTAGGATTAGTAGATGAAGCAAACTGCAGATTCTGTGAGGTAGAGGATGAAACCTCAATACACATACTTTCAGAATGCATGGCATTAAGTAATTCTAGGGTCAAATATCTAGGGTCATACGAAATAGAAAGGGAAGAACTACCTAATTTAAAACCCAATGATATCCTAAACTTTCTAAGGAAGATAGGACTAGAAGAGCTGCTATAAGTCTGAGGAATCATCAGAAATATAGCAAGAAAAGGAGGACACAATAGATCTTATAGGTCGCAGGTGTATCTGTTACCCCTAACTACATACATACATGGTACTGTATTTTTGTTCGGAGTCGTTTAGGGTCCTATAAGCATACGCAACGGGTTTATCGGAACCGATATTACCCTGAGATAAAATAGCACCTAATGCTATGTTAGAAGCATCTGTCGTCAATATAAAAGGTTTTGTAAAATCGGGATATTGCAATATAGGATCATTAATAAGAAGATCTTTACAAGTTTTGAAGGCAGATATGAAATTTGAATTGTGAATTACTTTAGCGTTCTTTTTTAAACATACGGCTTTGTTATTTTTGCGAAGTCTTTAATGTAGCGTCTGTAATAACCGATTAACCCTAAGAAACTTTTTATCTCTTTTTGGGTTTTTGGAATTGGGTAGTTTTTTTTGCATTAATTTTGTCTGGGCTTGGCTTCACGCCGTCGGGTGTAATTATGTGTCCTAAGTAGGCTACTTCTTTGCGGAAAAATTCCGATTTGTCGAGTTGAATTTTGAAATTTGACTGTCTTAAACGTCTTTAAGTCGTTGTATATGTTCTTGTAGCGAAGTCGAGTAGATTACGATGTCATCGAGGTACACTAGACAGGTTTCGTTACTTAGTCCACGCAGAATATTATCCACGACTTTCTGAAAGGTTGAAGGAGAGTTTTTCAACCCAAAGGGCATTCTTTTGAACTATTAGTGTCCGTTATCAGTAGAAAAGGCTCTCTTTTGTATGTCATTTTTGTGCATTTGAATTTAGTAAAATCCACTTGTCAATTCAAGAGTAGTAAAATACTAGCTTTTGCCTAACTTGTCTAGGATTTCGGTTATGTTTGGGGGAGGGTATTTATCAGCAATGGTTTTGTCATTCAATTTTTTATAGCCAATTACTAATTTGTATTTTTTCTTGTTAAATTTATCGGGTTTTTTATTTACAATCCACATTGGGGATGAATAAGGTGAATTAGAATGTTGTATGATGTCTTGTTCTAGCATTTTGTTTATTTGAGATTTGACTTCTGAAAATTTCAGGATATCTGTATGTTTTAGTGAAGATAGGATCGTTTGTTAAATTAATTGTATGTTTAATTTGGTTTGTAAAGGCTAGAGGTACGTTTTCACGTTTTATTTATTTAATGTTATTTATAAACTCTTCTTATTTTAATTTAAATTTTAATATTTAATTTTTTACAATTTTATTTCATCTGACTTTTCCAAAATTAACTCAATGACAATCTAATCAATAATAAAAAATAATAATCCCCATCCATCAAAACAATCTCTAAACTCCACAAAAACAATCAAAATACCAAAAAATACTTAACCTGGGCAACCAATTTACAAATAATGGATCACGTTCCAACATTCCATTGAAAGAACATGCACCATGAAGAAAAATCCATATCAATTTCCCCCAAATTTGATTTGACTTGGTGAATTACTTCACCTTGCCAAATCAAATTTCCTTTCAGTAGGAAATTTTTCTTCACCATCAGTTGTCAAGCTTTTAATTTAGAATATTTCAATTTTACTATAAAATATACTACCCTTAACATATGAATCCCCTATCATTACATCTACTTTTATATCTACTTTTACATTCTTCTTTATTCAATTTTACTATTTTTTTTATAAAATTCATTCCCCCTTCTTAACATTTATCAAAATATAATTTTTTTAAAGTTTTAGATTTGTTCCCCCGCTTTTGGAATTTCCCTATACATATAAATTTTATAGACCTCCCCTTTCCTAATATTTTCCTACATATAATTTTTATAAATTTTGTAACCTTAACCCTTTCCTGATATTTCCCCATATATAACTTCTTTCTAAATTTAAATACCTTCCCCCTTTCCTGATATTTCCCACGATACAAACTTTTAATAAATTTAAATTTTTTCCCCCTTTCCTGAAAGTTCCCTCGATACAAACTTTTTATGAATTTAAATTGCTTTCCCCTTTCTTGATATTTCCCTCGATACAAACTTTTTATGAATTTAAATTGCTTTCCCCTTTCTTGATATTTTCCTCGATGCAAACTTTTTATAAATTTATATTGTTTTCCCCTTTCTTGATATTTCGCTGTATATAACTTTTTCCTAAATTTAGATTGAACAAAATTCCCCCAAAAATAACTCAAAAACATCTTCTTAAATTTTTCAAACACAAATATTTCATCTTTACTGGCAAAACATATCAATGCCTGCCCATCTAACATCTCACGCAGGTATTTTCTTAATTCTTCATGATCTTCACACCATTTAAACTTATTTTTCACTATTCTTATGAAAATTTTTAGATACATCTTATTAATATTTCCATTAATTTTATGTTCACTTTTACTTATTTTCATATTATTTTGATTTTTATTTATTTTTCTTCTTTCCATTTCTTCCAATAACATTTCACATTCTTTTTCTTGTACTACATTTATTTCTTCTACTTTTTCTTCCATCTTATATATCTTCTTTATTGTATTTTGCATTTCTTCTATTACATTTTTCTTTTCCACATTCTCTTGTTTTATAATTATCTCTGAGTCATTTAATTTTATATTTGTATTAGCATTAATTTCTTTTATTTTATCTTTGCATTCCTTGTTAATAATTGTTTTAATTTTTACTTCTTGTAATTCCTCTAATTCTGTGTTTCTCATTATCATTTCAGTTATTATTTCTGTCTTTGTTTCTTCTAATGTTTCTCTATACATTTCCATTTGCTTCTTTATCTCATTTTTGACTGTTTCTATGTTTTTGTTCATCTCTTCTTTTATTTCTTTTTTCATAGAATCCATATTCTTGTTCATGTCTTGTTTTATTTCTTTTTTCATTGCATCCATATTCTTGTTTATTGCTTCAGTATTTTTGTTCATGTCTTCTTTATTTTCTTTTTTCATAGCTTTTAACATTTCTATTATTTGTTCCCATGATGAATCCCTTTTATCCCCTATTTTACTATCCTGATTATCCCGAATCCCCTGACTACCCTGATTATCCTGACTAATTTGATTACCCTGACTTCCCTGACCATCCTGTCCATCCTGACTCTCCTGATTATCAATATTATCCCCTTGCTCTAACATTCTATCTGTAATTTCCTTTCCCCCTCTTAATTTCATACAACTATTTATAATTTATCTAATCTTTCACTCCGAATCACACACCTTTGTTTTTTAATAAAGCAAGCTTGACACCTAACAGTTAAAAAAAATCTCCTACCCTCAGTGCCGAAGCAGCCACACGTTCTGGGCGCCAATTGTAATGGATCCTCCTTCCGGAACACCCTTTTTCAATAAAATTCTCGGTCGTGGATTCCAAAATTTTTAATTTGATTGTCCTAAAAATAAAGTACAAAATTATAAATATAAAAAATAATTCTCTCGCGTCTTTCTAAATCTTTCTTCCTCCGTTTTTCCGCTCTTTCTCTATATCTTCCTCTTCCAACTACTTTCCAACTCCTTCTTGCTGCTGCCTTTCCATCTATTTAATACCTTTCTGCTGCTCAACTCTTTCTCTATACCTTCTTCTTTTACAATTTTCCAACTCTGACCTCTCTGTATCCTCTTATCCAATTCCAATTACCTTTTTATTTATTTAATGTTATTTATAAACTCTTCTTATTTTAATTTAAATTTTAATATTTAATTTTTTACAATTTTATTTCATCTGACTTTTCCAAAATTAACTCAATGACAATCTAATCAATAATAAAAAATAATAATCCCCATCCATCAAAACAATCTCTAAACTCCACAAAAACAATCAAAATACCAAAAAATACTTAACCTGGGCAACCAATTTACAAATAATGGATCACGTTCCAACATTCCATTGAAAGAACATGCACCATGAAGAAAAATCCATATCAATATATATATAATTAGATATATTAATGAATAGTACTTATATTTTGTTTACATAAAATGATTATCCGTTGCACAGTATGATTTATCAAATCGAAATTTACGCTAGGGCACTTATTCTCTATTTTATTCTATAGACCTACATAGGTGAATAAGGAAGATTTCTCTGATTGCTATCAATAATATCTATAACCATAAATTTCAATTAATAAAAATCCTCCCATATTTTTTAAATTAATACTCCAAAACACTTTTAGTCACTAATTTAAAATTGCTTTTAATAATATAACCTTAAATTTTAATAATTAAAAATACTCCCATATTTTTTAAATTAAAATTCCAAAACACTTTTAATCACTAATTTCAAACTGCTATCCTTTAATTTCAATTAATAAAAATACTCCTATAATTTATTACTACTTAAGTTAATTAACTTTTTTATTTTATACATAAATTAAATTATGTGAAGGCCCATTGAAACCCTGAACAACAAAAATTCTAATTTTTTTTTAAATAATGTAAACATGTAATTTCACCCCTATTTTTGCGCCCTTCCATTTTTTATAGAAATCCCAAAATAATTTCTATAATAATATAAGTAATTTTTTTTAATATATCTATATATAAAAATTATATTTATTAATATTTATAATAAACAGTTATATATACATAATATTATTTATATTCAAAATGATTGTTAAATATTTACTTAAACTTTGCTCTCTTTAAAGGGCTTCTACAAATTTCCAAGTTTGATGTTCAAATGCTATGTGCCAACCCTCCAGATTGTTGTTAGTTTTTGGAAGACTGTTTAAAACACGGTCGTAGTCTACATTTTTATTGAAAATTTTAGATCACTGCAGCGATTTTGGTCAATCCAAGTTTCTTTAAAATAATCTAGAAGTTCTTGAACATTTATAATTTTTTAACAAGTTTACATACGTTTTTTCTGTGTGGTTTGGCAAGAAAACATAAACTAATAGTATGGAAAGTTGGTCACGTACACCATAAATGATTTACAACTTATGAAATAATGAAAAAACAACATTGAAAATTTCATTTACTTACTTATCAATTGAAAAATACACCAGAATATTTATTCCAAATATTATAAACTTGGAACTGGTCTTTGTTTCATTATACAATATAAAATATTTTCATGGAATTCTATTTATTTAATCGATATTGGCACGATTGGTCCAGTATAAAGTCTATTTTTTGCATTGCTAATATTTTTCTTAACGTTAATTACACCTGGTAATTTTGCAACGACGTCTACTAAATCTTGGCTTGCAGTTGAAACAATTCAACTGTTTAATGCAACTTCCTTAACCGCATTTGGGAGTTTACATGCTTGTCCTGCAGCTTCATCGGCACCATAAGTGTGTCCCTGGAAAATCTTAACAAAATTCTGTAAAAATTCGGGGGTGGCATTTCTTCTTGAAAAAATATTTCCATTTTGAATTAACAGGATACGGCGAATCACACGGTGAAGATCTGTTTCGATTATAAATGAAATAGAAGATAAGCGGATTGTTGTCTATTTAAAATTTTATGGCAAACCCAAGAGTTAACAAAATCAGAAAATGGTTTTGTGAATGGTAAATTAATTTTAACAGTCGATATAACTGTATTATCTGTGCATCTCACTCTCAGAAGCCCGCTTAACCTACTTGAAGTATTTTCTTTGTCCATTCTTGATAATAGAGTGGGTGAAAATATTTTTTCAGTCCAATTTAACAATGCTATAACGTTATATTTACCTGTTATATCTGTAGAACTGTATTTGTGTAAAATTTTACATGAAATAAAATTACCAACATGTGTTGAAAAATATTATTTCTATTGCTTGATTTAAGATATATTTGTGTTTTTTTTTATTTGGAATATTGGGTTGCTATGGTTATTAAAAGAAATATATGATTAGTACTAGATAACTTTTTATGTTTTGTCAATTCGGGAATAAATAACCAAAGATAAGTAATTTGAGTGTTTTAATTCCTTCATCTTTTTACTAAGTCCTTTTTTTAATTTTGTGAAATATGTTTCACAAATATAAAAGTCTTTTGAACATGTTTTTAAAATAGTCATATGGAGTTATACTATTTTTGGATAATTTTTTAAAAATAACATCTAACAAATTCGTATTTAATAAATGCATATAATTTTTAAAATGTAACGTATGTTTACAACATTCATAGCATGATTTTAATATTTGATGAAAACAGAATTGTGTTCTTATACCGGTATTATATATAAGTTTGACCAACAAATTTATTTATTCAGAATTTTTTTAGAATAGCGTTCATATTACTCAAAGCAGATTAACCAACTTTTAAAAACGTTGGTAATGTAATGTACCTTTTATATTTGTCATCGTTTATTCTTTATTCCACGAAATAAAAATAGAACTTACGGCAAAAATTAAAACAAACTGGACATTGTAACGTAAAAAATATTGTAACCCAATTTGTGGCCAAAACAATCCCTTCCTTCTGGCTTTCTTTTTTTTTAACTCTCCCCAAACAATTAAATAAGGGCGCCAAATACAGACACACAAATAATAGAGAAAAAATCAGTTTTAAAGTGTTTATTCAAGAATTAAAAATTAATTTGATGTTAAGCAAAATAATTGAAATTAATTGTAATTAATTTAATCTTTTCTTTGATTGTATTTGATGTCTTCTGTCGGAGTCTTCGATAACAAAAGTAGTATCAGGATTTCTATTTTGTGGTCCTCGGAACAAACAGTAATTGGTTGTTTAGAAGAATTGGTGGTGACTTCAGGAATAGTGGTTTCGATTACAGTAAAGTTGTAAAGATGTTTTCAAAAAAATGGTTGGATCGAGAATTCACAATCTCCCTAGGACCCTCTTCAAAAGTGGCAACAGCCCGAAACGAGGGTAGTAGAAAGTGAAGAATCAACTAAACTTAATGAATTCTCAAAATAAAAATGAAATTATTTAACGTCGAAACATACGAGCAAATTATGATTCTCCTACCAAAACTGATGCGACGCCGCACAATTAACAAGGAAATTCTAAAAATTTAATAGTCAATAGGCCAGGCCACAAATAACGTTTTCAAACGTTACACCACGGTAACCTGGCAGAAAAAAAAGGAATCGAAGATTCTTTTTTTTTATATAAAGAGAAACTACTAAAATTTAAATTAAAAAAATAATAATAATCCAAAACTGGTGAATAGGTATAAAAAAATATACAACAATTAATTATTAAAGGTAACCCAAGGATTCGGTGTAATTTTCATAAACAATAAAAAAATTCTCGACATAAAATTTTTAGTCGCACAGCCATAATCGGTAAAAAGATAATATTAACTATCCTAATCAATGTAGTCAACAACGATTTGACGCGATGACAAAAGAACAAAAGATAAGTTGTTCACTAAATATGTCTCCAAAATAACCAAAACAAGATAAGACTGACATCAAGAGAATCATTGAATACAAACAAAAAATACTCCAAAAGAGTAATCTAATAAGCCAATGGCCAAAGAACTATTCAATGAACGAGAAAAAAAGTTGAAACCAAATATCAATCGAACGAAAATGTGTCCAAACACTAAAAGAAAAATCGATTGATATTCAGAACAAAACAAAACTTGACAGTCTTATCGCTGTTCAAATACGACATATAAACGAAGAAAAAGATAATTATTCAACGGTAAAAAAAGACAAGACATCGCAGAAATAAAGAAATTCAAAAGAAAACACCGATATAGGATAATCAATAAAAGTAAAAACGACGAAATCATTTAGGAACAGGAAACTAATACTCAAACGCTAGAAACACTGAAAGGCAATAATCAATAAGTAAAGAAGAGAAAAAAAAAATTTTTGAAAAGGGAACAAACTAAGAATTCAAAAATACAATTTTTTTACTAACGTGGTGGTGCGACACAGAGGAACAGCGACAGCCTATACTCGCAAATTAATGCCATCCCTAAGGTACAGTACTGACCTGAACTCACCAACCCTTTTTTTTTTTTAAATTTTAAATTAAAAAAAAAATTAAATGACAATCAAGTTAATTAAAAAAATGAAATGAATTTTGAAAAAGTTTTCGAATTAAAAAAATCTAAGAAATAGAAATTGAAAAGTTAATGATTAGTGAACAAAACTAATGCCTTCAGTGTAGTGACTCCAGTGATAAAAGCTAAAAAGCTCTATTAAAATTACAAAATGTAAAAATATCGAGAGAAGATAAAATATATAGGTACGATATTTTAATATTTTTCACAAAAAAATAACTACAAAAAATATTACAAATATAACGAGACATAAGAAAAATCACAAACTTTTTATCAAAATGTCCTAGGTATGTGAAAAAACAGTCCTAGATATTAAAGGTATTTCTGTACTTGGTGTATCACAAATCAATACAGAAAAAAAAATTGAAAGAATGGTATGTGGAAAACAAAAATCCCGAGTAGGTACACAAATTCATGGAAAGTCTATATGTTTCCCAAAGATAAGCCCTAACGGCCAAAAAAGAAACCAATATAGACCATAATCCCACAACACAATAAGATAAGATAAGATAAGATAAATTTCTATTGTGTCCCAACCATACGGAACACCAATAGAAGCGATAAGAAGCAGTTACTACCAACTGCTCCACGATAAAGAGGTCTCACGGACCCCTATAAGATACTAAGGTCTCACAGACCTTACACGGTAATAATGTGGTCTTCCAGACCACACCAAAAATATGCCCACGGCAAACAGCTATAGGTACCCACACTCAAGATATAACTAAAATTTCCGATAACCATTTTCCAAATCCCTTACTGGAAGAAATGAGATAAAAAGAGAGAAAAAAAAAACAAGATACAGAAATTGAAGGAATTCAAAAAAGATTTTGACTGTAACTCTCACAATCGCAAAATAAAGTCAAGAAAAAAAAAGACAAAAGCTAAGATAGCAACGAAAAAAGGACATATTGATAACACGATACAAACACATTAAAAACTGCCTAGAAGGGCCCTAACTGTTAAGAAAATTCCGCCTATAAATCAGGAATAATCCAGATAAATTCAAGATAAAGAGATATTTTAAATGTAAAGATAACATCGAAAGAGACAATCGGTATAGAAAAATTACTAACTGTAACATAATTGTAAGGTAAAACAATTTAAGAAAAGATAATAATATTCTTCGATAAATAAAACCAGTTAAGTTAATAAAACTGAAATATATCAATTCCATAGTGGTTTACCTTGAATCTATAGATAATAAAATCCAACCAAATAAAGTAATAATAGAAAAAACTAGTTGTTAGTAAAACAATTTATAAAATATTTGAATGTCTGTATTAAATTGATGAAAAAAATTTAAAATTAATTTATTTTAATGAGAATGTTAGGAAAAGTTTCAAAAAGAAAAGCGAGAAGTCTTTAGTTGGGCGCCAATTTGTAACGTAAAAACTATTGTAACCCAATTTGTGGCCAAAACAATCCCTTTGAGAAAAAGATAACGAAAAAGATAAAGATAAATCTCAAAGAAATTGTTCAACCACGTTGGGCGCCAATTTGTAACGTAAAAAATATTGTAACCCAATTTGTGGCCAAGACAATCCCTTTAAGAAAAAGATAAAGATAAATATCAAAGAAATTTTTCAACCACGTTGGGCGCCTATTTGTAACGTAAAAAATACCCTTGCTAGCTCCAGGGTTCGGCTTCCTTCTGGCTTTCTTTTTTTTTTCTCTCCCCAAACAATTAAATAAGGGCGCCAAATACAGACACACAAATAATAGAGAAAAAATCAGTTTTAAATTGTTTATTCAAGCATGTAAAATTGATTTGATGTTAAGCAAAATAATTGAAATTAATTGTAATTAATTTAATCTTATCTTTGATTGTATTTGATGTCTTCTGTCGGAGTCTTCGATAACAAAAGTAGTATCAGGATTTCTATTTTTTGGTCCTCGGAACAAACAGTAATTGGTTGTTTAGAAGAATTGGTGGTGACTTTAGAAATAGTGGTTTCGATTACAGTAAAGTTGTAAAGATGTTTTCAAAAAAATGGTTGGATCGAGAATTCACAATCTCCCTAGGACCCTCTTCAAAAGTGGCAGCAGCCCGAAACGAGGGTAGTAGAAAGTGAAGAATCAACTAAATTTAATGAATTCTCAAAATAAAAATGAAATTATTTAACGTCGAAACATACGAGCAAATTATGATTCTCCTACCAAAACTGATGCGACGCCGCACAATTAACAAGGAAATTCTAAAAATTTAATAGTCAATAGGCCAGGCCACAAATAACGTTTTCAAACGTTACAACATACCAAACACAAATAAAATATTATTAACAAAAAATCCAGACAAATGTGGAACAAACATTGACAATGACCTTATATTTCTTTGTTGTCCTTTAATGGGGTTAACACCACTAAAATCACAGTAATATTTCATGAAAATAAGAACATGTTCCAATTTTGAAAGTTAAATGAAAACTGAGTTTAATAAAAAAAAAACAATTTGCATATGAAATAGTGAATATATTCATAAACATTTTCACGATTAAATAGTACTTAGATCTAATACCAGAATTCTATTTTTTATTTTAACATTCTATCACTTTTCAGGCTATTAGAGCAGCATTTTCATTTTATACAATGTTATCCAACATGTCTAATAGACAGTAAAACCTATATGAACAAATCACACAATGGAAAAAAACAAGCGACGAATTATGGACCTAACTCTTAAATAATTTATATCTTGTACTAGTAGTTTATAGAATTTTTTTATTAGCAAATTAGAATATATAGAAAATAATCACTAAACAGAAATTTATTCTTTTTACTAATAAATAAATAAAAATAAATCAATACGTAGTTCAGTTGCAAGAACATTTACATCTGGAAAATTGAAAGTGGTAATATGTGTATGAGTATATGGATCACATTTGACTCCTTTCTAAATCTCTTAAAAGTAACAAGGAATTTCTCTGCACAGGGGATTTAAATCGATGACAACATTGCCAAGAAAAATTTCCGTCAAGTATAGCAGCCAGTACTCGCCAAACATGGATTGCAAGTTTTGATGGGACAGCACGGACACTAATATAAAAGGTGAGAATCTATTAGTATCTACTACTACAATATAAACATTATTAATAGAGGACAAACCCCCTTTTTACTACAGCAGCACTCTATCTAGTTGCTTCTGTACAAACTTAATACAGAACTAGTATCTCCCCGTAGGCATTTTGATATCGGATCATAGACTCATACGATTCAAGGTTAACTATAAGAGTGGAGTATTCCAGTCCTGTCGCATACCACAAAATAACTACGACGAGATTTCGATATTAAATCATATGGTCATACGATTCAATGTCGAGTCTGAGCGTTAAGTTATCCAGTTCTGTCGCATACCAAAACAGACTGATTGGTGTTGATATAAAAACAAACTAAAGTCAAATGTAGACAATGCAAACTACATGATTAAAACCGAAGAGAAACTTGAAGCGGCCTCAAATCGGTTAAATTGTATGTTAGTCATTGGCTACGAGGAAGCCTGCTTTATTAAAAATAAGGCCATTAACAGCTGGAACAAGGATCCTGTTTGTAGATGTAAAAAAAGCATTCGATAACACGTTACAAAATTGAGTATACCATTATCAAATAAATGCAATCCATGCTAAACACAAAAAATATAGTAACCTACCTTTAAGATCAATTTAGTACTATAAAAGCAATAAGGCTATACTCAACGAAAATTTTTATCGCCTTAGCTAAGGTCAATGGTAGATGAAGATCTCATGGCAAAGCGTAAAAGATAAGGGTTTTCTGGTCTGGGCTATGCTAACGATTGAGTTATTGTGGTAAAAGGTTGACCAACATAATTTTTGCAAATTGGCTTAAACCTCATAACGACTCACTCAGCA
Source organism: Altica lythri (assembly GCA_964028335.1). Lineage (NCBI taxonomy): Eukaryota > Metazoa > Arthropoda > Insecta > Coleoptera > Chrysomelidae > Altica > Altica lythri. The sequence continues at coordinate 48,065,090 of OZ034808.1, read as the reverse complement.
CTAAGCACTCATGACACTCAATTCATTTACCAACAAAAAAAAACAATGATTCAACCCCTTGTTGTAAATAAAATGACTGTTTCATTCTTAAAAGAGGTAGACTTTATCGAAAATCATGAGGTCTTAAACCTAAAATAATCTCATGGCCATATCTAACGGCTGAATTTGCATGTAAAAAGGATTGCTTTTAAGAGTGCCTATAGTGCCTAAGTCTTAAAAACCTAACATTTTTGCCGGACATCTTGCGATTCTGAGAGTCAGCGCAACCGAATCCACAAACACGCCTGCAAACATTATGTCTCCAAAACAATTTTTGAACTTACTCTTAATTTTAGTGGTGAGTTAATACAAAAGGAGCTATTACTTATTTAATAATGGGTCTAAAAAACAAGAAGGAATAGGTATAAAAGTTACAGGCCTTATTGTTTAGTGTTAGGCTTTTAGAAGCTCTGGGAAACACTTCTATAATCTTTCAAGCAAGGATATTAGCAATGGACTTCTGTATTTAAAAGTGCATTAAAATACTGACTTCTAAAGCCAAGCTGCTTTAAAGTTTCTAAAATGTAGCACGTTCAAATCTAAAACAGCTTGTAACTGTAACACAACAAAAAACTTTGATGTTGGTACCAGAGCATAAAAGGATTGTCGGAAAGAAGATTGCTGATAGTTTCAAAAAAGAAGGAGATCGTAGTCCTTTTATCGGGCCTGAACCTTTCTGTGGCATCTCTAAAAGCTGCTTTATGGATGGATTTCTTAATTGGAAAATGAAACTTAGCTTACGGAAATAAGGATCTAGCCTAATTAAAAGCAGAAAGGTTAATACGACTTTCACTGCCCTACTCTTAATTACTTTTGGAGCTTTAGAAACCTACAATCTGAGTAAATAAAGGACTTCTTTGCACAATGGACAGTGAGTCTGAGAAATCATCAGAAATATAGCAAGAAAAGGGGAACACAATAGATCTTATAGGTCGCAGGTGTATCTGTCACCCCTAACACCATACATACATACATACAATGGACAGTGAAAGATTCAGATTTTCTGAGTATGTAGTTAAAACGTTTGAACGTATTATCCTCAACTGTAAAGTAATTGTTGGCCAACGACATAAATATCTTGGACAGATTGTTTTAGAGCCTGATACGATTATAACATTTCAAACAAAAAATGGGCTTTCTTAAAAATCTAGACCTTATCGACTCCTAATTAGAAATTTACAGTAGGTATACTCAAAAGATCGTTTAGGTCGCAGTGTATTTAGTAGGTACACCTTAACCAATCGACACCAATTCTTATCTACAACCTAGAATCTACAGTTTCGGATGCTTATGTTTGTTATTTTATAATCCTTTTGCTTTTTAGGTTGTAAAAGCAGCCTTTTATTTATTTCAATATTATCCAACTTCTTTAATGGACAGTTAAACCATCTTAAATAAATCACACTTTAGAAAAAATCAAGCCACAAATTATGGACGTTACTCTTAAGCAATTTATATCTAGTAATAGCATAAGATGTTATAGGTATCACTTATAATATACTTAATGTATAACTTCAAATGTAAATTAAATAATAACTTAACGAAAATATGTCTAATTCGTTCTTAATAAATAGATAGTTCAGTTGCTAAAACATCTGAATTCGGAAAGTTAGAAATGGTAATATTGAAAGTGGTAATATGTGTTCTATCAGTATTTGGACCACAGCAATCACAAAGCATGTGTTTCACTTTTTTATGCTTTTGTTTTGAATTTTATTTAAAAAAATTGAAAAAAAAAATGCTGCTTTTTGTATTTTTTGATATACCTTTAGAGGAATAACCAAAATAAATCAGTTCGATTTCTTTACATGAGGTCATCGGAGGTATCAACGAATACGTAAGTTATACAGAAAGATTTGGTAAACAGGTGTTGAACGGTGAACAGCAAAATTCTCAGAATTTACTGGTCTATTGCTAAGTCAAAATATACCGTTTTATTGTCACTTAAAAGTTTGGTCTCCATGCGTGTAAGTGTATATAGAACAGAGAGAAATAAAGATAGGAAAAACCGTTTTTATAATTCGAAGAAAATTAAACAGAAAAATCTATCATGCTAAAATAAAAGTACTTCATAACAAAAATAAAATTATATTTATATATTAAGGTATACATATTTTATTTTGCAACTATTTACTATAAATCATAAATTCTACTAAAGTAACTGATAATGACAATCCGGTGATCGTCATTACGTATATCTGATTTTAAAATTTAAACTTTTAGCGTAAAATACTTGGTCACCCCTTCCATTATTATAGGTAAACTGCTAAAGTATATCAGAATAAATAAATAAAAATTACCTACATAACAAGTTAATTAAAATAAATAATATTTTTTGAAACGAACATTAAATAAAGTCTATTGTTAAGTGCAATTAGAGAGTTTTACTTATTAACTATTTAAAGTTAATATTAACTGTGTTTACATCACTATTATATTGTTATATCTAAAAATATCATTGTGCCTTCATCGTAAACAAAATCTTAGTAAACGTGTTTCTTATATCGAATAGATTATCCATTCTCAGATGTGGTTGTTTATTATCAATAAACGAAAATCAAAATTAATCCACATATAATATATTTGGTGTTCGATAGAAATTACAAAAATTAATGGCTACTAGTTTCGGGAATATTTCCCATCATCAGGCCTATAAGTTACAAAAGAGGGATAATGTTAGAAACAAGATATATTATGGTTAATACATCATACAAACCTTCAAAAATAAGTATAAACAAACCACTATTCGACAATATGGATAATACCAAATTCATAATTAAACGAGTCAGTAGTGTAGCAAAGAGAGCACGAGCGCACTGCTTCCAAATTTCGCCGCTAGATGGCGCCACAGGTGGCGGCGCTGTATTTTTCTGGTTTTTCGACGTATGACGTATCATTGTAAAGGGGTTGGTGTATAGGGTAAGATAAAGCGTCAAAAAGACCATATTTATGCTGCCAAAAGGGCACTAACGTTGTATCTCGTAAACGACCGAACAAATTTCGACGTATGACATATCATTGTAAAGGGGTTGCTGTATAGGGTAAGATAAGGCGTCAAACAGACCATATTTATGCTGCCAAAAGGGCATTAACGTTGTATCTCGTAAACGACCAAACGGATTTCGACGTATGACACATCATTGTAAAGGGGTTGCTGTATAGGGTAAGATAAAGCGTCAAAAAGACCATATTTATGCTGCCAAAAGGGCATTAACGTTGTATCTCGTAAACGGCCCAACGGATTTCGACGTATGACATATTATTGTAAAGTGGTTGGTATATAGGGTAAGTTAAAGCGTCAAAAAGACCGTATTGATAGTGTCAAAAGGGCATTAACGTTGTATCTCGTAAACGACCGAACGGATTTCGACGTATGACATATCATTGTAAAGGGGTTGCTGTATAGGGTAAGATAAAGAGTCAAAAAGACCATATTTATGCTGCCAAAAGGGCATTAACGTTGTATCTCGTAAACGACCTAACGGACTTTGACGTATGACGTATCATTGTAAAGGGGTTGGTGTATAAAATGTGACAAACAATAGTAGAAAAAATAATAAACTAGTCTTATCGCAATAAAGGTAACAGACTAAGAAATATTTTTTGAATTAAATGTTAAAAGCGCGTGACCTTGGCGGAATAGTTGGATCGCGATTTGAAACAATTATTATTATTCTTAGAAATTGTAAATTCTGCTCCACCTGCAGGTTCGTACGTGAGTATAAAATGACATCATATTAATGAATAAACAATAAAAGATAAGAAATGCAAGTAAGCGGTTTTATATAATATAAATAAAAATGATGACCTAATTAATGCAGTTATGTATCAGGAAGCTATGAGTCATCCCGATGCATAAAGATGTAAATATATAATTAGCTTACAAAGAAAAAATTCATCATTCACTTAATAGCCAGCTATGAGGGTGGTTTACTTTTTTATGTTATTGTGTTTTGTAGCACCGGAGGATGCTGAAGATGATGAAATTAAATTTTTTTTATTGAAATATAAATATGTACCAGATGAAAATATTACCGATTACACAGAAGCTTTAGTCAAATTTCAGGAAAGATATAATTTATCGACCGATGGAAAGCCGAATCCCGAAATTTTTGAATTAATGCGTAGAATAGATGCAGAAGCTGAAATTAAATTTTTTTTATTGAACTATAAATACACAACAAATGAATCTCTTACCGACTACACAGAAGCTTTGGCTAAATTTCAGGAAAAATATAATTTACCAGTAGATGGAAAGCCGAATCACGAAACTTTGGAATTAATTCATAGATCGCGATGTCCAGAACCTGAAAATTATTCGGTAGGGTCAAGGTGGAATAAAACAGAATTAAATTGGTATTTTCCACAGGCAACTCGTGAACAAGTAGACATGGCTAAAATAGCATTCAATATATGGACTCAGGCATCAGTTTTACATTTTAGATATGTGTCATATCCATATATGGGTAAACCTGATATTACAATACAAATGAGTAGGCGACAACATAATTTTCGTATAGACTGTCAGGAATCTGCCATCTGTCCAAACACTTTTGATGGTCCTGGAGGAATATTGGCGCATGGGTATTCTCCTGCTGTAGACGGATCATGTGTTGAGGTTCATATGGATATAAAAGAAAATTGGAGCTATGCACGAAACATGTCTGAAGAGCCCGAAAAAACAAATTTCCTTAAGGTACTTACACATGAGCTGGGTCATGCACTGGGCCTGAGGCATTCTAGTGATGAACGTGCAATTATGTACCCATGGTATTCTAAAGATGTTAGTAAATTAAGTGACGACAGTAGATATGGGTGCAGTTTGGCCAGACACAGCCAGCCCAGCCAGACAGACTTAACCCCCTCCACTACACCCTTGCAGCAGGGTGCCAACTTCAGATCGGTCGGTAAGTTAGGGATCTTAAAGCGCAAACCTTTGTGACGTCATCGTATCAACTTCAGATCATTTTGATGTATCAACCTGGTCTCGCATAGACCCGCCATCTTGTTAACAGTGTTGCCAACTTCAGACTGGATGACATAATAATATTTAAAAAAAATTACCTTAAGACACTATAAGGCCCCTTCACAAATAATAACAAAAAGTTTATAGTCAATAGAGTCGAAAAAACATTTTACTTTTTATAATAATTTTAACGTAATTAGGTCACGTGACATGTAAAGAACAATATCACTTTTACGAGATTTATGTAACAAATTATTTTAAAAGATTTAAAAATTAAAAAACTAAATAAAAAAAAGATGACGTAGTCTAGATAAGAACTTATTGAGAAATTATACCTAAAAGAGTGTTAATTAAGTTAATTAAGAAATAATTTAGGAAACAAAATCAAGTTTTAAAAATCCAAAATTTACCAAAATAATATAAAAAAAAAAGACAAAAAAAATTTCTACTTCTTATTTATCATAATTATACATTTTACTAATTAATAAATTTTAAAATTTGAAAAGTGTTCTGTGGATTTCTTTGGAGCTTCCATGGGTTTTCCTATGGTTCCCTTGGTTAACAGGTTGTCACAGCAGCATACCTAGAACTGAAAAACGGTTTTATGAGCAAAACTCAGTATGTATATTTTCAGGTAAAAAATAGCATATGTATGTAAGACAATAAATTAAAACTGGTGCATTAACTAACTAAAATTGTACTATATAATTCAGTACAAAGCCTTAAAGCAGTTAGTTAAATATATACCTATTGTAATTATTAATAAAATTCAAGAAACAGTAATTATTGCAATTTTCTTCTCTTCCTCTCCTCTATACATATGTATGAGGGACTAAGACAATAAAATATCTTTATATATATATATAGTCAAGTTTGCTCTAAACGAAGAGTCCATGCAAACAATAAATATATGGCTAATTACGATCCAAAAAAAAGCCTGAAAGCTATTTGGTGTATTTCGATGTAAACAATCAATATGGATGGGCGATGTCTCAGTATTTAACATATGGGTTTTAAGTGGGTTGACACAAACATCGATGTGACTTAAATACCAGACGATGCTCCAGAGGGTTATATCCTCGAAGTAGACTTAGAGTATCCACACGATTTACACGATAGACATATAGATATTCCTTTCTGTCCAGAACATATCAATCCGAAAACAATAAAACCTCCAAAAGACGTTTGATTCAAATTCCAAGATAGATGAATAATGTTTTCTCCGAAGAGACCGTAAAATATCCTTCTGAGACTTTCAAATTCCAAGATAGATGAATCGAAAATTGATTTAAATGTAGGTACTAGATTTAGAATTAATAGACTTTAGTGATCCAAATTATGAAATAGATGAATCAGAAATTGATAATGGTGAGTCTTCTGCTGCAAGTCATATGCAGTATGTTAGTAGGATTTTCAATCAAACTAATCATGAGATGAATCTTGAGTGTGACATTTTATGGAGAATTCATCAAGAAATCTAAGGTACGAAGTAGTAGAATTAGTAGAAATGTAGGAGTGTACATTTAGAATCATGATGACTAATGGTGTTATCATATAAACTGCACGTTTTTACCGTTTTATAATGAATATTGTGGAGAAGACTGCATGGATTGGTTCTCGTCTGATCATGAAGAATGAACAGAAAAAAACAGCTAGAACCTACCTTTAGCATATTTGTTGCTAATAGAAAGTGTAGAAACAAATAGTGGCGGTTCAATAACTTCTAGGTAATCTTTAAGGACTAAAAAAAAAATTTCTTGTGAAGGTTTAATTATTTGTCAATCAGAATAACTAAAAATTGCTTTCTGTTTATCTATTAAGTTTTTGCTACCCAAGAATATAAAAAGTTGAGTGGATATGTGTTGTGAATTTTTAATGCTGGTGTTGTGTGAATGTATGTTTCCAAAGTTTGTTAACACACAAATTAATTATTGGTAAACACCCTATTATAGGCATGGATGTAAAAGAAACAGAAAATGAACGAAGATTTTATAATGGATGTTACCAAAGAAAAATCAGAAAGTGGAATTAAAATGGAAGAAATTGAAATTTATAATGAATTTGGTAAGATCAAACGAAGATTTTATGTTTCTTCTCGAGTGGATGTAAGTTTCAGCGTTGGTCACAACGATTCAGACAGTTGTGATAATTCGTCGCAAATGTCTCACCAAAAAGTGGAAGAAATTAAAATTTTTAATGAATTTGGTAAGATCATCGATCCTAAGCTAGAATTAATAGACGATATAGAAAGCACTTCATCTAATAATTCAGACATTTATACTCGCATGCACAGAAGGTTTGGCAATCATTTAAAATAAAAAAAAATTTAAAGGAATATAGCATGCTGTACATGAAAACAGATATCTTGCTTCTAGCAAATGTAAAAGAAACACAAAATGAACGAAGATTTTATGTTTCTTCTCGATTGGATGTAAGTTTCAGCGTTGGTCACAACGATTCAGGCATTTGTGATAAATCCTCACAAATGTCTCACCAAAAAGTGGAAGAAATTGAAATTTTTAATGAATTTGGTAAGATCATCGATCCTAAGCTAGAATTAATAGACGATATAGAAGCCACTTCTATATCATAGAATATTCCTACATTACCAATGCAAACAGAATCAAAAATTGTTAATGGTGAGACATTTGTGAGGATTTATCACAACTGCCTGAATCGTTGTGACCAACGCTGAAACTCTACATTACCAATGCAAACAGAATCAAAAATTGTTAATGGTGAGACATTTGTGAGGATTTATCACAACTGCCTAAATCGTTGTGACCAACGCTGAAACTTACATCCACTCGAGAAGAAACATAAAATCTTCGTTCATTTTGTGTTTCTTTTACATTTGCTAGAAGCAAGATATCTGTTTTCATGTACAGCATGCTATATTCCTTTAAATTTTTTATTTTAAATGATTGCCAAACCTTCTGTGCATACGAGTATAAATGTCTGAATTATTAGATAAAGTACCTAATAACATACGATATACGTCTTGCATTGTTCCCAACATCTTCTACAACATAAGACTCACCATTAACAATTTTTGATTCTGTTTGCATTGGTAATGTAGGAATATTCTATGATATAGAAGTGGCTTCTATATCGTCTATTAATTCTAGCTTAGGATCGATGATCTTACCAAATTCATTAAAAATTTCAATTTCTTCCACTTTTTGGTGAGACATTTGTGAGGATTTATCACAACTGCCTGAATCGTTGTGACCAACGCTGAAACTTACATCCAATCGAGAAGAAACATAAAATCTTCGTTCATTTTGTGTTTCTTTTACATTTGCTAGAAGCAAGATATCTGTTTTCATGTACAGCATGCTATATTCCTTTAAATTTTTTTTTTTATTTTAAATGATTGCCAAACCTTCTGTGCATGCGAGTATAAATGTCTGAATTATTAGATGAAGTGCTTTCTATATCGTCTATTAATTCTAGCTTAGGATCGATGATCTTACCAAATTCATTAAAAATTTTAATTTCTTCCACTTTTTGGTGAGACATTTGCGACGAATTATCACAACTGTCTGAATCGTTGTGACCAACGCTGAAACTTACATCCACTCGAGAAGAAACATAAAATCTTCGTTTGATCTTACCAAATTCATTATAAATTTCAATTTCTTCCATTTTAATTCCACTTTCTGATTTTTCTTTGGTAACATCCATTATAAAATCTTCGTTCATTTTCTGTTTCTTTTACATTCATGCCTATAATAGGGTGTTTACCAATAATTAATTTGTGTGTTAACAAACTTTGGAAACATACATTCACACAACACCAGCATTAAAAATTCACAACACATATCCACTCAACTTTTTATATTCTTGGGTAGCAAAAACAAAAAATATGCTTAAGGTAGGTTCTAGCTGTTTTTTTCTGTTCATTCTTCATGATCAGACGAGAACCAATCCATGCAGTCTTCTCCACAATATTCATTATAAAACGGTAAAAACGTGCAGTTTATATGATAACACCATTAGTCATCATGATTCTAAATGTACACTCCTACATTTCTACTAATTCTACTACTTCGTACCTTAGATTTCTTGATGAATTCTCCATAAAATGTCACACTCAAGATTCATCTCATGATTAGTTTGATTGAAAATCCTACTAACATACTGCATATGACTTGCAGCAGAAGACTCACCATTATTAATTTCTGATTCATCTATTTCATAATTTGGATCACTAAAGTCTATTAATTCTAAATCTAGTACCTACATTTAAATAAATTTTCGATTCATCTATCTTGGAATTTGAAAGTCTCAGAAGGATATTTTACGGTCTCTTCGGAGAAAACATTATTCATCTATCTTGGAATTTGAATCAAACGTCTTTTGGAGGTTTCATTGTTTTCGGATTGATATGTTCTGGACAGAAAGGAATATCTATATATCTATCGTGTAAATCGTGTGGATACTCTAAGTCTACTTCGAGGATATAACCCTCTGGAGCATCGTCTGGTATTTAAGTCACATCGATGTTTGTGTCAACCCACTTAAAACCCATATGTTAAATACTGAGACATCGCCCATCCATATTGATTGTTTACATCGAAATACACCAAATAGCTTTCAGGCTTTTTTTTGGATCGTAATTAGCCATATATTTATTGTTTGCATGGACTCTTCGTTTAGAGCAAACTTGACTATATATATATAAAGATATTTTATTGTCTTAGTCCCTCATACATCTGTATAGAGGAGAGGAAGAGAAGAAAATTGCAATAATTACTGTTTCTTGAATTTTATTAATAATTACAATAGGTATATATTTAAATAACTGCTTTAAGGCTTTGTACTGAATTATATAGTACAATTTTAGTTAGTTAATGCACCAGTTTTAATTTATTGTCTTACATACATATGCTATTTTTTACCTGAAAATATACATACTGAGTTTTGCTCATAAAACCGTTTTTCAGTTCTAGGTATGCTGCTGTGACAACCTGTTAACCAAGGGAACCATAGGAAAACCCATGGAAGCTCCAAAGAAATCCACAGAACACTTTTCAAATTTTAAAATTTATTAATTAGTAAAATGTATAATTATGATAAATAAAAAGTAGAAATTTTTTTGTCTTTTTTTTTTATATTATTTTGGTAAATTTTGGATTTTTAAAACTTGATTTTGTTTCCTAAATTATTTCTTAATTAACTTAATTAACACTCTTTTAGGTATAATTTCTCAATAAGTTCTTATCTAGACTACGTCATCTTTTTTTTATTTAGTTTTTTAATTTTTAAATCTTTTAAAATAATCTGTTACATAAATCTCGTAAAAGTGATATTGTTCTTTACATGTCACGTGACCTAATTACGTTAAAATTATTATAAAAAGTAAAATGTTTTTTCGACTCTATTGACTATAAACTTTTTGTTATTATTTGTGAAGGGGCCTTATAGTGTCTTAAAGTAATTTTTTTTAAATATTATTATGTCATCCAGTCTGAAGTTGGCAACACTGTTAACAAGATGGCGGGTCTATGCGAGACCAGGTTGATACATCAAAATGATCTGAAGTTGATACGATGACGTCACAAAGGTTTGCGCTTTAAGATCCCTAACTTACCGACCGATCTAAAGTTGGCACCCTGCTGCAAGGGTGTAGTGGAGGGGGTTAAGTCTGTCTGGCTGGGCTGGCTGTGTCTGGCCAAACTGCACCCATATCTACTGCACCCATATCCTCTGCTAGCAGAGCATTATAACAGAGCGTAGCAGAGGGTAGCAGAGCGTAGCAGAGCTTAGCAGAGCGTAGCAGAGCATTATAATAGAGCGTAGCAGAGGGTAGCATTGTATAGTACTGAGGGTCAGAAACGTTCACAACAAGGGTATAAATTTAGAAGTCAAAGTCTCTCGAGTTTATTTGTAAACATGCCTTCAAGCCGAGCGGTTCAAGTAAGCAAACTCGCAGCGATTGTGCGTGAAAAGTACAAAGCTCTCAAAAAAATGCAAGCTGATAAAACAGAACTACTAGAATCAACGTTTGAACCAATAACTACACCTCTTAAAGAAATAGCCCAATATGTGAACGAAAAAGTCCCTAAAACAGAACTCAACGAAAATGACTCACTATCCAATCATTCAACAGAGGGGAAACATAATCAGATATCTTATGAAAATAACATCATTAATCTTGAAAAATATATTCAAGATTTAGGAAATACAGATCAAATATACGGGCCAAAGTTCAACTGGTCTACGGGAGAATGGTCGCTTGGAAATAAAACAATTGAGTTTGGTAAAGATATCATTCAGATGGACTCACACAAGTTTAAACCTGCGCAGGGCGTCTACGACATGCTGTTTTCAAAGCAGCCAACACAGTATACGCTTGCCGATCAAAAAATCTACAAAGCTGTTTTAGACATATCAGGCGTCCATAAGGATGGACGAGGGCGGTTACGTCATCAATCTCATACCCCTAAATACGAAAAAATCATTAAACCAATGTACCTAGGTAAAAACAAAAGAAGAAGAATGTCACATACCCTACATAAAATTGATGAAACACGTGACCAAGACGTACAGTTTTATGAAAGAAGTCATATACCCGAGAATAATCAAAAACGAGGCTCAGATATATCAGACAAGCACAGACCACAGTATGAAAGAAAACATAAGGTTCAAGACATACAGTCAAAGAAAAATCGTATTGATTTATCCATAAGTGATACAAAGGATGTAGTAGACATGCAGATACTTAACCAACTGGATGAAATATGGACCCTCTATAACGAACATGATGACCCAAACTTTCTTGTAGAAGGTCTTAAAATTTTATCAAAAAACAATGCCTTAAATGGAAAACAAGCCGAATTAATTATAGACCAATTGCGCTCTTTAGAGATTATTTACTAATTGAATGTTTTACTATGAAAAACTAAACAAATAAATATATTGTTTTATATATTCTTGCCAAATAAAAAATAAATAGACCTCACCTTTTTTTATTATCTATATATCCCAAAGGTATATTAAATATTTAAAGCTTACCTGTTTTTTTATTATTTTTGCAATATATTTAACTAAAACAGAACACTAATAAAATGAATATTATTTCGTAATGAAATGAAATGTAAAATTTATTATTAGCGTTGTTGATTACCTTTATGTTCTTTTAAATAAAAAATAAGAGATAAAGTTTAAAAAACATATTTTTTTTTATTTAACACATACCTAATTAACAAATTATTTAAAAAAATTTATTGTATACATAGTTAAACATGCAAGAACTATAATTTTTTGTTTAAATATTATATTTTTAAAACTAATATATGTAATAAAAATTTATGCCGCGTGACCTTGTTATTTTACTAGCTACCTACCCGACAATTTGGATCGAGAGATTCATTGTAAAGATAAGCCCCACCAATATGTCTGATAATGGGTATCGTTCGATGTTATGTTATAGATGGCGGTAGGGCTACGTTTTACACACATATGTACCCTCGCGTAACAATATGTCTGATAACAGTTATCGTTCGATGTTATGATATAGATGGCGGTAGGCCTACGTTTTACACATAGATGTTCCTAACCATTACATATATGTACTCTGTTTGTTTTTCTTTTAGTAACAAGTTCGCAGTTTTTATCACAGCGACCGCAATTGTGATTAGTTCGGAAAATTAAAAGTACATTATTGTAGATTGTGGGTGCTTAAAGACTAACAGACTAACAGCATTAATCAGGTGAGAATTACTGAGAATACGTTTTTATTATTGACGGATGGGCTCCCTTTCGTATAAATGGTGATCAACTTGTCTTTCACTGATTCATACCAGTTACCTTTACGTTTACGAAGGGATTAGTTTTTATAAGTTTTGATGAGACTAGTTTATAAAGTTCGCAGTAGCCTATTTAGTTTATATACATTCAACGTTTTCAGTATGCTCTTGCTGAAAAAAAGAATCTTAAATGTTTTTTATTAAACTTCCTGCAATTGATATGAATAAATAAAAATTTTATTTGTCGGTTGAGGTCCCTTCGGGTATAAATAGTGGTCAACTTTTTCCTGCACTGATGCGCGCCAGTTACCTTTACGAAGGGAGAAGTACTATAAACTTAGGGTTTCGGTTAGCCGAATCTACAAAGTTCGCAGTAACCTATTGAGTTAAGTACGTATAGCGTTTTCAGTATGTTTTATATGCATGATTAGAGGAAATTGTTGCCTGTAGGCTATTAAAGAACCACCGACCTCCCAAAATAAAATTATAACTAGGATTTAAATTATTTATTATTTTTTTTTGTGTAAGCTTTAATACGTTTAAAAATTATTACCTATTTATATTCTTCGTACATAAACTTCATTTATTGGTTGAGGTCCCTTCGGGTATAAATAGTGGTCAACTTTTTCCTGCACTGATGCGCGCCAGTTACCTTTACGAAGGGAGAAGTACTATAAACTTAGGGTTTCGGTTAGCCGAATCTACAAAGTTCGCAGTAACCTATTGAGTTAAGTACGTATAGCGTTTTCAGTATGTTTTATATGCATGATTAGAGGAAATTGTTGCCTGTAGGCTATTAAAGAACCACCGACCTCCCAAAATAAAATTATAACGACGATTTTTTGAGATCCTGTGTTCATTTTTTTTTACTACGATTAAAAATTAATTTTATATATTATTTTTTCCTGTGTATTTTTGGCACATTTTGATTTTAAATTTCTACTTAAACTTTTCGGAAATTGTTTTCCACTTGCTTATTTTTTTTCTTAAAGAAAATCCCCTTATTGGAGATTTTAAGCCACGCCCACTTTTGAATTCATAAAATTAAAAACAAAAGACTTTCTGATTCATTCTGAACTATTCAGTCGTACTGATCAGACGTAAGTAAGAGCAACATAATTGTTTAGAGTGTTATCAAACTCTCACAATAAATTATACCTATAATTTTTACTTACTTAGTTATTGAAATCTTGTATTCGGTTTTTTTTACTACGATTAAAAATTAATTTTATATTTTTTTTTCCTGTGTATTTTTGGCACATTTTGATTTTAAATTTCTACTTAAGCTTTTCGGAAATTGTTTTCCACTTGCTTATTTTTTTCTTAAAGAAAATCCCTTATTGGAGATTTTAAGCCACGCCCACTTTTGAATTCATAAAATTAAAAACAAAAGACTTTCTGATTCATTCTGAACTAGTCAGTCGTACTGATCAGACGTGAGTAAGAGCAACATAATTGTTTAGAGTGTTATCAAACTCTCACAATAAATTATACCTATAATTTTTACTTACTTAGTTATTGAAATCTTGTGTTCGGTTTTTAACAATTACTTTAATTTAATTTGGTATAAGATGTTGTGTGAATTAATTGTTAATATTGCGTCGATTCTTGGACTAATATCAACGAACTATAATGAACAAAAAGTTGGAGATGGATTGCGAGAATGTGTTAGAGCTATCAAGAAGTTAAAAAATGTTCTAAGATATGCTAAGACCTCTGGGGAAAGACATCGTTTAGAAGCCACCTTGAGAAATATAAAAACTATGAGAAGCCAACTAAAAGCGTTTCAAAAGAGGGGGGCTGGGCTTACACCTACCAAGCAGACTGCAAAACATCGAGTTCACTGGGATGACTCATCATCTGCATTCAATTCTAGAATAAGAACTGGAATCATTTCAAACCTGAAACACAAAGATCCTGTGTTGTTCCTTAAAGATTGTAAGGCTATATTTAAAAGACGGGTAATAAATGCTCTGAAAAACGATGAAGCCGTTAAGGTTAATACTGCTTTCGGGGGTGAATTTGAAATCGCTCATGGTGAGAAGTTTGTTAAAGAATATAAATATTTCACTACTGCTAATTCCCCAATATATCGTGATACTAACATTGATGAATGGTTTGATAAAAAAGTAGCTGAACCGATTGTTAGAGAGCTTGAAGAATTTCAAGAAAGGGATTCTGGATGGGCCTTAAAATCAATAGTTAATTTAGGAGTAAATATTAATAAATTTTCGCCACAAAGGGTTGGTTCGTACATCCCGCTTCCGAATGAAATATCCTTAAAAGAAGCATGTATTAATGTGAAGAATGAAGATCAGGCTTGTTTTGCTTGGGCGGTGACGTCAGCGTTATATCCTACAAATAAAGATCCACAAAGAATTTCAAAGTACCCCCACTACTCAAAAATTTTAAAATTGAAGGGAATTCAATTTCCTATGACAATAAAACAAGTTCCCATCTTTGAGAAGCAGAATGATCTTTCCATCAATATATATATTTTAAAGAAAAATCGAAAAAATTTTGAAACTCTTCCAACTTACCTAACTAAAAATAAGAAAGATAAACATGTTAATTTACTTATGATTCAAGATAGATATGACGATGCTGAAGGACCAGTTCGTTATCATTATGTATGGATAAAGAATTTATCTCGATTATTGTCTACCCAACTTAGTCAGAAGAACCATAGAAAATATTTTTGCGATAGATGTCTACATTATTATCATTCAGAAGAAAAACTTAATAAACATATTATTGACTGTTTAAAAATCAATCAAACCGCAACTAAGATGCCTGAACCAGGAAGGAATATTTTGAAATTCAAAAATTTTAAAAATAAGATTTTGGCTCCTTTTGTGGTTTATGCTGATTTAGAAAGTATACTTAAGCCCAGTACAGTTAAGAATATATATCAAGAACATATTCCTGCTGCAGTGGGGTACTATTTTAAATGTTCCTACGACGATTCTTTGTCCTTCTATAAAAGCTATCGTGGGACAGATTGCATGACTTGGTTCGCAGAAGAAATGAATAATTTAGCTGAAGATGTTAGTACAGTATTTCTTTGTCCATATCCTATAAAAATGACCGATGACCAGGAAAGGGAGTTTTAAACGGCCAAGCATTGTCACATTTGTGAAAAGCCTTTCTTACCTGGAGAAACGAAAGTCCGTGATCATTTTCACTTAATATCTGAAAATAACTATCGAGGTGCTTCTCATGAAGCATGTAACATTAATTATCAGGATTCACATACTATTCCCGTAGTATTTCATAACTTGAGCGGATATGACTCTAATTTCATAATATCAGATATCGCTAATAAAACGCAAGGCCAGATAGATCTTCTACCCATCACAAAAGAAAAATATATTTCATTTACAAAACATGTTGGGAATTCTAAGATTCAGTTCAGATTTATCGATAGCTTTCGATTTATGGCATCCTCCCTCGATAAACTTTCTTCATATTTATCTGAATTTCCCAACTTAAAATCACAATTTCTCGATTTACCCAATGAACAGTTTGAACTATTAACTAAAAAGGGAATTATACCCTATGATTATCTGGATAATTTTGATCGTTTTAGTGAATCTTGTTTACCTCATCAAGATGCTTTTTATAACAAATTAGATGATAAGCCTTGCCCCCGAAGACTTTATAAAAGAGCTCAAGATGTTTGGTCAGCTTTCAACTGCTCAACATTAGGTCAATATGTAGATTTGTATATGAAGACAGACATTCTTTTATTGGCAGATGTTTTCGAACAATTTAGAACCAGCTGTATCAAAACTTATAAACTAGATCCCGCTCACTACTTCACCCTGCCTGGATATACGTGGGACGCGATGCTCAAGTACACTGGACAAGAACTGGAACTTTTAACTGATCAGGATATGCATTTATTTATTGAACGGGGAATTCGCGGGGGATTGAGTCAAGTTTGCTCGAAACGGCGAGCTCATGGAAACAATAAGTATATGTCGACTTATGATCCAACGAAACCTGATACATATCTAATGTATTTTGATGTCAACAATCAGTATGGTTGGGCTATGAGTCAAGCTCTCCCGTATGGCGGTTTTGAGTGGGTTGATGATGATGACGTTAATAATTTTGATGTCACACAAATACCAGACGATGCTCCAGAGGGTTATATTCTTGAGGTGGACTTGAAATATCCTAAACACTTGCATGACCTTCATCGAGACATATCATTTTGTCCTGAGCACATTAATCCTAAAACAATGAAGCCTCCAAAGACATTTGAGGAATTAAATAAGTTGATGGCTACCCTTCATCATAAGAAGAATTATGTTATTCATTATCGTGCCTTAAAGCAAGCTATATCATATGGTTTGGTTTTAACAAAAGTCCATCGAGTACTTAAATTTAAACAAGCACCTTGGTTAAAGTCTTACATCGATCTTAACACCAACCAAAGGAAGGCTTCAAAGACTGAATTTGAGAAAAATCTTTTCAAACTTATGAATAACGCCGTCTTTGGGAAAACGATGGAAAACATTCGTAAGAAAATTAATGTTAAGCTGATTACACAGTGGGATGGCCGATATGGTGCAGAAGCTAGAATAGCTAGTCCAATGTTTAAAAGTTGTACAATTTTCAACGAAAGTTTAGTTGCGATTGAACTTAGACAAGATCAGATATGGCTTAATAAACCTATATATGTTGGACAAACTGTACTAGATCTAGCTAAAACTACGATTTATGATTTTCATTATGGATATATGAAAAATAGATTTGGTGATGGCTGCTCTGCCCTTTATACCGATACGGATTCTGTTATTTATGAACTATCTAAAAATCCATATGAAGTAATGAGAGAAGATTGTCAACAATATTTTGATACTTTAGATTATCCTAGAGATAATATATATGGAATACCACAGGTGAATAAGAAAGTTTTGGGTATGATAAAGGATGAGAATAATGGACGTATTATGACAGATTTTGTGGGGTTACGCTCCAAATTATACAGCATAAAAGTTTCTACTACAGAGGCTGAGTTACAAAACTTAAAAAAGAAATTAAAAGCTGAGGAATATGATGATGATGAGATTGAGCAAATTTTATCAAATTATGGTGTTACAAAAAAGGCTAAGGGCGTTAAATCATCTGTTGTAAAAACAAAAATTACTTTTGATGATTACATTGAATGTTTAGAAACAGCTAAAGCGAAGACTGCTATCCAGCACCTAATACGATCCAAGCAGCATCATGTTTTTTCTCTAGAACAACAGAAAATTGCTCTCAGCTCTGATGATGATAAACGATATCTAGTATTAGGTACCTATGATACTTTGCCCTGGGGACATTACTCTATAATGGAACAAGCAATGGATGTCGATTAGATTTTATTATCTAATAATTTAAGATTGATATTGAAGAATCCTAAGGACGGCAAGTGGGTTTATCAACTAGAAGATTTGTTAGCATGTAATTTTAAATTTTTAACTGTTTAATATATGTTTTTTAAATAAATTATTGGTTTTATTAACCCTCTCCATATAAATTTTAAGATGATTTCTTAGCTCATTATTCACATTAAGAAGTCTATTTATTAGTTTCTCCCGTATTCGTTAAATACAGAAATCTTTTATGATCCGTTTACTGCAGCATCCCATTTATCCTGAAACCTCTTCCATAAATCCTACTCTACCTCTGCAACCAACAATACACCTCCCACTGAAATCCATTCAACACAAAAAATGTCATATGACACTTTGAATACAGACTTTTAAACAGTATTCTCACTCTTTTCCATAACACCGTTAAATCATTATAGCCCTAATGCACCTTTAGTAGTTTTTAACACGTACATTTAATATTTTAAATAGTGTAAATTAAGATTGTAAGTCGCGCATGCGCAGTATGAAAAAAAGAGCAAAAATGACCATGTTGGACCTTAGATTTTCTTATGGAGATTTACATGTAAAAATGATCGATTTTGCGCTCGAACCGGCCTTGCATATATACTGACGACGATATTACAGGTATGACAGCTCTATATGGTCTTAAACAAAAATATGTATACAATCCGTATGCCCCAAAGAAACCAACGCCCCTGACAACCCCATCTACAAAGAAGTCGACAACAACGTCAATGAGTACAAAGAAGCCAACAACGTCTACGAAAAACCCTACCAAAGTTACACCTGTAGAAAAATCTATAAACTTGTGCGATGTGAAAGTCCCTGATATTATGTTTTTAGCTTATACACCAGAGTTTACAGCATATCATATGTTTATAATAAAAGGAAACTTACTCTGGAAATTTAATTTAGTTGACGGAAAAATTCCAACAGCCGAAGATTTAAAAATTATTTACCAAAAGAAATAAATCAGATTTCGCATGTTTATCAAAATAGTGCAGGATCGTTAATCGCAGAAACCGAAGGTAAATTTTTCGCCGTTTCGTTTTCTGGAATTACAGTGGCTAGAAACATTCAATTAAATCTACCCCATAATATTAAGGTCGACGCCATGTTTCAGACGTATACAGGCTAAAGCTATGTGATGTTTAATCCAACATCGTTTATCCTGTTCGATGATGTGGATGAGCAAATAAAAAGAAGAGGTAACATTAAGGAAGAATTTCCAGGGGTTCCTGATAATATAAACTCAGTTTTTCGGTATTCAGATGGAAACCTTTATTTCTTGAAGAAAGACATCTATTACAAGTATAATGAATTTTATAGAAAAAATATTGAAGCAGGACAATTTAATTGGAATATGTTTAGTGTGCCATGCCCTAATACCGCTTTACTCTCTCAACTTAAAACAATGTTGTCAAAACTAATATCATATTGAAACACGTATGGGGGCTTTTTACACAATTTATTTGCAAAATTGTTAAGATACACTGAACTCTGCTGGATAACGTCTAACTACTTGACAATACAATGAACTCTTCTGAACACTTGACTTGAACTGACGTTAACTGCCCATGCATCCCCTTATATACAACATTATTTAATCTAGTCAATGTGTTTAGAAGTTTCTAGAATTTTCTAGAAACATTATTTAAAATGGTCAGTTGATTTTTTTACAAACTTCTAAAAATCAACTGTCAACAACAATCTTTCAAATTAAGGTCCCTTCCTTTACGGTTATCCCGTTGCACTGCCCCCTCCTTAGATTCATTCTTCCTGGAATGTTATTTCCTACATCGAAATCCCGCACACTCCCTGAGCCAGCCAAACCATTTTCTTGGAGTTGCTGCGCATCTCCACTGTGGTTTCCCTGGAAAGGCGCCAAACGATCATGATGGACCACGACAGGTTTCCCTCTGGGAATTTTCACGATCCGATAAATGACATCGTTAATCTTCTTCTTGATGGTGTAAGGACCTTCCCAGTTCTTTTGTAATTTGGGACAAATACCTCGACGCCGTCGGGGGTTATAGAGCCAGACTAAATCTCCAACTTGGTAACTCTTTTCCATTGTCCGTGTGTCATAGTACCTCTTCATCCGATCACTAGATAATTGTAGTTTTCCACGCACCAGGTTGTGTATATTTTCCATTCGATTCTGAAGGTCGGCGACATATTGTTCACGTGCCATTTCTTCACCAGGTTTACAACCAAACACCAAGTCACATGGTAGCCTCATTTCTCTACCGAACAGGACCTTCGCAGGCGTTTGGCCAGTTGATTCGTTGATGGCTGATCGAATTGCCATTAGAAATAGTGGAATATGTCGATCCCAATCCCTCTGACAATCTGACACCACTTTTGACAGATAGTTGGTTATAGTCTGGTTCATTCGTTCCACCATTCCATCAGACTGAGGGTGCATCGCTGTGGTTCTCGTTTTGTAGATGCCTAGTCTTTGGCAAACTTCTTGAAACAGATTGCTCTCAAAATTTCTTCCTTGGTCTGAATGTAATTCTAATGGTACCCCAAATCCGCTTACGAATTCTTCAACCAATATATCTGCTAAAGTGGTAGCTTCCTGATTGGGAACTGCATATGCTTCAACCCATTTAGTGAAGTAGTCCATTACAGCAAAGATGTACTTGTTTCCTACATCGGTCTGTGGAAGTGGCCCCAATACATCTACTGCGATTCTTTCAAAAGGACTTCCAACCAGGTATTGCTGCATTTCCGCCTTCGGTTTTCGGTGCGGACCGTTACTGGCAGCACATGTAATGCATTTACGACACCAATCTTTAACATCATTAGTGCAATTTACCCAGTAAAATCTATCTCGGATCTTTTGCACCGTTTTCGTGATACTCAGATGTCCTCCAGAACTATCATTATGCATCTGTTTTAAAATTTCCGGTACAGCATTTCTTGGGATCACTATTTGTTTCCTTGTTTCTGTGCCCTCGGAATTTTCTACAAGTCTTTTAACGAGCGCTCCGTCCAAAATGAAAGAGTTCCATTGGGACCAGTATGCTTTTAAAGCAGGAGAGGATGAGGATGTCTCTCTCCACAACGGACGACGGTCCATTCTCTTCCACTCCCTAATCTTTCTCAGAACGGGATCGTTTTCTTGTTGCTCCTCCAGCATAGAGCTCTCGTCTTCTGGCACAACCTTAACCAAGGCAAGTTTTTGCTCGTTCTGCTCCATACGGGTACAATGGGGGCAATCAGGTCGACATGGTCTTCTGGAAAGTGCATCAGCACTACGATGTCTGGTTCCAGGTCTGTGCTCGATTTCAACATCATATTCCTGCAGTTTTTCGAGCCATCTTGCTATCTGTCCTTCTGGGTTCCTAAAGCTAAGTAGCCACTTTAAACTAGCATGGTCTGTTCTGATCAGGAATTTTCTGCCATACAGATATTTATAAAAGTGTTCAACGGATTTTACAACTGCTAACAGTTCCCTCCGAGTTACACAGTAGTTCTTTTCAGCTTTCGATAAAGTTTTGCTGAAGTAACCAACCACTCTTTCTTTACCGTCTTGTAGCTGTGACAAGACGGCTCCAATTCCCACATTGCTGGCGTCTGTGTCCAGAATAAGCTTACCATCAGGAAGTGGATAAGCAAGAACAGGTGCTGACGTAAGCTGTTTCTTCAATATTTCAAACGCCTTTTGACATTCCTGATCCCAACAGAAGGACTTATCTTGTTCTGTCAAACGTGTCAAGGGTTTGGCGATGTCTCCAAAATTCTTGACATATCGTCGGTAATAGAAACAAAGACCCAAGAAATTCCGGAGCTGATGTTTGTCGATAGGGATTGGCCATTCCTGAACGGCTTGTATCTTAGCGGGGTCAACAGCAACGCCATCCTTGCTTACGTTATGTCCTAAATAGTTGACCTGTCTCTGGAACAAGTGGCATTTCTTAACATTCAATGTTAGATTAGCGTTCTGTAATCTTTTAAAAACTTCTTTCAGGTTAGATAAATGTTCCTTAAAGGTCTTACCCATTATGATGATGTCGTCTAGATAAACTAGACAAGTTTCCCATGACAAACCCCGCAGGATGTTCTTCATTAGTCGTTCAAACGTCGCAGGAGCATTACAGAGGCCAAATGGAAGGACCTTAAATTGCCATAACCCTGATCCACTGGTAAAGGCAGTCTTTTCTTTGTCTGCAGGATTCATTTTAACTTGCCAGTATCCGCTTTTAAGGTCCAAGGTAGAAAACAGAGTAGAACCCGCCAAAGCGTCGAGGGCATCATCAATCCTTGGCAGAGGATAACTGTCCTTCTTAGTGACATCATTTAGCTTTCGATAGTCGACACAAAACCGCATTGATCCGTCTTTCTTTCTCACTAATACCACAGGAGAAGCCCACGGACTACTGGATGGTTCGACTATGCGATTTTGAATCATTTCTTTAAGAGCTCTGTCTGCTTCTTCCTTTTTAACTTGAGGCATCCTTCGGGGTACCTGTCGAATCGGACGTGCATCACCAGTGTCAATTCTATGTTGTACAACATCAGTTCTTCCCAGTTTACTTTTAGAACCAAATACAGGTTTATAACGGTAAAGTAGATCTCTTACCTGTTTCTTTTCTAATTTTGACAAAGAGGGGTCTAATTTTGTCATTAATTGTTCAATTTCGTTGGTCTCATCTGTTTCCGTAACATTTATCTTGTGAATTATGGCCATTACTGGTCCTAAACTTCCCATTTCCGTGTCCTTTCGGAGAAGAACTGGATGATCGTTCAAGTTGATAACTCGGATGGGTACCTCTTTGGCGGATCTAACAAGAGTCTTACCCACAAGGAGTCCTTTTCCCAATTCATGGTTATGGTTCTTCGGCTCTATCATGGCTGGGGCACCATCTGGCTCCAGTCCATCCAACCGCGCTGTGACGACACATTCGCAGCTTGCCGGAAGTTCGATATCATCGATTAGCTTAATCGAGGCATTGTCAACTTGTTTATGGTGCAGGAATATTTCTTCATTACCAGTACGAAGGATACGTTGGCGAAGATCCAAATGAAAACCACAGTGGAGCATAACATCCATGCCCAGAACAACATCTTCATCAACGTCAGCCACCAGCACTGAGTGAACAAGAGAGGTTGAACCAAACTGTAGCGTCACCTGTATCTCACCGGAGATTTTAGCAGAATCTCCGGTAGCGGTACGCAGTCTCCAACTGGTAGGCAACATCTTATTTCGCATAATGATGGTTGGTCGGACGATAGTTTTTGTAGCTCCAGTGTCTACCAGCATGCTAATATTCTTTCCATCAAGGAGGCCATCTACATATAAGCTGTCCACGTGATGTCGCAGAGTTGCCAATTTAACGGTGTGAGGGGCTTCGGGAATGTTTGGGGTCGATTTCGCCCTCCAGGAGTCGACCCGTTTAAAGTTTTCTTGCTGCTGGGGTTCTTTAGCAGGAGATTTTTCTTTATGGGGGCAAGTATTTCTTATATGGCCTAGTTCTCCGCAGTTCCAGCATCTCACTGGGCGCCTTCTTTTTGGAGATAACTTCATAAACCTCTCTACTACCGCTTCAACGTCGCTAACGGAATGAACGGCATGGTCGTAGTTACCGGTGATTTCCCTTAGTCGAGCAACTCCACGTGAGGCCTCCGTCGCCGCCTCAAACTCCAGGGCAATGGTCAAGGCGTCCACAAGAGTCTTCGGCCGCGCCAACCGTACAGCGCGCTGCAACTCGACGTCTCGAAGATCATCGGTGAAGGTTTGGACTGCTAGGCACTCCAGGAAATCCTCCGCTGCATTTGAATACGCAAGTCGTACCATTCTTGCTACATCCGCTTCAAATTCCTGGATAGTTTCTCCATTTTTCTGTTTTCGGCTCTTTAACTGCATTCGGTACACCGGTTGTAGATGAGTTTGACCATAACGCATCTCTAGAAGATTCACCAATAACTCGAAGTTGTCAGCTTCATCCGGTGTCAATGATTGCAAGACGTCTAAAGCTTCGCCTCGCAGAGCTACGGTTAGGGACCATGCTTTCTCCATGGATGACCATCCATTAGCTCTGGCCGCTGCGTCGAATTGTTTCAGGTAATTTGGCCAGGAAGTCTTCTTGTCGAGGGTCGGGGGTTTCATTGTCGTTCGCACCTGGGTCGTCTCCTCGTTTCTTTGTCGTTCGACGTCTGCGGGGCAGGTTTCCATCCTTCCTGCATTTCCGTTGCCGTGGTGGATGGTTTGGTTTTGTAGACAAGCTTCCAGTTCTCGTTTAAGCTTTTCTATCTCGGACTGCATTTGCTGGTTGATCTCGTCTCTGAAATTGGCCACTTGGTGATTCTGCTCGTCTCGTAAGGTGGCCACTTGATGATTCTGCTCGTCTCGCATGTTGGCCACTTGCTGGTTCAAGTTGTCCACTTGCTGATTCAAGTTACTCACTTGCTGGTTTTGCTCGTCTCGCAAGTTGCATATTTCGGAGCGCAAATGCGATATTTGCTGGGAGAAGGAACTGGATAACTCTTCTGGTAGGGTGGACATCCGTTGTGATAGCTGGGACACCTCTTCGCGCTGGCTTCTTATTTGACTGGATAGCTCCTCTTGCTGGCTCGTCATTCGTCCTGATAGCTGGGACATATCTTCACGCTGGCTCTTCATCTGACTGGATAGCTCCTCTTGCTGGCTCTTCATTTGACTGGATAGCTCCTCTTGCTGGCTCGTCAGTCTTTGTGATAGCTCCTCGTGTTGCAGTGAAAGTTGTTGCGCTAGTTCAGAATTTGCCTTTTGAACTGGGTCTTCGAACTCTACAGCGTCAGGGTCCAAATTAATATTTAGGTAGTATTCACGGAGCCTTCTCATCAATACGGATTTGCTCCAAGTAGTTTCCAACTCTACTTCTTCTAGCTCTCTTCTGAGCTCAGCCACCAATAGTTCATTTATCTTTTTTCCAGGCATTCTTGTATCTTCACCCCACACCTGACACTAATTTGAAACACGTATGGTGGCTTTTTACACAATTTATTTACAAAATTGTTAAGATACACTAAACTCTGCTGGATAACGTCTAACTACTTGACAATACAATGAACTCTTGTGAACACTTGACTTGAACTGACGTTAACTGCCCATGCATCCCCTTATATACAACATGATTTAATCTAGTCAGTGTGTTTAGAAGTTTCTAGAATTTTCTAGAAACATTATTTAAAATGGTCAGTTTTTTGTTTTACAAACTTCTAAAAATCAACTGTCAACAACAATCTTTCAAATTAAGGTCCCTTCCTTTACGGTTAACCCGTTACAGTATGTTTGAGGGTGATTGCATGATACGCTAAAGCACAAGATTTAAATTTATTTGTGTTTATGTCACTTTTATGTGATATGTTCCTACTGTATATAGTACGGGATGTCTCACCAATATAGACTTTATCACAATTAGAGCAAGGAATTAAATAAACTACATTAGAGTTTTTATTTGTTGTTAAACCATCCTTTGTTTTAGTATATAATTTTGATATTGTTTTAACATTTTTTGTTGCTATTTTAGAATAATCTATGTTTTTAAATAATTTTAATAATTTAGGTGTTAAAAAAGGGATGTATGGTAAAGATCCAAAATTTTGTAACATTGAATTGTTTTCTTCTTGAGTGTTATTATTGTTTTGATCTTCTGTCAATTGATTGTTTGTATCTACTACTGTTATGTAAGTTGTACTGAAAATTAACTTATTTAATAAACCTATTGGGTAAGAATTTTCTATTAATATTTGTTTAAGTTTTGTTAATCCTTTGTTTTTATAGATTGGATGTGATAATTTTTTTACTCGATTTTTAAGTCCTAGAATTAAGTTAATTTTCATTCTCGGTGGATGTTCTGAATAATAATTTATGAATCTGTTACTACATATTGGTTGTCGATACCATTCATTTTGTAAAACGTTGTCATCAGTTCTGTGAATAATCATATCTAGGAATGGTAAGCTATTATTTTTTTCAGTTTCAACAGTGAATTGTAATTCATTACAATATTGATTAAAAAAGGTGATCATGATGGACCACTATGGGTTTTAATCTGGGAATTTTCTCGATACGATAAATAACATCGTTAATCTTTTTCTTGATGGTGTATGCACAGACCTTTCCAGATCTTCTGTAATTTGGGACAAATACCTCGACACCGCCGGGGGTTACAGAGCCAAAATAAATTCCAGGTTGGTAAGTCCTTCCCATTCTCGACGTGTTATAGTACCTTTTTATCTGATCACTAGATAATTAAAGAAAAATCAAGAAAGGTGTATAATCACATTTATACAGAATTTATGAAATGAAGACAATCCAATAATGTGCACTCATTCTCAAAAAATGTTCTTCTAGCGTATTTCACAAAACTTATGCAAAACCACAAATCCTCATCTTTGTGGAAAATATATTCCCTGTTAAGAAGTACCTTAAATATTAACCATGAAATAAGTAATAAATTATCCACAATTGCGGACTTACCTTAATCAAAAAGGTGAAGGATTTCAGCAAATAAGTTTAAAATATTTAGCGCAGAAGATATAAATCAATGAAAATAAAGGTAATAAAAAAATTGCTTTTATACTTTATACAATCTCAATTTGCCTTTGTCGGATTTTAATCCCATTGAGACCAAAGCCGACCGTTGGCGTGGAATCAAAAAAATAAATTTTAATAATTTTTGTTTTAAATTTTAAAAGAAAAACGGTTTTTGTATATGCTTGGTTACAGAGTGAATGAAATTATTGTACGTAAGAACTGCATGTTTAATTAATTGGTATGGAGTAGGATCTTTGTTACTTTTTCTGAGACATCTGAAATGTTCAATTAATGTGGAGTGAAACCTCTCGACAGGAGAGTTCGAATTGCTATTTTTTGCAGTGGTATAATGTAGTTCTATTTTATGGAGTTTGCAAAAATCTTATAAGTCTTGATTTTTGAATTCGGTTCCTCGATCGGTAGTTATCTTGTATGGTAATACATGATGGGTTATATGGGTTAATAAAGCTTCTATCACTGATACACCGTTAATGCAAGATATGGGATATGCTTGTCCATAACGAAAATAAATCGATTATGGTTAGATAGGGATTATTGAAAATTCTAAATACGTCCATATGAATATGGTCAAAACGTTTTGCCGCGGTAGGTGTTAAGTTGAATTTTATTATTGGTGTGTTTTTATCGTATTTGTTTTTTAGACACACTTCACAATTATTTATGTACTTATTGTTCGACGTCTTCTGTCATATTGGGCCAGTAATATCGAGAACCTAATGAAGTTTTGACTTCAATAATTCCACGATGACATTGGATAATAAAATACCACCCTCAATAACAACAAGCTCAGTTCTTCCATTGGAACTTATGCCTCCCCACAACATTACAGATCCTCCTCCAAATTCGCAAGTTCTTGTACCATATTGTTTTGGAATCTTTTACCCAGACTTTTGTAAACTCGAACATGTGCATCAGGTCCCCACAATCGAAACCGAGACTCGTCTGAAAATAAAACTCGTTACCATTCTTGTTCAGTCCAGTTTTGATGTTCCTGTTCATGGCAAAATGGTAGACGCATTCTACGGTTGTCGTCTTTTTAACTCTGATGGTACCACTGCTGACCGTCTAGATCTTAATCCCATTTCTCTTAAGCGATTTCTTATTGTTTGGGTTAAAATGGGTATGTTTATATGCTGTTGCAGTAGATTTGCATGATATCGAGCCTTGGAAGTTTGAATTTGTATTGCATTTCTTACTAACATACGGTCCTGGCGAGGTGTTGTAATGCGTGTTCGGGGACCAAATGCCCTTCTTACTGCTCACCAGTTTCCAGAAACCTATTCCAAGTTCTTGAAGTTACAGATTGGCTTACCCGAATTTCGGCGGCGATCTTTAATACAATGGATAACAATGCTGGATGCTTAAAATGTATTCAAATGTTTGCTGGGCATAATTCGGTACCAACAACTAATACTAAAAAATTTCAAAATAAAACTGTTTATCGTATTTTCTTAATAATTTAAAAAATCGAATTCAACTACATTTCATCAAAATTCGATATTTATTTGGGTGTAGTGGTAACAAAAAACGGGTGTGGCAGTCAGTGGGACTGTCGACAAAAGTTATACTTCTATGCACGCGCCCAGATTCATCAATTTGTATGCGAATAATTTAGCAAAATCATTATAGGACATTTGTGTTTAGTGTCCCCAAAAACCTCCTAGCACCGAGGGCACACTTATTTTGTATCATATTAGCATAAAATTCCTGAAGACGAGGTTTGTCTTAAGCACCAGGTGTTTCGGAGAACATCGCCATTATGATATTTGTAAGTGTGCATTGATTTGTACAAAATTTACGTAAAACCCCAGGACAAAATGTAAATAACATAGGCACCAATTGCCGCGAAGAAACCCAAGTACATAAATTGGACCTATTTTCAGCAATACTTATCGAGTTGTAATTTTTCTTTTTATTGTCGGTTCGGAATGCACTTTTCGAATGCAGAAATAAAATTTACCATTTTTACATTATAAAAAATAGCGACAAATTTCCTAAAACGAATTCAATGCAAAAAAAAACGAATGTGGCAGTCAGTGGTACTGCCGGTAGTTATATTTCTATGCACGCGCCCGGATTCAAAAATTTGTATGGTGTATAATTTAGCAAATTGATTATATTATATTCGTGTTCAACGACCCCAAAATCCTCCTAGTACCGAGTGTACATTCATTTCGTATTCAATTTGCATAAAACTCCTGGAGACGAGGTCCGTCCTAAGCACCAGGCGTCTCGAAGACCATCACCAACACGTATTTAGCGACCCAAAAAAACCCAAATGTGCACTGATTATGTATAGAATTTGCATAAAACCCCAGAAGAAGAGGTAAATACCATGCACGATGGGCACCAAGTGCCGCGAAGATTTTCGGCATCATGATATTCGTATTCAGCGACACCAAAAACCCCGAGTTCAAAAATTGAACCCATTTCCAGCAATACTTACCAAGTTGTAATTTTTTTATCTATTGTCTGTTTGGAATACACTTTTCAAATGCATTTTTTAAATGCAGATATGCAATTTCCCATTTTTACGTTGTAAAAAATGGTGACAAAGTTTCTTGATGCTCTGACGAATCGAATGCAAAAAACCTTATTCCGATCCATCTTACTTTACAAAATTTGGGAGGTTTTGCTGATTTTTGTGCTTTATTTCCTCGATTATTCTTAAAAACTCTGTTTATGTAGCCAAAAACCCCAAAAGCATAGTACAGGATATACTGCAACCATGTAACGGTACTTTAGACTACAATAAAATACTAAAATAAATTAATACTGAATATTATTATTAATATAAAATACTAAACTTTATATGTATAATTACGTGACAGAATTATAAAATAATCTGTCAAACACAATCAGATACGTCACTATGCTATTCAAAACATTAGCTCAGACTGTTTTTTGTATATCTATCTCTTTTCAATGTACTAAATGGTTGCTAGCCGAAAACCCATTGGCACAGCTGGCCGAAAGCACAAAATGGCGATAGGACTCCTGTGTGAGCGTTCGTTGTTTTTGTATTTCTTGACACATGTTTCCCCAGCATCCTTTGCTCCCAAGTACTCAACACTTTTGCTAGCCAAGTGCAATACTCTTCTTGGTTATGCCGCACTGATGACGGCTAATGAGCCAGAAACATGCATGTCTGCGGTTACCATTCTTACTCGTAATCCTATGATCCTTTTGCGTACATGCCCGTTAATTTACTCCTTTTGTTTATATATATATATATATATATATATATATATATATATATATATATATATATATATATATATATATATATATATATATATATATATATATATATGACTCCATATTTCTGACATGTGTGGTGGTTGGAATCCCTATAAAACCGATCCGTATGTGTCGCTTTTCTGTGAACTGTGTGGCTCAATAATCTTCCTTTTTGTGATAATAACACATCAAGGAACGCTAGCTTGTTGTTGTCTTCGATTTCCATCGTAAACTGTATATTTTCATGGATGCTGTTACTGTGTGTCGGAAATTCTTGCAATTTATTCTGCCCATGGCTCCATATTACAAATGTGCCATCTACATATCTATACCAAACTTTTGGCTTGTATGGGGCACTGTCCAAAGCCAGTTGTTCGAACTTTTCCATAAAGAAATTTGCTATAACCGGGCTGAGAGGACTTGCCATTGCTACTCCTTCGATCTGTTCGTAAATCTTATTGTGCCATAAAAAATAAGTAGTGGTAAGGCAACGTTTAAAAAAATTGGAGATCTCCTCCGGGAATTTATTATATATATATATGTGCCATTGCATCGCTTAGGGGCACTTTTGTAAAGAGAGATACTACATCAAAACTTACTAATATATCATTCTCTTCAAGAACTAACTGCTTATTACAGTTACAGTTTTAACGTAAGTGTAAATAATTATTCGTTTAATCATACATGTTTTCATAAATGCGTTGTTTTAAGAATATTTATATCTTTGAATAGTAAATCCACAAACCAATCTAACACAGAGGGAATCTGAAGCAACTTGCCGATGTTATCATGATTTTTTTAAAGATTCCGAAGAAGTTAATGCTAGTTTAGCAAGAGTAGTGTTAGTTTACCAAGTAAGTTTTTTTTTTCATTACTTTTTTTTTCTGCAAAACTAGCTGACCCAGCGAACTTTGTTCTTTTAACATTTTTTAAGATTGTGTTTTGTATTTTTTATCGTTTTTAAATTTTATTTTGTCGTTTTTGTTATATTTTGTCGTTAGTTGCCAGTTTTTACTATGTTTTTCACAGTACTTTGTAATTTATCGATTAGATATATTATATTCTAACTGTGCCATCTTACGGTGGCGTCATAGAACTAAAATTATATATCAAAAGCACCTCCTTACGGTAATTTTTCTGATTTTGTCATTTTTTAATTGTTTTTTTTTTACTCTTTAAGTAAGAATTACTAGTTTAAATATATAAGATACAAATGCGCCATCTTATGGTGGCGTCATAGAATTAAGATTAGTGTTTTTTCGATTTTTTATATTTTAAGTAAAAATTGCTTGTTTAAATATATAAAATTCCAAATGCCGAATTTACGTGTGTGATAGTTTTTTGACGTTTATGACAGTTTTTTGACATACCATCGTTTTTCTTATTAAAAAACGTAATTTTTTTGACATATTTCAGATTTGTTGACAAATACTTGCCAAACACGTCGTTTTTTCAAAGGTAATACCACGAGTCCTTCAAATTTTATCGATAAATTTTTAGTTTCCACGAAAACTTTTTTATTTGGCAAAAATACGAAAACAAACTGAAATGTGATAAAATCACGAGTCCGTAGGACGAGTGATTTTATCATATTCAGTTTGTTTGAGTAGTTTTGCCTAAAATAAAAAAGTTTGAGTCTGGAAAATAAAAATTTATCTAGTAAAATTTTACAGGACGAGTGGTATTTGAGAAGATTATTTTTTGAACCATTCTGTACAAAAACTACTTTATTTAAAAAACTTCCTAGAACAACTTATATTTCATAATTAACACAAACCTAATACCGTTACCCCTATTACCCCTATTAACTTATCCTGTACACTAGATAGTATTGACAGTTGTCAGTTGTCGTGAGCATCGTGAAAACAGGGTTATAATTTGAATAAATATTTATTTTTATACCTGCCTATTTATACAATTATATTATTAAAGAGAAAATTACCAAAATAAAAATTATTAGGTAGGTATATCTATTTAAAGTTTACCTACAAG
Source organism: Altica lythri (assembly GCA_964028335.1). Classification (NCBI taxonomy): domain Eukaryota; kingdom Metazoa; phylum Arthropoda; class Insecta; order Coleoptera; family Chrysomelidae; genus Altica; species Altica lythri. The sequence goes on along the minus strand of OZ034808.1, from coordinate 48,033,158 downwards.
ACCACATTTGAATGTAGGCATATAAACGTTTTAAATGCATGCAGAACCAGGAAGCAGGTTAGTTTTAAAGTACCTACCTACATATTTAATTTTTCATTATCGTTTAGATTTTAGATGAATTGAATTGTGTTAATAATAATAACAAAGTATATTTCAGAATATTTAGATAATATAAATGAATGTTGATTTATCGTAGAGTACTTATAAAAAAGAAAATTGATTGTTTAATATTGTTATTGAATTTTTGACAGTTCTATAATTTTATCAATACTAGTAAAACCACTAGTGGTTTTATCAGTATAAACCGAAATGATTGGCTAGATTTAGCATAAAACATTGAAGATTAAGCGTTTTCATTGGACGAAATTACAAAATTGTGATATTTTGACAGGTGAAATAAATAATCACGTAAAAACGTTATGTTTTTTACATTTGTAACAATTTTTTGACGTTTATGACAACTTTTTACTTTCGTAATAGTTTTTTGTCGTTTATGACAGATTTTTTGACATTTGCGGCAGCTTTATAACAAGTATAACTGGATAACCGTAAAGGAAAGGACCTTAATTTGAAAGATTGTTTTTCGGTTATTCTAGAAATTTCTAAACACATTGAATAGATTAAATAATGTTTCTAGAAAATTCTAGAGATTTCTAAACACACTGACTAGATTAAATAATGTTTCTAGAAAATTCCAGAATGTTCATTTGTTGTATATAAGGGGATGTATGGGCAGTTAACGGGAGTTCAAGTTCAAATATTTACGATAGTTCATTGTATTGTCAAGCAGTTTGGAGGTTATCCAGCAGAGTTCTGTGTATCTTAACAATTTTGTGAATAAATTGTGTTACAGTTCCCCTAAGTGTTTTAATATGATCGCAACAAAACTCTTTTTTTAATATTTGTAAAATTTTTTGACGTTTATGACAGATTTTTGACGTTTGTTACAAACTCTTGACGTTTGTGATTCTTTTTTGATGTTTGTGACAGTTTATTACATATATGTGCAACAAACGTTGTTTTTCATTTAATAATGCTATTATTTTGACATTTGTAATGATTTTCTTACGTATATGTCAATTTTTTTTATCCTTCTGACAGTTTTTTTATGTTAATGACAGATTTTTGACGTTTGTGACATTAGTTTGACACACCTTCGTGAAAAACGTTTTTTTTATCTAAAAACGTCATTTTTTCACATTTGTAAGATTATTTGATGTTTATGAGTTATCTGATATTTATAAATGTTTTTCTGACGTTTGTGATAGTTTTTTTGCGTTTATGGCAGTTTTTTGAGGTTCGTGTCAGTTTTATGAAATATATTCGTAAAAACCGTCGTTTTTCACCTAAAAACGCATTTAATTAATAATAAAGAATTGCTGGTTTAAATATATTAAATATTAACTGCGCTACCTTACGGTTGCGTTATAATACTTACTTAGTAAAGAATTGCTCGTTTATACGATGGCGTTATTGTACTTGATTTAGTTAGTATTTTCTTAGTTTTTTTTTGACTTTTCGTTTTACTTTAATTTCCCGTTTTTCTATTTATTATTCGAAAAACAACACCATTTAACCTAGATATCAAAATAAATCAAGTTACATCGTCATTTATAAGGAATTCATTATACCTACTATATAATAAATACATAATTTGTATTCTGATATAAAAAAGGCAGTTAAACGGGATAAAAAGTATTCCATGTCCATCGTTTGGTTCTAAGCTACCTTGCCATCAATTTTCAGCGAAATCGGTTTAGTAGTTCTTGGGTTAAAACTAGTGTAACTAACAGCACTTTCTTTTATATATACTGTAGCGTGTTTAAGAAACCCGAATAATAAAATTTCTTTTTTTAACGTTTCTTTTCACTTAGGCTGACTCTGTCCTAAATTTTATTCAAGACGCTTTCAGTACGTAGCAAATCTAACCGTTGTCTCTAAGCAGTTTATCGATTTTCCTAACTGACCAATGAGGTGCCGAGCTTAAGATCAGGTAATTAGGCGGGAAAGGAGAGCGTCTCTCTATTACTAACGATTTATATTTACTCTGGGTTTAGATTTTACGCGATTAAGATCGTTCGCGAAATGCTCAGTTTCAAATTCCTGGCAATTTTCTTATTTTATCTTAAAAATTACCAGCAGTTAAATGTTTCTTGGATTGACTATTGTTTATCGTACCGGAAGGTTTACCTGAAGATTTCCAGACAGTGCTATCTTTAAGTTTCCTTCGTATATCGTAGAGTAATGGCGGCAGAATTCAGCCATTGTTACCGTCTTTTTTTCAAACCCCAGCTACAAAGAATGAGTTTATGGTTTTTCTCTAAATATCTACAAATCTAGACAAGAATGGGTCTAGATTATATCTTACCGTTAAGACCAATTACCGAGAGAATGAAGCCATATGCTTACAAAGTATCTCAGAAACATTTAGAAGATAACGTAAGTTTTTAACAATTTTTTTATAACTGTATCGAGTCTCAGAGTACCATTTATTTCTATGGAACATTTTATCCTAATTGTATTTACCTGTAACATGTATAAGTGCAGTGCACAGTGTCGTAATGAAAGTAACCGGGATGTGATTTTTTTTGTGTATTGCTTACCTGTAATTTTTTTATAACTTATATTTTTTGTAACTCCCATCTGTAAACTGTTTTACTTATATTTTTAATTTTTTTAATTTATCTCTCGTACTAATTTAATTAAGATTTATACTTTTAAATATGAGTACTCTTAACTCGAGTTAATATCAAAGCAAAAGGTGATATTTTTTTTATAACTTTTTAATCTAAATTTTACCTCTTACTTTTCGCTTATTTGAGTACACAAAAATGACAAAACAGTGTACTTAGCTATTATTTTATGTGTATTAATAATTTTGTTTTTGAACCAAACACAAATGTGTGTAGTAAAATATGTCTACTATACCGTACCGAGATGTATCTCATATTTTTTTATTTTATTGTTGTTGTGTCTCTTTTATCATTACAGCTGATAATAAATACTGTTATTGTTAACTATAGATTTTTCTTTTCCTAGCTAGAGCCTGTTACTCTGATAAATACTTTCAGTTTCTCCAATCTATATTTTATAAAGGTAATAGATTTTGTTTTTTAAATATATCTTTATCTTACCGATTCGATTTATAACCATAAGGATAAGTAAAAGGAAAGTGTATTTATAATTTTTCTTTTTAGTATCTTAAATAAAAGTGTGTAATTTAAATTTTAGCAAGAACATCTGCCGGGTTATCTAATTTTACCTTATCTTATATCCCCTGTATCTTTCTTTTTCCATCTGGGTTTTTATATTTTCCCATCCTCAGGATAAAAACATAAGTGGCGCCCATTTTTCTTTCTCTTTCGTTTCTTTCATTTACTCTCTTTTGTCCTCTTTAACTTCTTTTATCTTTTATTATTCTATTAAGTATATTCCTTTTTATCTTTTCAAAATTATTCATCTAGCTCAATTGAATCGACGCTCGCTCTCCCCCTACCCCCTGAGTGCCGTTCGCATATGTTAACCTCTCAAATCAAACATTTAACATCATGAGGATAAAAGAGGTTACAATACTATAAACGCAGAATAAATTAAGGATTACCTAAAAATTTTATACATTTGGCTTTAAATTAAGATTGACAAAAATCCAATTTAACTTGTATAAAAATATATGTTTTACTGATAATAAACTGGTCATTTTTATCACAATATTCTTGCGAAGGAAATTTGTGTGAGGTTAAAGAGAAAAAATAATTACATATGTAATGATGTGAGTAAGAGAGAGTCAGAAACACATATAAGGTATATTGGTCGGTAAAAACAAAGATATATATATATATATATAAAACAAAAAAGGGGTGCCAAGTATGCGTACCTATAACAAACAAAAGGGGGAAAATTAATGGGCATGTACGCAAAAAGGATCATAGGGTCACGAATAGGAAATGGTAACCGCAGACATGCATGTTTCTGGCTCGTTAGCCGTCATCAGTGCGGCATAACCAAGTAAGGTATTGCACTTGGCCAGCAAAAGTGTTGAGTACTTGGGAGCAAAGGATGGTAGGGAAACATGTATTAAAAAACGAAAAACACAAACAACGAAACTCACACAAGAGTCCTATCGCCATTTGTGGCTTCGGCCAGCTGTGCCCACATTTCGGGGCTACGAACAGCGTCGCCGCGTTGGCGAAACGGACTCATTGTGTTTGAGCCGTTCCAAGCCCAGGATGTAAAACAAAAAAGGGGTGCCAAGTATGCGTACCTATAACAAACAAAAGGGGGAAAATTAATGGGCATGTACGCAAAAAGGATCATAGGGTCACGAATAGGAAATGGTAACCGCAGACATGCATGTTTCTGGCTCGTTAGCCGTCATCAGTGCGGCATAACCAAGTAAGGTATTGCACTTGGCCAGCAAAAGTGTTGAGTACTTGGGAGCAAAGGATGGTAGGGAAACATGTATTAAAAAACGAAAAACACAAACAACGAAACTCACACAAGAGTCCTATCGCCATTTATGTATAGTGTAAATATGTTTAAGACTAACGAGATATAAAAATTTGATAATGTCAATCTATAGAAGTTATCAAGTAATGATAAAAAATAATTAAAAAAAAAGGGTATAAAAGGGGTTGCTACGTTGTTAAGGGGATTATTGATTATTGTTTGATGATTGATTCATTTTTGAGTCCAGGAAATTTTACGGATGTCACATAAATTGTTATTAAAAAAAATATAAAATTGAATATAATGGAATGATGGAGAAAGTATCGTTAATATAGTTAAATAGAAATAGAATATGGAGTAGAATGTGGAAATTGGAATTAAAAATAAAGTACATAGATTGAAATTATCATTTGGAGACTATAAGAAAAATTTATATTAAGATAAATATTTCTGTTATAAAGGTAGTATCAGCTGATAGTATTATTTTATAATAGAGATAATTATTAGAGGGATTTTAGGAAAAGGGGCAAAATTATCAGAAATTAGGAGTAGTTATAAGTTTTGATTAAACAAATTTTATTGTATTGTATTATACAATTGTATTGAATGTTTAAAATGTTATATTAAATGTTGTATAAAATGAAAAATGAAATTTTAGTTAATGCTAATCGATGAACCCACCCTGAAGAGTTCAACAACAATATATATATTTGGTGATTATAAATCATAACAAGATTGTCGATCCAACGTGGGGCAAGAAACGAAGAAAAACATAAATCATAACAAATTTGACGAGCCAACGCCAAGTAAAGCAGTTAAATAGAGTAGTCCAGTTTGCAGAAAGCAGTATATTGAGAGGGTGAATAGACAAAAGTGTGATTAGCAGACTAGAGCAGTAAAGCATTGAAATCCAACATAATACAAATTATAATAGAAATAAGGGGTTAGGTGAGCATTATATACATGGGGACCATAAAATTAAAGAAATTTTTTTAAAAATCTACATACATATAAATTAAATAAATATAACAAATTGACATTTTAAATTAAAAATAAAATACTTAAAAATACTTAAATAAAATGGATACAAGACAAAATAGAAGAAATAGAAGGAGAGAAGATGAAATACAGGAATACAGTGAAAATAGGCATGAAACAAAAAGTAATGATGGTATCGGACAAGATGTAGATAAAACAATAGAAAATATTGGTATAAGGGAAAATGATGGATCTTCAGAAAAGAAGAAAACACAACGATTCAGGTTGTAAATGTAGATGTGATAGGAGATGCAACTAGTTCAAAACCACATCAAGAAACAGAGATGGAGAGAATGTTTAAATTTTTGGAAAAAAATGGAAAATAAAATGGATAAAAATAGTAGAAAAATGGAAAATAAAATGGATGAAAAAATAGATGAAAATAATAGAAAAATGGATAAAAATATTAGAAAAATGGATGAAAAATTTGATGAAAATAGTAGAAAACAAGAAAATTATAGAAAAGAAAATAATGAAGAGTTAAAAATTTTAAAAGAAAATATAGAAGGCATAAAATTAGATATTAGGAATATTAAAAGTGAAATTAAAAAAAAAATTAAAAATATTTTCAAAGAAGTGATGACCAAAAATAAAGATGAATTTGAAGAAAAAATGAAAACAGAAGATATAAAAACAATGAACGACAAATCAATAATTTATAATGACCATGAAACCCAATCTCCTAAAATAAAAGTTATGGGGGATAATAAACAGATTAAACCTAAAAATGAAGACACACATCTGTTAAAAGAAATGTATGACAGAAATATAAATAAAAATAAACCTATGTGTCGATATAAAGAAAAAATTATTTGTCAATACATTAAACAGGAAGGAAAAAGTAAAAATAAATATTATAAAGAATATGAGACTAAAAATGAAATAAAAACAAAATGAAATTAAAATGAAATAATAAATATGAAGAGGATAAGAAGAATGAAAAAGATAAATATTATAAAAGTGAAGAAATAAAATATGAAAATTAAATATGTGAAGTTGATAAAAATAAATATAAAAATGAATTATATTATTATATTAATAAAATTAAATATAAAACTGAATCTAAGTATGACAATGAGAATAAAAGAAAGTTTAAGAATAAAACATACGAAGATGATGATATAAATTATTTTGAAATATGTAATAAGATTAAAACAAGATCAAAGAAGATTTGGAAGGATATAATGTATAATTATAAAAAAAGAAAAAAAAAATAAGTTAATTAAAAGAAATTAGGATTGATATAAAATTAGGATTAAAATTAAAAAAAAATAGGAAAATAAATAATGGGAAAATATCAGAAAAAGGGGGACGAAATTAATAAAATAAAATAAATAAAAGTTATAAAATTAAATAAAAAATATAGGAATAATGAATGTTAGATATAGATAAATAAAAATTGAATTGGAAGTAAATTTAAAAAAAATAAAATGTGTCTTAAAAGAATTTTTTTTTAAATTTAGGGGGATTTGTTATGGTATTAACTAGTTGATCTTTATGTATAGTGTAAATATGTTTAAGACTAACGGGATATAAAAATTTGATAATGTCAATCTATGGAAGTTATCGAGTAATGATAGAAAATAATTAAAAAAAGGGTATAAAAGGGGTTGCTACGTTGTTAAGGGGATTATTGATTATTGTCTGATGATTGATTGATTTCTGAGTCAAAGAAATTTTACGGATGTCACATGAATTGTAATTAAAAAAAATATAAAATTGAATATAATGGAATGATGGAGAAAGTATCGTTAATATAGTTAAAAAGAGATAGAATATGGAGTAGAATGTGGAAATTGGAATTAAAAATAAAGTACATAGATTGAAATTATCATTTGGAGATTATAAGAAGAATTTATATTAAGATAAGTATTTCTGTTATAAAGGTAGTATTAGCTGATAGTATTATTTTATAATGGAGATAATTATTAGAGGGATTTTAGGAAAAGGGGCAAAATTATTAAAAATTAAGAGTAGTTATAAGTTTTTGATTGAACAAATTTTATTGTATTGTATTATACAATTGTATTGAATGTTGAAAATGTTATATTAAATGTTGTATAAAATAAAAAATTAAATTTTAGTTAATACTACTCGATGAACCCACCCTGAAGAGTCCAACAACAATATATATATAGTTGGTGATTATAAATCATAACAATATATATTCGTATGAAAATAGTAGTAGTACAATATAGATTATTAACAATAATAAAGTCATTAAACTTGAAGAATTCGTTCTATAGAGAAAACACTCTTCTAAATATTGTATCTGCGGAAAGTTTTTAAAGGGTGTGCGCAGTTCTCACATTCGTGTTGGAGATTAAGGTAAAAACCGCAGAAAAAAAACCTTAATCAGAACTACTTTCTGTATTTTCAAAGATTCTTGATTTGTGTGAGCCATTCAATGGCATTTTGTGTCAATTCATGTAATTCTTGAAAACCGCCAGCAAATCTTGTAAGATGACATTCATTGACTAAATGTTCAATAGTTTCTTCGGCTATATTGCAAGAGCATAATGGGCTTTCTACAACACCCCATTTAAAGAGAGTGGAATTTCAGCGTCCATGTCCAGTGCGTGGACGGTTCAATTTACACCAGATATTTCTAGGATGTTTGAATCCAGGTAGTGGTTTTGTTGGATCTTCTACTTAACCTCGGTTAAAAACGTTCTCACTTAACCAAATTCTTTTCCAATCTTCATCTACTGAGAAATGTTCGATACTGTTTACTAATAGCCAAAAAGGATTTCTTGATTTTAATCTATTATTTTCGTCCTGGAGGTCTTGCCATATAATGAAGTCTTCATTAAGTTGATATTTCTGCCACAGTTTTGTCGCAGCTAGTTTTCTTCGCAAACTTGGTGGAGGAATGTTTGATAGAACAGGTAACCAAGGGGTTGGAGTAGACTTCAACGCACCACTGATGATTCTCATTGTTGTATTTATTTGAGTGTCAATCTTGTGTACAAGGATACTGTTCATCCAAACTGGGCAGCAGTATTCTGCAACAGAAAAAACGTAATGTATGTGCGTCAGTACCTCAATTTGTACCAGATAATTTTGAAATAATGTTATTTCTGGTTTTAAGTTTTTGGCGAACTTCCTCAATGTGTTGTCTATTTGTTAAGCTTGTATTCAAAGTTACACCAAGGTAAATAGGATGAAAATTGTAATTTAGTTTTACAGAATTAAATGTTACGTCAAGTTTTCTAGTTTTGGCAGAATTACAAAGATGAAAACAGGAAACTTCTGTCTTAGTAGGATTAGGACATAGACGCCATTTTTTCAAATATTCAGTCATAAGTATTAAGTCATTGTCAAGAACAGTTTCCAGGTTTTCGAATTTATCACTTTGAGAAGCGAGTGCAATGTCATCTGCATAAATAATTTTTTTGCAAATAGTTTGCGGTAAATCACTAGTGTACAGATTAAAAAGAAGAGGTAAAAGTACAGAGCCCTGTGGAAGACCACTATTTAGAAATTTAAATCTACTACTATTCTCTACAATACAAACCCTAAGTTAGTAAGCATATTTTCAATAAGTTTGACTACCTGCCTGCATTGTAAGGTATTAAATAGTTTGAACAGTAAGCCATCTTTCCAAACAGTATCGTAAGCTGCAGTCAAATCCATAAAAACAGTGCCGGTTTTCATCTTTTTCTGGTAACCAGATTCTATATGTGTTGTTAAAGCTAAAACTTGGTCACAACAATTACGGTTCGATCAAAAACCTCCTTGTTCTTTGGGTAGTATATGTTTTATTATTGGATAAATTCGGTTTTACAATAATCTCTCCAATAATTTATAGCACATGCGTAACAAAGAAATAGTGCGATAACTGGTAGAAATATTTACTATAGTCCATTTCACCGATTTTGGCCGATGACAGAAATCATACTCGAAGTAAATTTAGAGTTACATCTCTCTCAGATACAGGCAAGTTATAAATTTAAATGAAGACGTTTGTTTTTTAATACAACCCTAACGTAAGTGCATCTTGTTTCACCGGTATATAAAAAGTATTCAATACGGAAGTCTTGACTTAATTCACATTCCTAGTAACCGTCATGTACGGCTCGTTGTTGAAGGGTTGAATTTAGTAATTATTAATGTCATATTTTTGTAGATGTCAAACCACACTGATAGTTTCAGAAACTTACGACCTAATTTAGAAACAAAATTCTCTCCGCCATTGGTAACTTGGATGACAGTTTAATCTTATTTCAGTGGTTTTTAATATCAAATCGGCCAAAAACGATGAAATGGACTATATATGTTATTATACAAAATGGCGATAGGACTCCTGTGTGAGCGTTCGTTGTTTTTGTATTTCTTGACACATGTTTCCCCAGCATCCTTTGCTCCCAAGTACTCAACACTTTTGCTAGCCAAGTGCAATACTCTTCTTGGTTATGCCGCACTGATGACGGCTAATGAGCCAGAAACATGCATGTCTGCGGTTACCATTCTTACTCGTAATCCTATGATCCTTTTGCGTACATGCCCGTTAATTTACCCCTTTTGTTTATCATAAATACGCATACTTGGCACCCTTTATATATATATATATATATATATATATATATATATATATATATATATATATATATATATATATATATATATATATATATATAATGAAATTTAATAAGGATGCATATAATAAAAATTCTGTTGTGGTTAACAATCGGGAAAGCGTCCAGGAAGAAGGACGATTTCCTGATTGTTAACTGTTGAGATTATTGGTCAAAAGAAAATCAGTAACTGAATTGCAACATGCAGTTTTTTATTTATATCTTTTTGACAACTGTGTCATTTAATAATACATTACAATAACAACGAAAACAAAACAAATTAATAATACAAAAGGTTACTACCTACAATACCCTCCCTTATTAATTTAAAACAAAAAAACTTCAGAACATTACCAAAAATGCAGAAACCAGTCGCTTAAGTAAAGCCCACTTTTGTCAGCAGATCTCGCAAGCGACTAGCAACCAAAAATTTGGTTAGAAAATCGGCTAGTTGATCCTTTGTAGAAACATGAGCTGTCAAACTACCTTCCAAGACTAACTCTCGCATTTTCTTCATGCGAATGTCAACATGACGAGTTCTTGAGTGGTATTCTGGATTATGCGTCAGCTTTAGTGCACTCGAGCTATCCATTAGGAGACGAGGCTGCAGTGACTCTCCCAGCAAATCCCTTCCCAGAAGTTCCATCCAGATAAGAGTCTTGGCACACTCGTTTGCAGCAATCAGTTCTGCTTCCGTTGTCGACAAGGAAACACATTGCTGCAATTTATTGGACCATGCAGTCAAGCATCCACAAAACAAAATTAAAGATCCTGAAGTAGAACGTCGAGTAACTTCATCACCTGCGAAGTTAGCATCAGCGTAACCAATCAAATCAACAGAACCAGAACATGAAAAGAACAGGCCACAGCCACTTGTACCCTTCATATACTTCAAGACATTTAAGCCTAACTTCCACTGCCCTACTGTTGGTCTATCTAACACTCTTGACAACACACTTACAGCATACGTTACATCAGGTCTAGTACAAACACTCAAATACATTAATCTCCCTACCAACTCACGATACGGCATTTCAGAGCTTAACTAAACAGAATCAGCTAAATCAGTTTTACAACCAGGAACAGAACACGATTATGCATCGGCCGTATTGAATTTTTCCAATAATTTCAAGATATATCCTTCCTGGTACAAAAATAGTCCATTACAACGTTGCTCAATTTGCATTCCTAAGTACGAATCACACAAACCAGTTGTACCTTCAAACACAAAAAACAAGTAGTCCAGAAAACGCTTAGATAAATCATCTGATGATGAAACTAATAGACCATCATCAACATATATCACTAAAAACATTCTCTCTGAACCTTTGTTAAAGCAGAACAAGCAAGGGTCGCTCTCAGCTTGTTTAAAACCAAACATACAAAGCTTCTCAACCAGCTTTGCATTCCAACATCTGGGAGCTTGTTTTAAACCATACAAGCTTTTTTTTAACAAACACACTCTATTAGTCCCATCTTCAAAGCCAACAGGCTGCTCCATGAAAATCTCTTCTTCCAGATCTCCATACAAGAAAGCAGTCTTTATGTCAAATTTGACTAACTTGTACAGATTGACCGAAGTAACAGCTAAAACTGCTCTCAGAGTTTCAAAACGAGCTACGGGACTAAAGGTTTCATCAAAATCAACCCCAGGAATTTGACTAAAGCCCTTTGCAACAAGTCGAGCTTTATACTTTTCTACATCACCAGTTGGACCACGCTTTATTGTAAAGATCCATTTGTTCTTTACAACCCTTCTATCATGAGGTCTTTCCACTAATTCCCAAGTTCTATTCTTGTCCAAACTATCAAGTTCAGAAGCCATTGCAGCTTCCCATTCATTTACTTCAGCACACTCACGAGCCTCATTAGGAGTTCTTGGTTCAGCAAAGAAACAAAGAGCACGATCAATAAACTGGACCACGTTGGCCGAAATTTCAGATTTGCTAACTGAACATTTGTTCCGAGTTGATACACCAGCAGGCACATTTGACAAGTCAAGATCCTTCATAGCACACAGATCTCCGCCTGAACCTTCTGGACGACCTCTTCCTTTAAATTTATTAGAAGTCAACAGGAATCTCAACCTCGAACACCTCACTACTTTCAACAAAACGAACATGAGTTGATTGAACAACTTTTCGAAGAGACGGAACCCAAACTCTATATACAAAAGGACGCTTCATCATACCTACGAGACGACCTTTAACTGCTCTGGGTTCAAACTTACTACCACGGACTTGTGGAGGTCGGAAAACAAAAGCATTACAATCAAGAGTGTGAATATACTTTAGAGTTGGTTTCCTACCTGTCCACAACTCAAAAGAACTTTTGCCATGTCTTGTAGGCCCAGTTCTATTCAAGAAATCAACTATGCCATTGATCAATTCAACCCAACAACACTGCGGAACATCTGATGAACAGAAAACAGTTCTCGAAGCATCTAAAAACATTCGATTTTCACGTTCAACAAGACCATTAAGTTGAGGTATGTACGCGGGACAAACCTCATGCTCTATGTTTCTATGAGTCAACAACGAATCAATGAGGCTGTTAACAAATTCCTTACCTCCATCTGTGATAATGGTTTGGACTTTAATTTTTAGACTATTACAAGCTTGAAGGAAAATCTTTATTTTATCAACAGCTTCAGATTTCTTACGCAGAAAATACACATATCGGTAACTAGAATAATCATTCTTACACACTAACATGTATTTCTTTCTGCCAATACTTTCCACAGACATTGGGCCACACAAATCAATATGTACACATTCACCAGGCTTCGTAGCTCTGATAGGATTCGAATGAAAGGAACGCTGTGTCATTTAACCTAAAACACACGCTTCACAGACAAACTCTTTCACTTCTTTGTCAGAAAATTTCACTCCTCGCTCATGAAGCAGCTTAACAACATACTGCTTATCCTGATGTGCAAACCTAGCATGCCACAGACGCAATTCACCTATACAAGACACGTTTACACTACCACACACAGATTTGCTGTGACCTAAAAGAACATACAAGTTGTCACGCAAAATAGCAGTACACTGAAGAACATTATTCTTGCTAAGATAAGCAAGATCTCGACTAGGAGGAAAACTAACAAGGATACCTGCTGTTTGAGCTTTACGAACACTAATAAGATTTCTACCAAGCTTGGGAATCACATACACATCCCTCAATTCAATTTTGTTAATGCCACTCTTTAGAGAACAAACGACATCAATATTTCCAGATCCAATCACATCTAAATATGCACCCCCACCTACAGTCACTCTATCAGAAAAGGACTTAAAATTTTTTACCCAATCCTGACGACAGGTCATGTGATGAGTTGCACCAGAGTCTAGAATCCAGTCATTGGTCGCACCTGAACCAACCGAAATGCCTGCGAAAAAACCAGTACCTTTCTCACTAGAAGGTGCAGATCCCTTTTTGCTGTTTGTGCCACTGCTGCCACGCCGTACGGATGGACATTGTTTACTTATGTGCCCTTTACCACCGCAGTTAAAGCACGTGACGATGCCCGAAGTCTGTAACGATTGTATCGTTAATGTTCGAACAATTCTCCTGGACTATAAATATTTTTAAATTATCTATTGTTTTGGCGTTGAAACGAGTGGGAGACTGCAAAGTGGAAGGAGAGTCGAGGTTTCGTAGTTAATTTTTGATTATATTTCGTTCATTTTAATGTTGAATTTTTAAGAAATTCAGAGTTTTCGACCATCTTTGCCCTTTTGTCTCTGGTAAGTTTCTTATTACCTTGGTTTTAAATTTAATAGTTTAATAATCCAAAATGCGGTGAATATAAATTTTATTTATTTTACTAATATTTTAAATATTCGAATACAATGGCTGAATTCAATACAAGGTCAGTTTTTGTGGTATTTTTTTTTATTTATACATGAAAGATAATTAATTTTTTTTCTCGAAATTTGGAGAGACTTATAGCTATTGTGTTCGAATAATAGTATTTGAAATTCGGAGTTTTGATTCCAACTTTATTGACAGGGTTATTGCCAACTAGAAGAAGGGCCCTATTATTTGGTTTACCAAAAACTACAATTATTTTTTCGTCAAGAGGTATCATCGGAGAAAGTCCGCTTCAGTTCTGATTTCCCGGTCAGAAAATTCCGAAGGGAAATTCCTACCTGTCGCTGTTGTCTTAGAAGTCCTTCAGTAGAAATCATCCAATTTCAACACGAGCTTAAGAAACTCCGTTTATCAAGCCATCGAAAAACCACAGATAAAAGATTAAATTAATTATTATTAATCTGTCAGCATTAATAATCCGAATTTTATTGAAATAAACCATTTTAAAACTGATCTACATATTTTATTTGTATATCTGTACTGGCGCCCTATTAAAAACTTGATTGGGGAAAAACTAGGCAAAAATTTAGCAGGAAAGTCACGACCCTCTGGAGCTAGCAAAGGGTATTTTTTACGCTACAAGTCACATCAGACTGTCCAGCATTAGAGTTATCCTGCGACTGTCTTTCTGCATTTTGGTTGTTCTTTCGCCTTCGGTTACTAAAATTAGAATTTACATTAAAATTTTTATTTACCACTAAACCTTCCTTATCATCTTTTACGTCACATAACTTACTCTCTACACGTATACGAAATCTACTTTCATACAGCTGAAGATGCTCTTGAAAGTTCGATCAGCACCCGTGACGCCGTCTCAAACGGAAATAAACGGCTGATACTCATCCAGCACCGTAATCAGTAAGTTATAAGTTGATGACCTGTAATATCCGATACCCGATTTCCTTTCAATGCAGCGGACTTCTCAATAGCAAATTCTGCAATTCAACAGGATGTTACACTCGAGGAACCAAACTTGCAATTCTGCAAGTCTGACGTTTCGATTCCATTTAATCATCAATAATTTTAGTATAAATAGTTGTAAATTTGTAATATCAAATCAGTTCTAATTATTTAGTAACCATAGTGCATTTTTGTGTAAAGTTCAGTATAAAGTTTGTTAGTGTAAATTTTTGAAAATAAAGTTTTTAAAAAGTGATTTTTGTGAGAAGAAAATATTTCTGGCGCAGTCAGTAGGATAGCGGGAGAGTCTTTGAAGATCCTCGTCGTTCTTAAACGTTTGCTCGCTAACCGACCTACTCAAGGGAACATTCAACGGTCAACCTGAGGGCCATCAAGAAAACCATATTAAAAAAAGAAAAATAGGAAGAGTATGCACTTCAGCATCATCTTTACCCTGTAAGTTACACATGTCTCAACCATCCACACCACAGAACCCCGTCCTTAGACCTCCTACATTAATTATATCCCAATCAATACAACAAACCTCAGAAAACCCAGAACCAATCATCGAAACAATCACCATGACACCACAATTTAACCTCAAGGATTTGTGCGTCCTCTCAGAATTCGATGGAAACCCCAACGAGCTCTACAGCTTCATCAATGTAGCTACAATGATCCTAAATCATCACTGGAACACAATCGATCCAAACCACTTTCAAAACCACATGCTTATACAAGGAATCCTTAGCAAACTCAAAGGAAAAGCAAGAGAAGTAATTTCTGTATTCGGATGCAAACAGTGGGTGGAAATAAAAAATACCTTAATCCAACACTTTGCCGACCAAAGAAACGAAAATTCATTAACTAGAGATTTAGTTAATCTACGCCAAGGGCCCAACGATTCTCCACAACAATTTCACGAGAAAGTAATGGGACTCCTAAGCACAATCACTAACTATATCGAACTACATGAAGAGAACGAAGCAATAAAGCGAAGTAAAGAGAATTTTTTCCAACAACAAGCCTTAACTACCTTTCTGGCAGGACTTCGCGAACCAATGGGTTCTACTATCAGAGCCATGAGACCGACGTCACTATCCATAGCTCTACAGTACATCCAAGAAGAAAATAATATAAGGTATCTGCAAAGGGGACTAAACCTTGTACCACCTACGAACAGAACACAAACCACCAACCCTACAGCGAGGCCGCTTCATTTCCCAAGCACCACTAACTTTTTACGGCCACAATGGCAGCAAACCAATACAGGACCACGACCATTCCCGCAATTCAAGGTTCCACAATTCCAACAGCATGTAAATAACAATTATACAAGACCACCCTTCCAACAACAACCTAGATTTCAAGGAAATAATCAATTTAGAACACCGTTCCAACAAAACTCGTTCAATAGACCAGGACCATCTCAACCCTATAAACCGACACCCATGAGCATAAGCACAAGAGCTACCAGCCAGAACAAGGCTCCAAATCAAGGAACATTCTTTAGAAACCAAGGACCTTCGGGATTTACATCCGAAGAACTGTTTAATATCGAGCAAATCGACGAAGCCTACGGGTACGATATGAATACGTATGGTCCCGACGAAGACCAAGATAACTACAACCATTATTGTGAACAACCATACTACACCCATGATAATCAAGAAGCAGAAAACCTACAATACGAGGAAGAAAATTTTCCAGAAGTTCCAAGAAAAAACACAGAAACGTAGTCGAACTTCATTCCTATGCCGACAAAAAGGAGCTACCATACATATCAATTGCTAATCCACCTCTCAAACTGTTAATCGATACCGGTGCTACCAAATCTTTCCTTAATCCCGAAATTGCCTCAAAATTCTACTGTAACAATATCAAACGTGAACCTTTCATTGTCACATCTATATTCCAAAACCACAGTCAAGATTATTGCGCAGACATTCCAATGTTTCCTGAATTAAAAACGAACGGCAATTTCAAATTTTATCTTTTTAAATTTCATAAAACTTTTGACGGTCTTATAGGCCTAGACAATCTAAAACTTCTCAAAGCTCATGTCAATCTCCCAGATTCAAAACTCATTACTGAAAACTCGATTCTTCCAATTCATTATTACGAAAGTAATAAAACACAATTCTATACTATTCAACTTGAACCACAAACAATTACCAAAGTCCGTGTACCAGTCAACGAAGATACAGGAACCCTAATTCTTCCAAGACAAGAAGTTCAAGGCGCAGTTCTAAGAGAAAGTCTTACCACCGCTTGCGATCATCTGGCTTGGACAGAACTAATAAATGATACCGATGAGCCAATACAAATATCATTAATGGAAGCAGTAAAAAGTACAAAAATCAACCCTCAAGAATATCATCTCTATACTACGGACGTCCTCCCTCAAGAAGAATATCAATTAAACATCGACCCACAAATTAGAACAGACCACCTTAATACAGAAGAAGAGAAACATATCAGAAAACTGTGTAGAAGATATTCAGATATTTTCTATAACCCAGATGCTCCACTTACATTTACGAACCAAGTCAAACATAATATTCGTACCACCGATGAAGTTCCTGTTTACACCAAATCCTATAGATACCCTCACATCCATAAGGAGGAAGTTAAAAAACAGATATCATCTATGCTGGACCAAGGAATTATTAGACCCAGCCAATCTCCATGGTCATCTCCAATTTGGGTCGTCCCAAAAAAACCCGACGCCTCAGGAAAAATAAAATGGCGGATCGTGGTAGACTATAGAAAAATAAATGAAAAAACGATAGATGATAAATACCCGATTCCAAATATATCTGACATCTTAGACAAACTGGGAAGATGCCAGTATTTCTCAACGCTGGACTTAGCGAACGGATTCCACCAAATCGAAATGGCAAAAGAGGACATACAAAAAACTGCCTTCAACGTGGAAAATGGCCACTATGAATACGTTCGAATGCCATTTGGACTTAAGAACGCTCCTGCAACATTCCAACGGGTCATGGACAATGTTCTTAAGGGACTTCAGGGAGAAATCTGTCTCGTTTATATGGACGATATAGTAGTATTTTCCACATCCCTACACGAGCACATGGTGAACCTCGCAAAGATCTTTCAACGTTTACGAGAAACCAGGTTCAAAGTGCAAATCGATAAATGCGAATTCCTTAAAAAAGAAGTTGGATTCTTAGGTCACATTATAACTACAGATGGAATAAAACCTAATCCAAATAAAATACAAGCAATCCTAGATTATCCAATACCAAAAACAGCAAAGCAAATTAGAGGATTCCTGGGATTACTGGGATACTACAGAAAATTTATAAAGGACTTCGCAAAGATTACTAAGCCATTGACGCTATGTCTCAAGAAAGACGCAAAAATCAAGCACACACCAGAATTCTTAAAATGCGTAAAAACTTGCAAAAACTTGCTCACAAACGAACCACTTCTACAGTATCCCGATTTTTCGAAACCATTTAACTTAACGACAGATGCAAGCAACATCGCAATTGGCGCTGTGTTATCACAAGGTCCAGTTGGAAGCGATAAACCGATCGCCTATGCGTCTAGGACGTTAAATGAAACAGAGCTAAAATATTCCACTATCGAGAAAGAGATGCTAGCTATAGTATGGGCTACGATCTCTCAGACCATCGCCCTCTCCAATGGCTCTTTTCTTTAAAGGATCCAAATTCAAAACTCGTCAGATGGCGCCTTAAGCTAGAAGAGTTTGATTACGAAGTCGTATACAAAAAGGGTAAATTAAATACAAACGTCGACGCTCTATCTAAAATCGAAATAAACACCAACGAGACTCTTAAAATCCAAGATAGTGAACTAAAAGATAACGAAAAAGAATTCGATGAAATCTCCCTTTTCAACCATCCGGGATCAATATACGACCCAGTTGAAGACATAATAAACAACCCACTAGGCGAATTAAATGCAGAAGAACAAGATATCGTAAACGAGCTTCTTCGAAATGAAAAATCAAAAGAAGATAACAACATAGCAGACGACAATAGCGATATAACCAGACACACCGCTGAAGAGGACCCTATACTTGGTATACCCATAAGCGAACGAGCAATTAACCATTACAATAACCAAATTATCCTCAGACTCGTTAATTTCAACCCTGCTTCGCCAATTAAAGAAGAGATTTTTATTAACAAAAAACGATTTCACATACAAATTGGGAGAAACAATCTTGACAATGAAATCTTCAAATTTTTCAAAGACTTTATCGATCCCAAGAAGAAATACGCCTTGTTTTTCGAAGATGAAGAGCTCTACCCAATCCTTTGTAGGATTACAAGGGAAAAATTTAAGAACTCCGCATTCAGCTTAGTTAAATGCAATACAATTTTAGAAGATGTAAATTCCACCGAAAGACAAAAACAAATAATATTAGGATATCACGAAAGCAAGACGAATCACAGGGGAATAAATGAAGTAGAAGCAGAAATCCGAAAACTTTTCTACTGGCCAACTATAAAGAAGGACATAGAAGAGATTATAAGTTTATGTGAGATCTGCCAAGTTAGCAAGTATGATAGGAACCCACCAAAACCTAAGTTTATGCTAACCCCAACTCCAACTAAGCCTATGGAAATAATTCACCTAGATGTATTTCAAACCAGCGGACAAAAATTCTTAACTATAGTTGATGCCTTTTCAAAGTACGGACAAGCCTACCCGATAGAAGGAGCAAATGCAATCAGTGTCCTAAATGCTCTCCTTGTGTTCATCACCCATCATGGACTTCCACACCTTATAGTGACAGACAGCGGAACCGAGTTAAAGAATGGTCTGATGCAAGAATTCGTCGATATACACAAGATCTCTATTCACTACACCACCCCGGATAGCCCGCAGTCCAACGGAATGATTGAAAGGTTTCACTCTACAATTCTTGAACACCTTAGAATTATTCGAGAGAAAAAGAAATCCTCAAATATAAAAGAACAGATGCTTTATGCCATACTAGGGTACAACAACTCTATTCATTCAGTGACCCAACTTAAACCCATAGACGTTCTGAACGGCCATCTGGAAGCTAAAGATCCATTCGACATTGATATAAAAAAGACTCTGCTTAATAACTATACACAATGCCATCGAGATAAGACCAAAGAAATGTATAAGGAGATTAATAAGAAAATCCAGGGAATAAAAATCAAAAATATCGAAAAAAGAAACGAAAAACGAGATGTGCCAATAACATATAAACCCTTTTCAAAAGTATATTCCAAAAAAATAGTCAGAAGGAACAAACTCCTCCCACGATTTTCCCCAAAAGTCGTCCAAAACAATAATCCCGTCACCATCGAAACTGAAAAAGCAACAATACACAAAAAGAACATCAAACATAAACCACAAAATTTATTGCAGATGTACATTCAGCATGGGACAAGAAGTAAAAATGAAGAACTTACAAGACAACCCCGGAATACTACCTGTGAACCAGGGCCAAGCAAGAGTCCAAACAAGCACGCATGACTTTATACATTACCTACCACTTCAACCAATAGAAGAAGAAATTAAATCAGTAGAACAACAATACGAAGCCGTTACCACTGCGATTCAAAATGGGTTAAGCCACCCTTACTTCATTAGCTTACAAAACTTCGATCAAGCCCTGCGCTACCAACTGCAGAGCGTCAAAGAAAAATTTCGCTCCATTTCACCAGTCACCAGACCAAAAAGGGGACTTTTCAATGGCCTGGGAAGTATCATAAAAACCATATCCGGAAATCTCGATCAAGAAGACGCAAAATACTATAATAAAGCAATAGAAAAACTAAAAGAAAACGAACAAAATCTGACTTATCAAGTAAACCACCGCATCAGTCTAAATACAAGAATAATAGAAAAATTCAACGAATCAATATCACTCATCAGTCACAATCAGGAAATCGTCGCCTACGAGATCGAAACCATCAACTCCAGACTTAACAAATTGGCCTTCGACTACAACCACTATCTACAAACGAGAAACGTTTTAGATCAGCTAAACGTTATCCTCCAAATCATTCTTCAATTATTAAGTGACCTCGAAGAAGCAGTAACATTTGCTAAAATGAACATTCTTCATAATAGTCTTATTAAAGTAGAAGAAATTCAGTGGATAATGAAGTCAATCTTAAATATCCACCCGAAAGATCAACTGCTATATCCTAATGAAGAAGACTCTCATAAATATTACGACATCATCAACGTCGACGCCTACTTCGCCAACAACACCATTGTGTTTATCCTACATATCCCTATCTTTTTCCCAAGTTCATTTACATATTACCACTTATTTTCTATCCCAACACAGAATTTTTCAACTATTATTCCTCCTGCTCCCTATCTTCTTGTAAACATGGAACTATTCCAGTACAATGAGTTACCATGCAAGAAAATCGACCAAAACTATCTATGTCAAGAAAACCTTCTACAACAGAGAACAGGAAGCGAAGACTGCATTATCCAAATCCTTCAGATTGAAAACGAAGCAGCATCTTGTGAGAATATTCCCGTAACACTTAATAGCACAATAATCGAAGAAGTTTCAAACACTCACTATATTGGTATCTTTCCAACACTAACAAAAATTCATACTCGCTGCTCCACCTCGACAATAGCAGTCTTGCAGGGAACATATCTGATAGAAGTGCCCCCACGATGCGAATTCAGGACCAGCCAAGAGAGTTTCTCAAATTCCCAAACAACTGCCGCAACAATACCCTTAACACTACCCAAAATTAAGACTATCAATATCAAAGATGCCGTCAAACTGAAACCAGTAAAATTGGACAAAATCCACTTAGATGAGTTACACAAATTAATTAAAGAAGAAGAACATTTGGAACCCGTATCCATACAGGGATGGAATTCTGGAAATAATCATTATTGGATGACTCCAATCTACATCATCGTAACAATTCTTAGTTTTTTCACAGGTTACAAGATCTATTTGAAGAAGAAAAACGAAGCCACAACCACACAAAAACCAACCCATGATCAACCAGAGTCCAAAGTTTTGTTCGTCCCTTACAAAACTTCCCCAGGGGATGGACAAGTTATAAGTTGATGACCTGTAATATCCGATACCCGATTTCCTTTCAATGCAGCGGACTTCCCAATAGCAAATTCTGCAATTCAACAGGATGTTACACTCGAGGAACCAAACTTGCAATTCTGCAAGTCTGACGTTTCGATTCCATTTAATCATCAATAATTTTAGTATAAATAGTTGTAAATTTGTAATATCAAATCAGTTCTAATTATTTAGTAACCATAGTGCATTTTTGTGTAAAGTTCAGTATAAAGTTTGTTAGTGTAAATTTTTGAAAATAAAGTTTTTAAAAAGTGATTTTTGTGAGAAGAAAATATTTCTAGTATGATGCACATCAATGCTTTGTCTGGTAGCTTACAATCCATCAGTTGCAGTTTCTGTCCAAGTGACTGTACCCTTGACATGTGTGCTGCCAATAACCGGGTCTCGCTCCACTTTAACGTAAACAGCTCACGGAAGACTAGAGTGATTGACTCGGGTGTTGCTTTGTCGTAAATTGCAGACAATTTCTCAAACAACGGTTTTGCTGAGTCGCAGATTTGCACTAAAGTTTCTACTTGTGCCAGTGCATCCTTTTTTAACCAGTCTTCGTCGGGAGAAACAGCAACAGGTTCGGCAATCAGCTTGAGAACGCCGTTGCACCGGAGTGCAAGCTGAATTCGTCGTTTTCAACTCGCCCACTCGCTAACATCAGTCAATTTCTGCATAACTATTGAATGTTTGCCGATCTTCATCATTGATGTCGAATGTGTCGCCTTAGTTAACTGAATATCTTCGTTTTTCATGTCTGCAGTAAAGTTTCTAACAAGTACTTTGCTCACAGGAACCACGCTCTGCTACCACTGTTGAGATAACCACAACAGAATTTATATATATATATATATATATATATATATACATATTGTAACGGAATAACCGTAAAAGCAGGGACCTTAATTTGAAAGATTGTTGTTGACAGTTGATTTTTAGAAGATTGTAAAAAAATCAACTGACCATTTTAAATAATGTTTCTAGAAAATTCTAGAAACTTCTAAACACACTAACTAGATTAAATAATGTTGTATATAAGGGGATGCACGGACAGTTAACGTCAGTTCGAGTCAAGTGTTCAGAAGAGTTCATTGTATTGTCAAGTAGTTAGACGTTATCCAGCAGAGTTCAGTGTATCTTAACAATTTTGTAAATAAATTGTGTAAAAAGCCCCCATACGTGTTTCAAATTGGTGTCAGGTGTGGGGTGAAGATACAAGAATGCCTGGAAAAAAGATAAATGAACTATTGGTGGCTGAGCTCAGAAGAGAGCTTGAAGAATTAGAGTTGGAAACTACTGGAAGCAAATCCGTATTGTTGAGAAGGCTCCGTGAGTACTACGTAAATAATAATTTGGACCCTGACGCTGTGGAGTTCGAAGACCCAGCTCAAAAAGCAAATTCTGAACTAACTCAACAACTTTCCCGGCTGCAAGAGGAGCTATCCAGTCAGATTAAAAGCCAGCGCGAAGACATGTCCCAGCTGTCCCAACGAATGACGAGCCAACAAGAAGAACAAACTCAACAACTTTCCCGACTGCAAGAGGAGCTATCAGGACGAATGATGAGCCAACAAGAAGAACAAACTCAACAACTTTCCCAGTTGTCCAGTCAGATAAGCAGCCAGCGCGAAGATATGTCCCAGCTGTCGCAACGAATGACGAACCAACAAGAGGAGCTGTCCAGTCAGATGAAGAGCCAACAAGAGGAGCTTTCCAGTCAGATGAAGAGCCAGCGCGAAGATATGTCCCAGCTGTCAGGTGTGGGGTGAAGATACAAGAATGCCTGGAAAAAAGATAAATGAACTATTGGTGGCTGAGCTCAGAAGAAAGCTAGAAGAAGTAGAGTTGGAAACTACTTGGAGCAAATCCGTATTGATGAGAAGGCTCCGTGAATACTACCTAAATAATAATTTGGACCCTGACGCTGTGGAGTTCGAAGACCCAGTTCAAAAAGCAAATTCTGAACTAACTCAACAACTTTCCCGGTTGCAAGAAGAACAAGCTCAACAACTTTCCCGGCTGCAAGAGGAGCTATCAGGACGAATGACGAGCCAACATGAGGAGCTATCCAGTCAGATGAAGAGCCAGCGCGAAGATATGTCCCAGCTGAAAGAGGAGCTATCAGGACGAATGACGAACCAACAAGAAGAACAAGCTCAACTACTTTCCCGGCAACATGAGGAGCTATCCAGTCAGATGAAGAGCCAACAAGAGGAGCTATCACAGCGAATGACGAACCAACAAGAGGAGCTATCCAGTCAGATAAGAAGCCAGCGCGAAGAGGTGTCCCAGCTATCACAACGGATGTCTACCCTACCAGAAGAGTTATCCAGTTCCTTCTCCCAGCAAATATCACACCTTCGTGACGAGCAAAATCAGCAAGTTGCCAACTTGAATCAGCAGGTAGACAACTTGAATCAGCAAGTGGACGACATGAATCAGCAAGTGACCAACATGCGAGACGAGCAAAATCAACAAGTCACCAACTTGCGAGACGAGCAAAACCAGATCAACCAGCAAATGCAGTCCGAGATAAGGAAGCTTCAACAAGAACAGGAAGCTAGCCGCCGAAACCAAACCATCCACCACGGCTACGGAGATGCAAGAAGGATGGAAACCTGCCACGCAGACGTCGAACGACAAAGAAGCGAGAAGACGACCCATGTACGAACGACGATGAAACCACCGACCTTCGACGGGAAGACTTCCTGGCCAAATTACCTGAAACAATTCGACGCAGCGGCCAGAGCTAATGAATGGTCATCCCAGGAGAAGGCATTGTCCCTAACCGTAGCTCTGCGCGGCGAAGCTTTAGACGTCTTGCAATCATTGACACCGGATGAAGCTGACAACTTCGAGTTATTGGTGAATCGTCTAGACATGCGTTATGGTCAAACTCATCTACAACCGGTGTACCGAATGCAGTTAAAGAGCCGAAAACAGAAAAATGGAGAAACTATCCAGGAATTTGAAGCGGATGTAGCAAGAATGGTACGACTTGCGTATTCAAATGCAGCGGAGGATTTCCTGGAGTGCCTAGCAGTCCAAACCTTCACCGATGGTCTTCGAGACGTCGAGTTGCAGCGCGCTGTACGGCTGGCGCGGCCGAAGACCCTTGTGGACGCCTTGACCATTGCCCTGGAGTTTGAGGCGGCGACGGAGGCCTCACGTGGAGTTGCTCGACTGAGGGAAATCACCGGTAACTACGACCATGCCGTTCATTCCGTTAGCGACGTTGAAGCGGTAGTAGAGAGGTTTATGAAGTTATCTCCAAAAAAATGGCGCCCAGTGAGATGCTGGAACTGCGGAGAACTAGGCCATATAAGAAATACTTGCCCCCATAAAGAAAAGTCTCCTGCTGAAGTACCCCTGCAGCAGGAAAACTTTAAACGGGTCGACTCCTGGAGGGCGCCTTCGACCCCAAACATTCCCGTAGTCCCTCACACCATTAAATTGGCAACTCTGCGACATCACGTGGACAGCTTATATGTAGATGGCCTCCTTGATGGGAAGAATATTAGCATGCTGGTAGACACTGGAGCTACAAAAACTATCGTCCGACCAACCATCATTATGCGAAATAAGATGTTGCCTACCAGTTGGAGACTGCGTACCGCTACCGGAGATTCTGCTAGAGTCTACGGTGAGATACAGGTGACGCTACAGTTTGGTTCAACCTCTCTTGTTCACTCAGTGCTGGTGGCTGACGTTGATGAAGATGTTGTTCTGGGCATGGATGTTATGCTCCACTGTGGTTTTCATTTGGATCTTCGCCAACGTATCCTTAGTACTGGTAATGAAGAAATATTCCTGCACCGAAAACAAGTTGACAATGCCTCGATTAAGCTAATCGATGATATCGAACTTCCGGCAAGCTGCGAATGTGTCGTCACGGCGCGGTTGGATGGACTGGAGCCAGATGGTGCCCCAGCCATGATAGAGCCGAAGAACCATGACCATGAATTGGGAAAAGGACTCCTTGTGGGTAAGACTCTTGTTAGATCCGCCAAAGAGGTACCCATCCGAGTTATCAACTTGAACGATCATCCAGTTCTTCTCCGAAAGGACACGGAAATGGGAAGTTTAGAACCAGTAATGGCCATAATTCACAAGATAGATGTTACGGAAACAGATGAGAACAACGAAATTGAACAATTAATGACAAAATTAGACCCCTCTTTGTCAAAATTAGAAAAGAAACAGGTAAGAGATCTACTTTACCGTTATAAACCTGTATTTGGTTCTAAAAGTAAACTGGGAAGAACTGATGTTGTACAACATAGAATTGACACTGGTGATGCACGTCCGATTCGACAGGTACCCCGAAGAATGCCTCAAGTTAAAAAGGAAGAAGCAGACAGAGCCCTTAAAGAAATGATTCAAAATGGCATAGTCGAACCATCCAGTAGTCCGTGGGCTTCTCCTGTGGAGACTTCCTTCTTTGTGTATCTTTGGGAGTCCGTAATATTTTGGTGCGATACCTGTATAACCAGTGAGATCTTTCTTTGTTATATCTGTGATGTAACCAGATTCACAAAGGTCCTTTACCATTTGGTTCGTGGTACGTCCTCTACGGCCCATCATTGCTTGCAACAATTCTCCCTCACAACGACTAGCTGGGTATCTAGCAAAGATAATCGATGCCGCTTTCGCTTCCTACAACGTTTTTAGAGTGAAAGATTCGTTCGACTTCGCAGAGAAAATAAACGGGTTCATAATACCTACAGGTTACGTATTAGTGAGTTTCGATGTGACCTCTCTGTTCACGAATATACCATTAGAGTTAGTTACCACCATCATCTTCGATAACTATCAGCTCATCGAAGAGCACTGCAACATACCGAAGAATATGTTTTTAAAAATGCTGACGTTTCTGTACAATCATACTTACTTCAGTTTTCAAGAAGAGTACTATCTACAAATAAAAGGAGCACCAATGGGGGGTGCCATTTCTCCTTCAATAGCTGAGATTGTAATGAATTCCCTACTCCACTACTGCAAAAACAAGGTAGACTTCCATTTCCCATTCCTCTACCAATATGTCGATGACCTCATATGTGCTGTACCTGAAAACAAAATAGAGTACACCTTGGAAATTTTTAACGCTTACAATACTCACCTCAAGTTCACCTGTGAGACCGAAACTAACAGAATGGTACCCTTTTTGGATACTGCAGTTATCAGGCATGATGACAATTCCATCAGGCTCGATTGGTACAGAAAGAAGACATATTCAGGAAGGTACGTCCCTTTCCACTCCTACCATCCGTTCGAACAAAAGGTCAACATCATTATCGGTCTAAAAAATCGCATTAAGAAGATTTGCCATCCGTCATATGTAAACAAGAACATTGATTTATTATTTGACATATTACGGAAGAATCACTATCCCAAGAATCTCCTGAACAAGATGTTGCACCAAGATTGTCCCACTCGCACAATCCCACCAAAAAACTCTACGGGAACAGAACCTGTTGAATTTCACTATGCCAGGCTTCCATTCATAAGAGGGTTATCGTCTCAAATCTCCAACCGCCTGAGAAAATACAATATTATCGTCGCAAATGCCACCTATAGAAAATTGGGTACCTTTTTCTCCCAGTTGAAAGACAAAACGCCGAAGATGAATAAATCGAACGTGGTTTACTCCATACAGTGTAGTGGATGCCCCAAACAGTACATAGGGCAGACAGGCCAAAAGCTCGCAAAAAGAATCGCCTTACACAAAAGCGATACAGTTAAGAAACCCACGATAACTGCGTTAAGTCAACACGTACATTCTACCTCACACCAAATGGATTATGGAAATGTAAGAATCCTCGAAACAGTCACAAATCAATTTAAAAGAAACTTCGTGGAAATGTGTTACATAAATGGGTGCAAAAATTCGATGAATTCTAAAAAAGATGTGGAAGGTTTAAGTTTGATTTACACCTACCTGGTACATCAGGATCTAACGAAGAAGATCAGACATGGGGACATTACCTAAATTAGTGCAGTATTGGTGCTTCGTGAGTGGAAAAACAATGTTTTTCATGGTTGTTGTGTGGTGTTTTGTTTGTGTTTATGTCCAGGGCCTAACCTTAAAATAATAAATGGCTGACACCTGTCGAAGGTCTATCCAAATGTCACCGTAGGTGGCCTCTAACAACAGGAGTATCCTAGCAACTCTTACCCAGAGTTCGCTCTGTGTATTCCTAATATGTTTTGTCTTTGTCTTAGTAATACAAAAATAAAAAGGATACATGTTTCTGCGTTCCTCGATGTCCTTGTGGTTTACTGTTTTCGTTTCGAATTTTACAATAGTAAAAACGCTTAAATTGTTTAAAATTAAGATCGGGAAATTAAACACTGTTATATCCGAAAAATTTTAATGTATTACTGTTTTTGCATAGTACAAATTATGTTGTATTTGAACACCTAAAAAATAGGAAAATAAGAACACTTTCCTCTGTAAGTTTTTAACATTATACTATATTTTATATACTTACAAATCTTGTAACTCCCATTTTAGGCGCTGATGAAGGCGAAAAAAGTCGCCGAAAATTTCGCATATTTGGAATAAAGTTTCTCTCACGTCTGGCTCTTTTCATCCATTGCCTAACCTATTCCTGTGGCGCTTCCCGAAAGTTAACTAAAAAGAACTTTTGTTTTTAAAAAAACGCGCCGTGATCAACCAAAATTTAATTTCTGACCAAAAAAATGGGATTTTTACAATAAATCTACAGCATAATGGGTTCTAGGGGAGTCCAACTGGCAAAAACTTACATGTCATCACTAAAAAAACTGGCATCGGCAAAAAACCGACTTGTCTTCCTATATGAATGCAGGAGAAACAATGTAATCCCGAGATTCCTCCAGCACGGTACCGAGAGGCTCCTCACCATCCCGGAGAACATTAACTCCACTAATGCAAGGAAGATGGAGTTCCTACGCAATCTAGTAACGAAACGTATCCTCAATGTCACCATCAACGAAACCAACCTGAAAATTAAAAAGATACAAACCAGCATCGACACTTCTAAGAATGCTATTCAAGAAAACCTACCTCATCGCTTATTCCTGGATTTCACATCTTTACAGAATAGGAGGTTTAAGACACATTTTGAGACGATAAAACGTAACAATATAGCCAAACTCAACCATTTGAAAGATCCTCTCTCCTCTCTAGTGACTACAAAAAATGAATCCTGGATTGTAAACCAGTCACACACTGACATCCCCAATGACATCAAATCTTTCCTATCATTAGGTCCCCGTTTCGCTCTGCCTGTAGGGGTTAAAGACATCCACATGTATACTTACCTGGCAGACATAGAATACTGCATAAAATTGGTCCCGGAATCTTCACAAGATCTAGAAAGAACGATAATTACCAATGCGATTACGAACTACATAAAAACTAACAGACATTTCATAACTCCTGCCGCACAAATTGAAACCAAAACTCGGAAGTTCCTGAAAGAAAACCCGAACATCATCATAACGAAGGCGGATAAAGGAAACACAACAGTAATTTTAGATAGGGAAGAGTATATTACAAAATCCAAAAATATGCTAAATGACGAGGAATGTTACAAAAGAATTCCCAGGGATTTAACCTCTATAGTGGAACGTACCACGAACCAAATGGTAAAGGACCTTTGTAAATCTGGTTACATCACAGATATAACAAAGAAAGATCTCACTGGTTATACAGGTATCGCACCAAAATATTACGGACTCCCAAAGATACACAAAGAAGGAAGTCCTCTACGGCCCATCATTGCTTGCAACAATGCTCCCTCACAACGACTAGCTGGGTATCTAGCAAAGATAATCGATGCCGCTTTCGCTTCCTACAACGTTTTTAGAGTGAAAGATTCGTTCGACTTCGCAGAGAAAATAAACGGGTTCATAATACCTACAGGTTACGTATTAGTGAGTTTCGATGTGACCTCTCTGTTCACGAATATACCATTAGAGTTAGTTACCACCATCATCTCCGATAACTATCAGCTCATCGAAGAGCACTGCAACATACCGAAGAATATGTTTTTAAAAATGCTGACGTTTCTGTACAATCATACTTACTTCAGTTTTCAAGAAGAGTACTATCTACAAATAAAAGGAGCACCAATGGGGGGTGCCATTTCTCCTTCAATAGCTGAGATTGTAATGAATTCCCTACTCCACTACTGCAAGAACAAGGTAGACTTCCATTTCCCATTCCTCTACCAATATGGCGATGACCTCATATGTGCTGTACCTGAAAACAAAATAGAGTACACCTTGGAAATTTTTAACGCTTACAATACTCACCTCAAGTTCACCTGTGAGACCGAAACTAACAGAATGGTACCCTTTTTGGATACTGCAGTTATCAGGCATGATGACAATTCCATCAGGCTCGATTGGTACAGAAAGAAGACATATTCAGGAAGGTACGTCCCTTTCCACTCCTACCATCCGTTCGAACAAAAGGTCAACATCATTATCGGTCTAAAAAATCGCATTAAGAAGATTTGCCATCCGTCATATATAAACAAGAACATTGATTTATTATTTGACATATTACGGAAGAATCACTATCCCAAGAATCTCCTGAACAAGATGTTGCACCAAGATTGTCCCACTCGCACAATCCCACCAAAAAACTCTACGGGAACAGAACCTGTTGAATTTCACTATGCCAGGCTTCCATTCATAAGAGGGTTATCGTCTCAAATCTCCAACCGCCTGAGAAAATACAATATTATCGTCGCAAATGCCACCTATAGAAAATTGGGTACCTTTTTCTCCCAGTTGAAAGACAAAACGCCGAAGATGAATAAATCGAACGTGGTTTACTCCATACAGTGTAGTGGATGCCCCAAACAGTACATAGGGCAGACAGGCTAAAAGCTCGCAAAAAGAATCGCCTTACACAAAAGCGATACAGTTAAGAAACCCACGATAACTGCGTTAAGTCAACACGTACATTCTACCTCACACCAAATGGATTATGAGAATGTAAGAATCCTCGAAACAGTCACAAATCAATTTAAAAGAAACTTCGTGGAAATGGGTGCAAAAATTCGATGAATTCTAAAAAAGATGTGGAAGGTTTAAGTTTGATTTACACCTACCTGGTACATCAGGATCTAACGAAGAAGATCAGACATGGGGACATTACCTAAATTAGTGCAGTATTGGTGCTTCGTGAGTGGAAAAACAATGTTTTTCATGGTTGTTGTGTGGTGTTTTGTTTGTGTTTATGTCCAGGGCCTAACCTTAAAATAATAAATGGCTGACACCTGTCGAAGGTCTATCCAAATGTCACCGTAGGTGGCCTCTAACAACAGGAGTATCCTAGCAACTCTTACCCAGAGTTCGCTCTGTGTATTCCTAATATGTTTTGTCTTTGTCTTAGTAATACAAAAATAAAAAGGATACATGTTTCTGCGTTCCTCGATGTCCTTGTGGTTTACTGTTTTCGTTTCGAATTTTACAATAGTAAAAACGCTTAAATTGTTTAAAATTAAGATCGGGAAATTAAACACTGTTATATCCGAAAAATTTTAATGTATTACTGTTTTTGCATAGTACAAATTATGTTGTATTTGAACACCTAAAAAATAGGAAAATAAGAACACTTTCCTCTGTAAGTTTTTAACATTATACTATATTTTATATACTTACAAATCTTGTAACTCCCATTTTAGGCGCTGATGAAGGCGAAAAAAGTCGCCGAAAATTTCGCATATTTGGAATAAAGTTTCTCTCACGTCTGGCTCTTTTCATCCATTGCCTAACCTATTCCTGTGGCGCTTCCCGAAAGTTAACTAAAAAGAACTTATATATATATATATATATATATATATATATATATATATATATATATATATATATATATATATATATATATATATATATACAAAAGGGGAAAATTATTGGGCATGTACGCAAAAAGGATCAATAAGGCCACGAGTAGGAATGGTAACCGCAGACATGCATGTTTCTGGCTCATTAGCCGTCATCAGTGCGGCATAACCAAGTAGGGTATTGCACTTGGCTAGCAAAAGTGTTGGGTACTTGGGAGCAAAGGATGTTGGGGAAACATGTGTAAAGAAACATAAAAACACAAAAACAACGAAAGCTCACACAGGAGTCCTATCGCCATTTTGTGCTTTCGGCCAGCTGTGCCAATGGGTTTTCGGCTAGCAACCAGCGTCGCAACGTTGGCGAAACGGACTCATTGTGTTTGAGTCGTTCTAAGCCCAGGATATGAAATAAACAAAGTGCCAAGAAAATGCGTATTAATATAAACAAAAGGGGAAAATTATTGGGCATGTACGCAAAAAGGATCAATAAGGCCACGAGTAGGAATGGTAACCGCAGACATGCATGTTTCTGGCTCATTAGCCGTCATCAGTGCGGCATAACCAAGTAGGGTATTGCACTTGGCTAGCAAAAGTGTTGGGTACTTGGGAGCAAAGGATGTTGGGGAAACATGTGTAAAGAAACATAAAAACACAAAAACAACGAAAGCTGGTTGCTAGCCGAAAACCCATTGGCACAGCTGGCCGAAAGCACAAAATGGCGATAGGACTCCTGTGTGAGCTTTCGTTGTTTTTGTGTTTTTATGTTTCTTTACACATGTTTCCCCAACATCCTTTGCTCCCAAGTACCCAACACTTTTGCTAGCCAAGTGCAATACCCTACTTGGTTATGCCGCACTGATGACGGCTAATGAGCCAGAAACATGCATGTCTGCGGTTACCATTCCTACTCGTGGCCTTATTGATCCTTTTTGCGTACATGCCCAATAATTTTCCCCTTTTGTTTATATTAATACGCATTTTCTTGGCACTTTGTTTATTTCATATCCTGGGCTTAGAACGACTCAAACACAATGAGTCCGTTTCGCCAACGTTGCGACGCTGGTTGCTAGCCGAAAACCCATTGGCACAGCTGGCCGAAAGCACAAAATGGCGATAGGACTCCTGTGTGAGCTTTCGTTGTTTTTGTGTTTTTATGTTTCTTTACACATGTTTCCCCAACATCCTTTGCTCCCAAGTACCCAACACTTTTGCTAGCCAAGTGCAATACCCTACTTGGTTATGCCGCACTGATGACGGCTAATGAGCCAGAAACATGCATGTCTGCGGTTACCATTCCTACTCGTGGCCTTATTGATCCTTTTTGCGTACATGCCCAATAATTTTCCCCTTTTGTTTATATTAATACGCATTTTCTTGGCACTTTGTTTATATATATATATATATATATATATATATATATATATATAAGTTCTTTTTAGTTAACTTTCGGGAAGCGCCACAGGAATAGGTTAGGCAATGGATGAAAAGAGCCAGACGTGAGAGAAATTTTATTCCAAATATGCGAAATTTTCGGCGACTTTTTTCGCCTTCATCAGCACCTAAAATGGGAGTTACAAGATTTGTAAGTATATAAAATATAGTATAATGTTAAAAACTTACAGAGGAAAGTGTTCTTATTTTCCTATTTTTTAGGTGTTCAAATACAACATAATTTGTACTATGCAAAAACAGTAATACATTAAAATTTTTCGGATATAACAGTGTTTAATTTCCCGATCTTAATTTTAAACAATTTAAGCGTTTTTACTATTGTAAAATTCGAAACGAAAACAGTAAACCACAAGGACATCGAGGAACGCAGAAACATGTATCCTTTTTATTTTTGTATTATTAAGACAAAGACAAAACATATTAGGAATACACAGAGCGAACTCTGGGTAAGAGTTGCTAGGATACTCCTGTTGTTAGAGGCCACCTACGGTGACATTTGGATAGACCTTCGACAGGTGTCAGCCATTTATTATTTTAAGGTTAGGCCCTGGACATAAACACAAACAAAACACCACACAACAACCATGAAAAACATTGTTTTTCCACTCACGAAGCACCAATACTGCACTAATTTAGGTAATGTCCCCATGTCTGATCTTCTTCGTTAGATCCTGATGTACCAGGTAGGTGTAAATCAAACTTAAACCTTCCACATCTTTTTTAGAATTCATCGAATTTTTGCACCCATTTCCACAAAGTTTCTTTTAAATTGATTTGTGACTGTTTCGAGGATTCTTACATTCTCATAATCCATTTGGTGTGAGGTACAATGTACGTGTTGACTTAACGCAGTTATCGTGGGTTTCTTAACTGTATCGCTTTTGTGTAAGGCGATTCTTTTTGCGAGCTTTTGGCCTGTCTGCCCTATGTACTGTTTGGGGCATCCACTACACTGTATGGAGTAAACCACGTTCGATTTATTCATCTTCGGCGTTTTGTCTTTCAACTGGGAGAAAAAGGTACCCAATTTTCTATAGGTGGCATTTGCGACGATAATATTGTATTTTCTCAGGCAGTTGGAGATTTGAGACGATAACCCTCTTATGAATGGAAGCCTGGCATAGTGAAATTCAACAGGTTCTGTTCCCGTAGAGTTTTTTGGTGGGATTGTGCGAGTGGGACAATCTTGGTGCAACATCTTGTTCAGGAGATTCTTGGGATAGTGATTCTTCCGTAATATGTCAAATAATAAATCAATGTTCTTGTTTATATATGACGGATGGCAAATCTTCTTAATGCGATTTTTTAGACCGATAATGATGTTGACCTTTTGTTCGAACGGATGGTAGGAGTGGAAAGGGACGTACCTTCCTGAATATGTCTTCTTTCTGTACCAATCGAGCCTGATGGAATTGTCATCATGCCTGATAACTGCAGTATCCAAAAAGGGTACCATTCTGTTAGTTTCGGTCTCACAGGTGAACTTGAGGTGAGTATTGTAAGCGTTAAAAATTTCCAAGGTGTACTCTATTTTGTTTTCAGGTACAGCACATATGAGGTCATCGCCATATTGGTAGAGGAATGGGAAATGGAAGTCTACCTTGTTCTTGCAGTAGTGGAGTAGGGAATTCATTACAATCTCAGCTATTGAAGGAGAAATGGCACCCCCCATTGGTGCTCCTTTTATTTGTAGATAGTACTCTTCTTGAAAACTGAAGTAAGTATGATTGTACAGAAACGTCAGCATTTTTAAAAACATATTCTTCGGTATGTTGCAGTGCTCTTCGATGAGCTGATAGTTATCGGAGATGATGGTGGTAACTAACTCTAATGGTATATTCGTGAACAGAGAGGTCACATCGAAACTCACTAATACGTAACCTGTAGGTATTATGAACCCGTTTATTTCCTCTGCGAAGTCGAACGAATCTTTCACTCTAAAAACGTTGTAGGAACCGAAAGCGGCATCGATTATCTTTGCTAGATACCCAGCTAGTCGTTGTGAGGGAGCATTGTTGCAAGCAATGATGGGCCGTAGAGGACTTTCTTCTTTGTGTATCTTTGGGAGTCCGTAATATTTTGGTGCGATACCTGTATAACCAGTGAGATCTTTCTTTGTTATATCTGTGATGTAACCAGATTTACAAAGGTCCTTTACCATTTGGTTCGTGGTACGTTCCACTATAGAGGTTAAATCCCTGGGAATTCTTTTGTAACATTCCTCGTCATTTAGCATATTTTTGGATTTTGTAATATACTCTTCCCTATCTAAAATTACTGTTGTGTTTCCTTTATCCGCCTTCGTTATGATGATGTTCGGGTTTTCTTTCAGGAACTTCCGAGTTTTGGTTTCAATTTGTGCGGCAGGAGTTATGAAATTTCTGTTAGTTTTTATGTAGTTCGTAATCGCATTGGTAATTATCGTTCTTTCTAGATCTTGTGAAGATTCCGGGACCAATTTTATGCAGTATTCTATGTCTGCCAGGTAAGTATACATGTGGATGTCTTTAACCCCTACAGGCAGAGCGAAACGGGGACCTAATGATAGGAAAGATTTGATGTCATTGGGGATGTCAGTGTGTGACTGGTTTACAATCCAGGATTCATTTTTTGTAGTCACTAGAGAGGAGAGAGGATCTTTCAAATGGTTGAGTTTGGCTATATTGTTACGTTTTATCGTCTCAAAATGTGTCTTAAACCTCCTATTCTGTAAAGATGTGAAATCCAGGAATAAGCGGTGAGGTAGGTTTTCTTGAATAGCATTCTTAGAAGTGTCGATGCTGGTTTGTATCTGTCTAATTTTCAGGTTGGTTTCGTTGATGGTGACATTGAGGATACGTTTCGTTACTAGATTGCGTAGGAACTCCATCTTCCTTGCATTAGTGGAGTTAATGTTCTCCGGGATGGTGAGGAGCCTCTCGGTACCGTGCTGGAGGAATCTCGGGATTACATTGTTTCTCCTGCATTCATATAGGAAGACAAGTCGGTTTTTTGCCGATGCCAGTTTTTTTAGTGATGACATGTAAGTTTTTGCCAGTTGGACTCCCCTAGAACCCATTATGCTGTAGATTTATTGTAAAAATCCCATTTTTTTGGTCAGAAATTAAATTTTGGTTGATCACGGCGCGTTTTTTTAAAAACAAAAGTTCTTTTTAGTTAACTTTCGGGAAGCGCCACAGGAATAGGTTAGGCAATGGATGAAAAGAGCCAGACGTGAGAGAAACTTTATTCCAAATATGCGAAATTTTCGGCGACTTTTTTCGCCTTCATCAGCGCCTAAAATGGGAGTTACAAGATTTGTAAGTATATAAAATATAGTATAATGTTAAAAACTTACAGAGGAAAGTGTTCTTATTTTCCTATTTTTTAGGTGTTTAAATACAACATAATTTGTACTATGCAAAAACAGTAATACATTAAAATTTTTCGGATATAACAGTGTTTAATTTCCCGATCTTAATTTTAAACAATTTAAGCGTTTTTACTATTGTAAAATTCGAAACGAAAACAGTAAACCACAAGGACATCGAGGAACGCAGAAACATGTATCCTTTTTATTTTTGTATTACTAAGACAAAGACAAAACATATTAGGAATACACAGAGCGAACTCTGGGTAAGAGTTGCTAGGATACTCCTGTTGTTAGAGGCCACCTACGGTGACATTTGGATAGACCTTCGACAGGTGTCAGCCATTTATTATTTTAAGGTTAGGCCCTGGACATAAACACAAACAAAACACCACACAACAACCATGAAAAACATTGTTTTTCCACTCACGAAGCACCAATACTGCACTAATTTAGGTAATGTCCCCATGTCTGATCTTCTTCGTTAGATCCTGATGTACCAGGTAGGTGTAAATCAAACTTAAACCTTCCACATCTTTTTTAGAATTCATCGAATTTTTGCACCCATTTATGTAACACATTTCCACGAAGTTTCTTTTAAATTGATTTGTGACTGTTTCGAGGATTCTTACATTTCCATAATCCATTTGGTGTGAGGTAGAATGTACGTGTTGACTTAACGCAGTTATCGTGGGTTTCTTAACTGTATCGCTTTTGTGTAAGGCGATTCTTTTTGCGAGCTTTTGGCCTGTCTGCCCTATGTACTGTTTGGGGCATCCACTACACTGTATGGAGTAAACCACGTTCGATTTATTCATCTTCGGCGTTTTGTCTTTCAACTGGGAGAAAAAGGTACCCAATTTTCTATAGGTGGCATTTGCGACGATAATATTGTATTTTCTCAGGCGGTTGGAGATTTGAGACGATAACCCTCTTATGAATGGAAGCCTGGCATAGTGAAATTCAACAGGTTCTGTTCCCGTTCCTGTTTTTGCATAGTACAAATTATGTTGTATTTGAACACCTAAAAAATAGGAAAATAAGAACACTTTCCTCTGTAAGTTTTTAACATTATACTATATTTTATATACTTACAAATCTTGTAACTCCCATTTTAGGCGCTGATGAAGGCGAAAAAAGTCGCCGAAAATTTCGCATATTTGGAATAAAGTTTCTCTCACGTCTGGCTCTTTTCATCCATTGCCTAACCTATTCCTGTGGCGCTTCCCGAAAGTTAACTAAAAAGAACTTATATATATATATATATATATATATATATATATATATATATATATATATGTATATAAAATTGAATTATATATATATATATATATATATATATATATATTGAAATGGATCCTTCTTCCGGAACACCTACTTTCAATAAAATTATCGGTCGTGGATTCAAGAATTTCTAAATTGATTGTCCTAAAAATAAAGTACAACAAAAATATAAATATAAAATTTCTTTTCTTCCTCTTCTTTCTACTCTACTTCCTTTTTCTGTTCTTCAACCCTTTCTGTATACCTTCAAATTTCTGATTTCTTCCTATTCGCTGCTTCTTTTTGCTCCAATACTTTCTATTTCTTGCCTTTTATCTCCTCCTACCAATTTCCAGCCGTGACCTCACTGCTTTTCTGTACCTGCTATCTTCTCTGGTTTATGTCCAAGAATTTTATGTTTACTTATTTATAAACTCTTCTTATGATATTTTTCTTCTAGTCTTTTTATTTTAATTTAAGTATTAATATTCATTCTATTATTAATCAAATTCTATAAAAATTTTAACTTTATTTATTTTACTGACTTTTTCAAAATTTACAATCTTTGACAATTCAATCAACAATCTAATAATAATCCCCATCCATCAAACAATCTCTAAACTAAACAAAAACAATCAAGATACCAAAAAAATACTTAACCTGGGCAACCAATTTGCAAATAATGGATCACGTTCCAACATTCCATTGAAATAACGTGCACCACGAAGAAAAATACATATCAATTTCCCCCAAATTTGATTTGACTTGGTGAATTACTTCACCTTGCCAAATCAAATTTCCTTTCAGTAGGAAATTTTTCTCCACCATCAGTTGTCAAGCTTTTAATTTAGAATATTTCAATTTTACTATAAATTACACTACCCCTAGCATATCAATTCCCATCACTATATCTAATTTTAACTTCTTCTTTTATTTCTATTTTTTTTATTCCCCCTTCTTAAATTTTATCAAAATATAATTTTTTTTTTAAGTTTTAGATTTGTTCCCCCGCTTTTGGAATTTCCCTATACATATAAATTTTATAGACCTCCCCTTTCCTAATATTTTCCTACATATAATTTTTATAAATTTTGTAACCTTAACCCTTTCCTGATATTTCCCTATATATAACTTCTTTCTAAATTTAAATACCTTCCCCCTTTCCTGATATTTCCCATGATACAAACTTTTAATAAATTTAAATTTCTTTCCCCTTTCCTGATAGTTCCCCCGATACAAACTTTTTATGAATTTAAATTGCTTTCCCCTTTCTTGATATTTCCCTCGATACAAACTTTTTATAAATTTAAATTGCTTTCCCCTTTCTTGATATTTCCCTCGATACAAACTTTTTATAAATTTAAATTGTTTTCTCCTTTTTTGATATTTCCCTGTATATAACTTTTTCCTAAATTTAGATTAAACAAAATTCCCCCAGAAATAACTCAAAAACATCTTCTTAAATTTTTCAAACACAAATATTTCATCTTTACTGGCAAAACATATCAATGCCTGCCCATCTAACATCTCACGCAGGTATTTTCTTAATTTTTCATGATCTTCACACCATTTTAACTTATTTTTCACCATTCTTATGAAAATTTTCGGATGAGTCTTATTAATATTCCCATTAAATTTATGTTCAATTTTAATTATTCCCATGTTATTTTGATTTTTATTTATATTCCTTTTTTCCAGTTCTTCTAATAACATTTCACGTTCTTTTTCTTGTACTACCTTTATTTCTTCTACTTTTTCTTCCATCTCACTTATCTTCTTTACTGTATCTTGTTTTATAATCTTTTCTAAATCATTCAATTTTTTATTTGTTTTAATATTGATTTCCTTTATTTCTTCTTTACATTCCTTGTTAATAATTGTTTTAATTTTCACTTCTTGTAACTCCTCTACTTCCGTTATTCTCGCTATTATTTCAGTTCTTATTTCTTTCTTTGTTTCTTCCAATTTTTGTTTGTTTGTTTCTATTTGCTTCTTCATCTCATTTTTGAATTCTTCTTTTATTTCTTTTTTTATATAATCCATATTCTTGTTCATGTCTTCTTTTATTTCTTTTTTCATAGCATCCATATTTAAATTTATTGCTTTAATATCATTGTTCATATTTTTTTTCATTACATCCATATTCTTGTTCATATCTTTCATTTCATTTTTAATAGAATCCATATTCTTGTTTATTGCTTCAGTATTTTTGTTTATGTCTCCTTTATTTTCTTTTTTCATTACATCCATATTTTTGTTCATTTCTTCTTTATTTTTGTTAATATCTTGTTTTATATCTTTTAACATTTCCATTATTAGTTTTATCGCTGATTCCTCACTATCCCCCATTTTACTATCCTAATTACTTTGATTACCCTTATTATTCTTACTACACTGACTACCCTGCCTATTTTGACTATCATCAATACCCTCTCTATCCTGACTGATTTGATTTTCCTGATTATCACTATTATTCCCTTGTTCTAACATTCTATCTGTAATAACCTTTCCCCCTCTTAATTTCATACAACTATTTATTATTTATTTAATCTTTCCCTCCGAATCACACATTTTTATTTTTTTTATAAAGCAAGCTTGACACCTAATAGTAAAGAAAAAATCTCTTACCCTTAGTGCCGAAGCAGCCCCACGTTGGGCGCCAATTGAAATGGATCCTCCTTCCGGAACACCTACTTTCAATAAAATTATCGGTCGTGGATTTAAGAATTTCTAAATTGATTGTCCTAAAAATAAAGTACAACAAAAATATAAATATCAAATTTCTTTTCTTCCTCTTCTTTCTACTCTACGTCCTTTTTCTGTTCTTCAACCCTTTCTGTATACCTTCAAATTTCTGATTTCTTCCTATTCGCTGCTTCTTTTTGCTCCAATACTTTCTATTTCTTGCCTTTTATCTCCTCCTACCAATTTCCAGCCCTGACCTCACTGCTTTTCTGTACCTGCTATCTTCTCTGGTTTATGTCCAAGAATTTTATTTTTACTTATTTATAAACTCTTCTTATGATATTTTTCTTCTAGTCTTTTTATTTTAATTTAAGTATTATTATTCATTCTATTATTAATCAAATTCTATAAAAATTTTAACTTTATTTATTTTACTGACTTTTTCAAAATTTACAATCTTTGACAATTCAATCAACAATCTAATAATAATCCCCATCCATCAAACAATCTCTAAACTAAACAAAAACAATCAAGATACCAAACAAATACTTAACCTGGGCAACCAATTTACAAATAATGGATCACGTTCCAACATTCCATTGAAATAACGTGCACCACGAAGAAAAATCCATATCAATATATATATATATATATATATATATATATATATATATATATATATATATATATATATATATATATATATATATATATATATATATATATATAAAATTCTCAATATATTGGGGTGACAGCAATAACGCAAGTGTACTCTTTATAATATTTAATCCAAGCTTTCGGGTATGCACATACCCATCATCAGGGAAACTACAATAGTGATTATATTTTAAGAAAATTTATAAATTATACAATTTACAATATTACTTACATTATATGAGAATGGTCGTAATGATGTTAGTTACACAATGTAAAAGATAAAAATACATATATCAAGACGATGACACTTTCATGTAAAATCGTTATACAAACATTATTATAATAAAACTAATAAAACATTAAGGATGAAATTGAAAAATTTTAAAATCACAAAATGAAAGCCATGTGCAAAACTACTGGTACTCATGTCAATGTCATGTAAAAGCGCGAAATGTCAACCAAGAGAATCAAAAAAGAAGAAGAATACTACATATTCATACTGGCCTTAGGCTAATGAGACCTCTAGTCAGTATTTAAATGTTAATATTAAGTTTTTTTAAAAATTATTAATTCTAAACAGTGGTATTAATTTATATTAATTCGATGAATGAGAACCGTATGTTAATTCTTATTATTATACAATATCATTGACAATATGTATCAGAAGATTGCTGTTGACTATATACATAAAAGTATTGACTATTTGAATTTAGTAACAAAAGATAATTGACATTAATATTACAAAAATATAATATGAAAATTTAAGCTTCATATATCGAAAAAAAAAAAAAAAAAATTTTATATATCTATTGAAATTGAAATTTAATTATTATTAAACCTGAATTTTTTTAATTATTATGTGGATTGAAGGGAGAGAAAGAAGACAACCAATGCACGAATAGCACGACCGTTAAGCTAATGAGACCATATAATCAGCCATTATATGCATAATTATCTTCATCCTCGACCCTCAATAGGGTGATATTCAAGCAACCCGACCAGAAGTAAAAAAGGCTAATGAGACCCCATAAGTCCAAGACAAGGTGCCAGAGATATCGACCCTGAAGATGAGCTATTATTTCTTAATTCGAATTGATATCAACAGATGAGGAGTTAGAATTATGTGCAATGTGTATTTTTTCAAAGTTAAGTAAATATGAATATATTTCACTTAAATGACCAATGTCAGATTTACGATTTATAGTATTATCATGTTGGTATATATAAGTCATTTCTAAAAAAATTCTTTTTTTGGTATTTTTTTCCTTATCCAAAATAATAGCATTCTCAAAATTCATAGTATGATTATTATTATGAACATGTTCTGCTAGAGCGCATCTTTCGGGATGAAGTCTACAGTCACTCTTGTGGGCAACGATAC
This sequence comes from Altica lythri, assembly GCA_964028335.1. Taxonomy (NCBI): domain Eukaryota; kingdom Metazoa; phylum Arthropoda; class Insecta; order Coleoptera; family Chrysomelidae; genus Altica; species Altica lythri. The sequence goes on along the minus strand of OZ034808.1, from coordinate 47,990,587 downwards.
GGTCTTTAAGTTTTCTAGATGTTTGACCAATGTATATTTGATTACAGTCACTGCAAGAGATACTGTATACTACACCCGATTGGCTATCCTTAGGTGTTAAATCTTTAATATTTGAGAAAATGCTATTTAAAGTTAGAGCTGATTTATTGGCTATTTTAATGTTACCAAAAGGTTTTAATAATCTAGTCAGTTCAGGGGTGATATCCTTGATAAAAGGTAAAGAGGCAAAAATAATTTGGTTATCAAGATGGTCATTATCAGTGGGACGTGCTCCATTAGTATTACTATTCGTTAAATTTGATAGATTAGATTCGTTATAAATCAACTTTTTCACCAATTTTGGAGGATATGCATTGTCTATAAACAGGTTATATAGTAATTTAAGATTTTTGTATTGGAAGGATAAGTCACTTATTGTTAAAACTCTATTTTTCATTTCTTTTATTAAGTTCACTTTCATGGAAAATTTGTGATATGACCAAAGATTCATAAATCTACCTGAGCTCACAGGTTTTCTATACCAATCAACCAACAAAAGGGTACCCCTACGTAACACCTTCGTGTCTAGAAAGGCTATAGAATTTTGATCATCTTCTTTTTCCAGCGTAAACTGTATATGTGAATTAAAACTATTGAAATACCAAAGTATTTCATCTAAATGTTCATAAGGTAGAGATAATAATATATCATCCACATATTTTTTAATGAAATAGAGTTTAAAAGGAAGGACTTGAATGACAGTATCTAGGATATAGTCCATTGCATATCCTGCCAAAATTGGTGAAACCGTACTACCCATAGGGGTTCCGAAAGTTTGTTTGTAAAATTTACCCCTAGCCTCATTAGCCTTTTTTACTTCTGGTCGGGTTGCTTGAATATCACCCTATTGAGGGTCGAGGATGAAGATAATTATGCATATAATGGCTGATTATATGGTCTCATTAGCTTAACGGTCGTGCTATTCGTGCATTGGTTGTCTTCTTTCTCTCCCTTCAATCCACATAATAATTAAAAAAAAAAAATTCAGGTTTAATAATAATTAAATTTCAATTTCAATAGATATATAAAAAAATTTTTTTTTTTTTTTTCGATATATGAAGCTTAAATTTTCATATTATATTTTTGTAATATTAATGTCAATTATCTTTTGTTACTAAATTCAAATAGTCAATACTTTTATGTATATAGTCAACAGCAATCTTCTGATACATATTGTCAATGATATTATATAATAATAAGAATTAACATACGGTTCTCATTCATCGAATTAATATAAATTAATACCACTGTTTAGAATTAATAATTTTTAAAAAAACTTAATATTAACATTTAAATACTGACTAGAGGTCTCATTAGCCTAAGGCCAGTATGAATATGTAGTATTCTTCTTCTTTTTTGATTCTCTTGATTGACATTTTGCGCTTTTACATGACATTGACATGAGTACCAGTAGTTTTGCACATGGCTTTCATTTTGTGATTTTAAAATTTTTCAATTTCATCCTTAATGTTTTATTAGTTTTATTATAATAATGTTTGTATAACGATTTTACATGAAAGTGTCATCGTCTTGATATATGTATTTTTATCTTTTACATTGTGTAACTAACATCATTACGACCATTCTCATATAATGTAAGTAATATTGTAAATTGTATAATTTATAAATTTTCTTAAAATATAATCACTATTGTAGTTTCCCTGATGATGGGTATGTGCATACCCGAAAGCTTGGATTAAATATTATAAAGAGTACACTTGCGTTATTGCTGTCACCCCAATATATTGAGAATTTTATTTCCTGACTAGTCAGCAAAGACTACCTTTCTTCTATATATATATATATATATATATATATGTTTCTTTTTATTATTGGGTAAAGGTTATAGTAATAAATAAGGAACACAGTGTTCCTTATTTATTACTATAACCTTTACCCAAGAATAAAAAGAAACATATTAAAATGGTTAAAGAAAATTAAGTACATTATATATATATATATATATATATATATATATATATATATATATATATATATATATATATATATATATTGAGATGATATGAGTTACTATGCTATATTAAATAAGTACATATAAAGAAAATTAATGGAAATAGAGAAATGAAAATATTCTTATTCCAAGGCAGAGTGCAAATGCAGTAAATTTGATATAATTTATCATCATCTTCTTCACAATTCCTAAAAAAGAAAAATAAAACAAAATAAGAAATCAAAATATACAAGTACATCTTAGAGATATTTATTTTCAAATTCAATATAATTTAATCTATAATATATAAAATTTTAATGATCATGTATTAAATAGATAATAAGAGTAAATATTTAAAAAAGTTTATAAATTTTACGATACATTGGTAATTAAAAACAATTTTAAATAAATTAAGATAAAATAAAATAAGAAAATTAAATGTTAAAACATTAATGTAAAACATTACATAAATTTTATTATAAAATATTAGAAATCATAGAAGAAATATAAAAAATTTTACTTACTTTCAAAATATACAATTGTCGTTTTCAAGCCATATTGTAATTTGTTATTAGTTTAATTTCCAAATGAAAAGTTCTGAAAATAGAAAGATATTAGATTATATTATAGATAAGATATTATAAAATGAACAATTCATCAAAAGTTTAGCAAATTTTAAAAGAATGATTATTGTATTAAATGTAAATAAGGAATTAAGTATTAGATTTTTAGTAATTTTATTTGACAAATAATTAGTAGGCGAATAGGGAATAATAATGTATAGTGTAAGTTTGTTTGGAGATTCAGTTGTTAAGTTGTTTATTTCTGAATCGCTCTCTTGTTTTCGACCTTCTAAAGAGAAAAGATGTAATAAACTTTGCTCCGTTAAAATTTAGATTTTTTTTTTCAAAATACTTATAAAAGAAAGTTTAAAAGTAGTCAAAAGTGTTAACAAAACTACAAGGAAGTTCCTGATAGCATCTGGTAAGAAGTAAAGTCTATTTTTATGAAGAAATAAATGTTAGAAATTGTATGCTGAGCAGTTCATTGATATAAAAGCTTCCTGAATTAATTTAAAGGAAGTAAAACCAGTTTCTTATAAGAAAGAAAATTATTAGTTTACTTACCATTTGATGCAAGAGCTGTTTGTTTCCTGATTAGAAGAAATTTTATTAGTCAAAATCTCCAAAGTGTCCGTATATCATTGCTGCCCTGGGAAATGGTGGATTCTAATTGAAAAGGAGATCCAGAGCCTTAGCTGTCCAAAGAGAATACAAGATCTTCATAACACGGTATCAATTTCCAATTTTTAAAAATAAAGAACTTTCCTGTGTTTGATTTTTACGTATTTAATGAACATTTAATTTCACTTGTACACTGTTTTACTGTTTAAATAAGTTATTTTTCATTATTAGATAAGTTTAATTTGATTTATGAGTTACAAAATTTAGAATTTTTCATATCATTTGATATTAATTACATTTGGTTTTTGAAAATAGTGTGTAGAAGTTCACAACACTATAAGAAAGAAAGTAAGGTTAAGGTTAAGATAGAGGCATCGTTCAGAAAACATAAGTTGGTCCATTATTTCTAAATTTTATAATCGTTTGTCAAAATTTTCAACATTAGTTGAATTTGAATCTATTTATTATTTGAATTTTTTGAACTCTGACCCTAAGAAAGAGAATACCCAGGAGCATATTTTAAAATAATAATTTTAAAAATAAAAGAAATTAATTTGATTCCTACCTTCTTAACATTTATATTAAAATTCAAAAAAATTCAAGGTAAGGATTACTTTATAGCATGGTAACTTATAGAATACTATAGTCAGTTATCATATGTTATAATATATATATATATATATATATATATATATATATATATATATATATATATATATATATATATATAAAAGGGGAAAATTATTGGGCATGTACGCAAAAAGGATCAATAAGGCCACGAGTAGGAATGGTAACCGCAGACATGCATGTTTCTGGCTCATTAGCCGTCATCAGTGCGGCATAACCAAGTAGGGTATTGCACTTGGCTAGCAAAAGTGTTGGGTACTTGGGAGCAAAGGATGTTGGGGAAACATGTGTAAAGAAACATAAAAACACAAAAACAACGAAAGCTCACACAGGAGTCCTATCGCCATTTTGTGCTTTCGGCCAGCTGTGCCAATGGGTTTTCGGCTAGCAACCAGCGTCGCAACGTTGGCGAAACGGACTCATTGTGTTTGAGTCGTTCTAAGCCCAGGATATGAAATAAACAAAGTGCCAAGAAAACGCGTATTAATATAAACAAAAGGGGAAAATTATTGGGCATGTACGCAAAAAGGCTTAGAACGACTTAAACACAATGAGTCCGTTTCGCCAACGTTGCGACGCTGGTTGCTAGCCGAAAACCCATTGGCACAGCTGGCCGAAAGCACAAAATGGCGATAGGACTCCTGTGTGAGCTTTCGTTGTTTTTGTGTTTTTATGTTTCTTTACACATGTTTCCCCAACATCCTTTGCTCCCAAGTACCCAACACTTTTGCTAGCCAAGTGCAATACCCTACTTGGTTATGCCGCACTGATGACGGCTAATGAGCCAGAAACATGCATGTCTGCGGTTACCATTCCTACTCGTGGCCTTATTGATCCTTTTTGCGTACATGCCCAATAATTTTCCCCTTTTGTTTATATTAATACGCGTTTTCTTGGCACTTTGTATATATATATATATATATATATATATATATATATATATATATATATATATATATATATATATATGTTATGATGTAGTGTTTCACGGATGGTAGAATGAACAGTAGTGGTGTTCCAAGTTGAGCAGCCGCAAAGGAAGCATCACTTGAAAATGCCAGCTGAGATGTTGGCGAAACGTCGTGAAGACACAAACAACCAACGGATTGAAACCCGGAACACCACTACTGTTCATATATATATATATATATATATAAGACACAGTGAGGTAAATAGTGGGTATTTAGCAAAAATTAGGCGAAGTGTACTCTTTAAGATTTAATAGTTCTTCAATATTTCGTTAAAAATATTTTAACATCTTCAGGAAGTTACTACAAATATTACAATTAAATTAAAATAATAACTAGTTATGTTCTGATAATGTTTTACTTACTCTTGTGAGGATGACGCCAACGATGGAATTAGAAGGACGTAGGTATAATGAAAATAAAATATTAAAAACAATCACTATATTTTAAACTATTAGTAAAACTTCTCAGGAGAAAATGCTATTAAAAACACTCTACAAATGTTGAAAAACAGATTTTGGGTTAGACGTCATCGTTATGTTGGATTAACATAAAATAGAGACGTAACTACTTCGATTTTTTGAAAAATATAAGAACAAAGCCAGGAGAGTTAGTTAATATTATTGATTTGTTAAGGTTAACTTAATAGGTCTAGGTTATTTAGTATGAAGATAGACAAGAAGATCGAATGTTAGGTTTTGACGAAATAAATAGTATTTTTTTATTTTAAATACATTTATTTTGTTAATAATTACTAAGGTCTTAGAGGATTAAATTATTATGAATTATTGGAGATGAACATAGATGTAAACTTTTTTAAAGGATGAGATTATTCATTTATAGAGGAAGAACTGATATTAGATGGTAGGTGGTTATTATCTAAGTATAATAAGAAACTATAAATTTCACTGAGATGTTGTATATCAGTACGTTTGTTGATGCTGTTAGGTTCTTGTAAAATATGTGTCATCTCTAAGAAAAGTCTTTTTTTGTAGTTATTACAAGTGGAAAGAATCTTAATAGAAGAATAGTCAAAGTTATGGTTGGTTTTGTTAGTATGTTCAGCTAAAGAGCAACGTTCAGGATGATGCCTTATATCACTTTTATGAAGGCTAATTCTTTCTTTAATAAATCTTGAAGTTTGACCAATGTATTTTTGATCACATTGACAACAAGAAATGGAATATACTACATTGAAAGTTAGTTCTTAAAGATAAATCTCCAAAAGAGGATTTTTTTAAAATTTGTACCATCCTTTCAGCAGCCCCATTTGATTTTGGGTGATAGGGAGGCGTCAAAATGCCATTCTTTCTACAAAATTGAGCGAACTCATCAGATGTGAACTGAGGTCCATTATCTGAAACAAGTTTCTCCGGTATACCAAAACATGCGAAAATATTTCTAAGCTCTCGTATAGTAAACTCTGTAGTAGTAGATTTCATCACTCTGAAATCAGCCCACTTGGAAAAAGCATCTATAAATATTAGAAAGTTCTGGTTTCCTTTCATTGCAAAATCTACATGCACACGCTCAAAAATTCGACTGCAAGGAGGCCAACTCACTTCTGGTTCTGATTTAGCGTTGGCAGACTTTTGACATATTACACAACCTTTTACCAACTGTTCTAAATCGTAATCAATTTTAGGCCACCAAACAAAACTTCGTGCCAAAATTTTACTACGTACCATTCCTGGGTGTTGGTCATGCAGAATTCTCAAGACCCTTTTCTTCAACATTTTAGGAATAATTACACGTCTTCCCCAAAGAACACAATTTTTTTCTATGGTAATTTCATTTCTTTTCATCCAATATGGCATAATTGTTTCATCGTGATTTTTGTCTGGCCAACCACTTAACGTAAATTCCATTATTTTAGATAATACAGGGTCTTTCCGAGTAGCATTTGCAATACTTATAGCATCCAACGGTTTTTCATCCACAACAGAAATATAATTTAATTCGGCCTCAGATTCTGGTTCTATCTCTGAAAGAGGTAACCTCGAAAGTGCATCAACATGTGCTATATTTTTACCCTCCTTGTACCTAATTTCATAATTATATGACGACAATATAAGAGCGCATCTCTGAATTCTTGCTGCAGCCAACGTGGGAATAGCCTTACTTGGATGAAGGATACTCTGTAATGGTTTATGGTCTGACTTTATAACAAATTTCCGGCCATATAAATATAAATGAAACCTTTTTATTCCAAATATTATACTTAAAGCTTCCTTTTCCAATTGTAAATAATTCTTTTCACTTTTGTTTAATGTACGAGAAGCAAAACATATTGGCTTCTCAAGTCCCTCAACTTCATGAGCCAATATAGCTGCCACCCCATACTGACTTGCATCACATGTAAAAATTAATGCCTTATCAGGATCATAAAAGGTAAGTACATCACAGTTTAGTAATTTGTCAAATCTATTTTTAAATGCTTTGTCACACTCTTGCGTCCATTTCAAAAATTTTCCTTTCTCTAATAACTCATACAGGGGCTGTAATTCCGCTGATATATTGGGGATGAACCTACCGTAAAAATTTATTAATCCTAAGAAGGACCTCAAAGTAGTTAGATTATGTGGCCTAGGGGCCTCTTTTAATGCCTTAATGCCTTGTTCCGTTGGTTGTACTCCTTTTTCGGAAATCATTAATCCTAGGTATTGCACACTAGATTTAAAGAATTGACATTTATCGAAACATACCCTTAACCCCGAACAACTTAATCTTGCCAACACCGCTTCCACTGTTTTCTTGCATTCTTCAAAGTCAGTTCCCCAAATCAGAATGTCATCTAAATAACAGATTACCTTTTCCAGACCTTTCAAAATCCATAGTTGCCTGGAAAATACTGAGTGCTGACTTAATTCCAAATGGCATCATTAAATATTGGTAAAGTCCTTGTAATGTATTAATAGTCAAAAGTTCCCTAGCTACATCAGATAATTCTAACTGTTGGTACGCATTCTTTAAATCAATAACAGTAAAAACCTTACCTTGCTTTAAAAATGCTGTGACGTCGTTAGGATTTGGTAAGGGATAATGCTCAGTCCTCGAAACAGGGTTAACAGATACCTTATAATCTCCACAGATCCTAACCTTTTTCTTATCGCCCTTACCCTTTTCAACCACTACGATTGGAGAAGCCCATCTACTATGGGAAACCTTATTTATTATTTCTAATCCTTCCAATCTGTCCAGTTCCGCAGATACAATGGGTCTCAAGGAATAAGGAACAGGACGTGCTTTGCAAAATACTGGGTTGGTGATCCCTCTAATAAAATGTCTACTTTAAATTCATTAAGCCTACCATTACTTTCTTTAAAAACATTATACTTCTTTTTATATTCATGAACAATTACTCTTATACTATTTGAATTAACAGTATTAGTTGCTGATATGTGATTAACTATTTCTAGTTTAATTATTAGTTCGTTTAACCAATTACGACCCATTAACATGGAGCTAGACAATTTACTTTCAACAACCAATAATGCTAGTTCTTTTTTTACCTTTTTATATTTAACAGGAACATATATTTTACTTAATACTTTTAAATCATTACCTGAAAAAGAATATAACCTTGTATTGGATTTATATAATTCGAAATTAGCAAAATGTTGTTGGTAATCTTTATCACTTATTATGGATGCCGGAGCACCTGTATCAATATCCATTCGAAATTCCTTTAATCCAATTAAAACATTAATTCCCAAACAATTATTGTTATTTAGGTTATTTTTTTCTTTGTTACTTGTATAATATAATTTGTTTTCAGTAATACTACCTTCTGATTCACTTTCACTATTCTGACTATTTTCAATATCATCTTCTGTAACGTACTGAATTCTCTTTTTCTTACACATTTTAATGAGGTATCCCTTCTTCCCACACTTTCTACAGGAATAGTCCATATATTTGCATGCTCCTGGATGAAATTTTCCACAACACTGACATTTCGGATTTACCTGTTTACTATCGTCCTTGTTTTTACCATAGTTTTTCTTTTTCTGAATACCCGAATTACCTGGCTCTCTCTCTTGTTTCACATAATTCAATTCATTAATTTGCATTTTAATTTCTTTCAATTCTCTGTCAATTAGTTCTAAGCTGATAGCTTTTTGTACAGCTTCATCAAATGTTCTGTCCTTGGACATAATTTCCTTTTGTATTCTTTCATTCCATAGACCGCATACAAATTTGTCTCTCAAAGCTTGATTCAAAAATGTACCGAAATTACATGTTGTAGCCATTCTTTTTAATTCCAAAGCATAATCACTTATTGATTCTTCTGATTTTTGGTCTCTTTTATTAAACTGGAATCTTTCGACTATTTCTAGTTTAGGGGGTTCATAATATTGTTTAAGAATCCTTTCAATTTCTTCGTAACTTAACTGTTCTGGCTTTCTAGGTGCTGCCAGGTTCATTAAAGTTTCATACACCTTCGTTCCGATCATTAATAATAACACATTTATTTTCTTTTTATTTGCAGTTTCATTCACATTAAAATAAAGGTTTAACCTTCTCATATATGTGCTAAACAATTCCTTTGACGGGTCGAATTCGTTGAGGCGTCCTATTTCAGTCATTTTGAAATCTTTGTAATACTTTTACTGTTTGTTTCCTCTAACTTTTATTTGGTTCGAAACTCCTCATCGCCAGTTTTATGTATTTAAACACAATAACTGTTTTATTTTTTAATAATTATGTTTAAATTAACAAATCTAAAAATCCGCAACATAACCTTAAAAACTCTCTAACCACGTCAACCTCAGACCATGTCATCTGGTTGCCTAACTCAACTAATTCTAAGTATCAACTGTATGAAGGAATGCCTACACCACAGGGTGCATACATCACAGCTTTGTTCTTATATTTTTCAAAAAATCGAAGTAGTTACGTCTCTATTTTATGTTAATCCAATGGAACTAATCCAGTTGAAAACTGGATTTATTATTGACAGCACGGCACTAGATACTTTTGTATCATTTCTTACATATTGTTATATAAGACTGTCACAAACGCTCTGTTCGTTTTATGTTATTACCTTGCCGAAGGTACTTTTAAGACGCAAAGCGACTTCTTAGTTCCATTTTTGGAGTAAAGATGGGGCCACTTGCGAATGGTTTCTACTTTCGCAAGCGTACATCTATAAGGATTTGGTCGATTCATACGGGGGATGTCTCTTCATTAGTGACTGAAGAGATATAACCTATACTGCACTGATAAGCTCACAAAAAGAGCGAAACAAGTGTCTGTAGTTGGTTTTGCCCCTGTATGGGCTGATTAAAATCCTTATACTCCTATTTTGCAGCGTCTACTGGTGTCTTGAGTTAGGAAATCTAACCAAACACCAATCCAGTTGAAAACTGGATTTATTATTGACAGCATGGCACTAGATACTTTTGTATCATTTCTTACATATATATATATATATATATATATATATATATATATATATATATATATATATATATATATATATATATATATATATATATATATATATATATATATATATATATATACGTAAAGGTATTAGTGACTGTTTAAATCTAAAGATTAAAATTCTTGGAGATGCAGTCAAGTTAGGCTTTTATAAGAAAACTCTTTAAAGTTTTTGTCTAGCTTTCGAATTTATTCAATTCATTATCAAGACTTTCTACAAGATAAAAAATATTGTTAAATACAAATATTTGTTATAAAAATGAAAATTTAAACTTACTCTTCTTGAGGTTAACATTTTCTTAGCAATATTTACTATTTTATATGAACACAATTTTAGTTTATAATATAATGACAGTTGTTAAATTTAAATTTCAAAATTATAAGGTCTTACAAAATCTACATCACAGTAAGTACACTTTATGTAAAAAAATATATATATACATATATATACACATACATACATATACATACATACACAAATATATATATATACATATACATATATACATATATACATATATAAATACCCATACACACATATACACATATATACATATATATTAATAGAAAACAATGTATACTCAATTTAGTTAAGTTTAATTTTTATATTTATCGTTGGTAGTGATTCGATTATTTTCAATTTATTGTGGTGTTAAATGTGGTTGTTTGATATAAGAAAAGGTGTATAAATAATATGTTCTATTATTATTTTTTGTTTAAAATTATTTATTCATTTTTTATAACTAGTTATTATTATGATATAAGATGTAGCAATAAATATTACTCAATTTTTCTATATCTGATTTTCTATTTATATAGTTGATTCAAATGGAAGTGTCATCAAGTAGTCTCTGGAAAATTCAAATTTGTAGTGGCAGTACCCACGGTTAGTGAAATTTGAATCGCAATATTAGCCAGCTTGTGATCATATGCTCAATATAACTATAAACATTTTGACACATCGCGATGACATATAATTCCCTAACTAAAGTTCTGTTTCCATTGAATCTAGTAATAAAGTTAAAGATGATCTCACACGTACCCAGCCCACTTGATGACACTTTTATTTGAATCAGCTATACAATTTTCAGTTTTTTGGATATTTGTCATTTCTAAAAATAAACGTTTATGATAGTTTTTTTCTTTTTCTAATATTTTTGTTTCAGAAAATCGGAAACTGTGTTTGAAGGTGATTGCATGTTCTGCTAAAGCACAAGATTTGATTTTATTTGTGTTTATGTCACTTCTATGTGATATGTTCCTACTGTATATAGTACGGGATGTCTCTCCAATATAGACTTTATCACAATTAGAGCAAGGAATTAAATAAACTACATTAGAGTTTTCATTTGTTGTTAAAGGATCCTTTGTTTTAGTATATAATTTTGATATTGTTTTTACATTTTTTGTTGCTATTTTAGAATTATCTATATTTTTAAATAATTTTAATAATTTTGGTGTTAAAAAAGGGATGTATGGTAAAGATCCAAAATTTTGTAACATTGAATTGTTTTCTTTTTGATTGTTATTATTGTTTTGATCTTCTGTCAACTGATTGTTTGTATTTACTAGTGTTATGTCAGTAGTACTGAAAATTAATTTATTTAATAAACCTATTGGGTAAGAATTTTCTATTAATATTTGTTTAAGTTTTGTTAATCCTTTGTTTTTATAGATTGGATGAGATAATTTTGTTACTCGATTTTTAAGTCCTAGAATTAAGTTAATTTTCATTCTAGGTGGATGTTCTGAATAATAATTTATGAATCTGTTACTACATATTGGTTTTCGATACCATTCAGTTTGTAAAACGTTGTCATCATTTCTGTGAATAATCATATCTAGGAATGGTAAGCTATTATTTTGTTCAGTTTCAACAGTGAACTGTAATTCATTACAATATTGATTAAAAACGTTTAAGATATCATTAATTTTGTTATTAGGTACTGCAAGTATCAGATCATCTACAAATCGTTTGACAAAAGGTATATCAAATGGTATAATTTTCAAACATTCTTCGCACAGATCGTCAAGAGCATAATTGCAAAGAATAGGTGATAATGTGCTTCCCATTGGGGTGCCTAAGATTTGTGTATAAAATTTGTTATTAAATTTGCAAATATTAGTATCAAAAACAAAATTTAAAATTTTTTTAAAAGATTCTAAATTTAGTTGACAGTGTATTTTTATGTTGTTCCAATGTTTTTCTATGCTCTTTACAATTAGATATAATGGAATGTTTGTAAAAAGAGATACTATGTCGAAACTGACTTGTACATATGATTGTGGTATTTTAAAATTATTGATAAAATTACTAAATACAAAAGAGTCTTGAATAAAAAAAGAATTATTAAAATTATATGCTTTGGTTAGTATTGATGTTAAAAAATTTGCTACTTTACTGTTAGGTGAATCTATTGATGAAATGATTGGTCTCATTTTTAAAGGGGTCTTGTGGATTTTAGGTAATGCATAAAACCTTGGCGCTACTGAATTATAAATCCTTAGTGACTTGGCTTCAGATGTAGATATGACAGAGCTGGGAAGCACATTATCACCTATTCTTTGCAATTATGCTCTTGACGATCTGTGCGAAGAATGTTTGAAAATTATACCATTTGATATACCTTTTGTCAAACGATTTGTGGATGATCTGATACTTGCAGTACCTAATAACAAAATTAATGATATCTTAAACGTTTTTAATCAATATTGTAATGAATTACAGTTCACTGTTGAAACTGAACAAAATAATAGCTTACCATTCCTAGATATGATTATTCACAGAAATGATGACAACGTTTTACAAACTGAATGGTATCGAAAACCAATATGTAGTAACAGATTCATAAATTATTATTCAGAACATCCACCTAGAATGAAAATTAACTTAATTCTAGGACTTAAAAATCGAGTAACAAAATTATCTCATCCAATCTATAAAAACAAAGGATTAACAAAACTTAAACAAATATTAATAGAAAATTCTTACCCAATAGGTTTATTAAATAAATTAATTTTCAGTACTACTGACATAACACTAGTAAATACAAACAATAAGTTGACAGAAGATCAAAACAATAATAACAATCAAAAAGAAAACAATTCAATGTTACAAAATTTTGGATCTTTACCATACATCCCTTTTTTAACACCAAAATTATTAAAATTATTTAAAAATATAGATAATTCTAAAATAGCAACAAAAAATGTAAAAACAATATCAAAATTATATACTAAAACAAAGGATCCTTTAACAACAAATGAAAACTCTAATGTGGTTTATTTAATTCCTTGCTCTAATTGTGATAAAGTCTATATTGGAGAGACATCCCGTACTATATACAGTTGGAACATATCACATAGAAGTGACATAAACACAAATAAAATCAAATCTTGTGCTTTAGCAGAACATGCAATCACCTTCAAACACAGTTTCCAATTTTCTGAAACAAAAATATTAGAAAAAGAAAAAAACTATCATAAACGTTTATTTTTAGAAATGACAAATATCCAAAAAACTGAAAATTGTATAAATAGAAAATCAGATATAGAAAAATTGAGTAATATTTATTGCTACATCTTATCTCATAATAATAACTAGTTATAAAAAATGAATAAATAATTTTAAACAAAAAATAATAATAGAACATATTATTTATACACCTTTTCTTATATCAAACAACCACATTTAACACCACAATAAATTGAAAATAATCGAATCACTACCAACGATAAATATAAAAATTAAACTTAACTAAATTGAGTATACATTGTTTTCTATTAATATATATGTATATATGTGTGTATGTGTATTTATATATGAATATATGTATATGTATATATGTGTGTATGTATGTATATGTATGTGTATATATATGTATATATATATTTTTTTACATAAAGTGTAGATTTTGTAAGACCTTATAATTTTGAAATTTAAATTTAACAACTGTCATTATATTATAAACTAAAATTGTGTTGATATAAAATAGTAAATATTGCTAAGAAAATGTTAACCTCAAGAAGAGTAAGTTTAAATTTTCATTTTTATAACAAATATTTGTATTTAACAATATTTTTTATCTTGTAGAAAGTCTTGATAATGAATTGAATAAATTCGAAAGCTAGACAAAAACTTCAAAGAGTTTTCTTATAAAAGCCTAACTTGACTGCATCTCCAAGAATTTTAATCTATATATATATATATATATATATATATATATATATATATATATAAATATATAACGTGAAGTCAATAGTGGAGTTGCAGTCAATGTTATGGCCAATGTAAATAAAGAAAACTCTTTTATTTTTGTCAAGCTTTCGAATTTATTTAATTCTTTTTCAGGACATCTATAGTGAAGAAAAAATTTTTTATATAATAAAATTTTTTTTATAATGTTTTATATGTGATAACTTACTAATACGTGAGGTTATGAAAGAAGCTGCGAATTCTGTTTGATAAAAGTAAAGTAAATCATACTATTAAAATACATAAAAACATATATGTTTAAAACTTATTATTTGATTGACTTTTAATATGTTTTGAATTATATATATGCAAGAAGTCTTTGCTGACACGTTAAGAAATAAAGGTTTAAATTTTATTGGGTTTGCAGCAATAAAAGATGAGATGTAGGCTCTTATAAATTTATTCCATGCTTTCGGATATGGTTATATCCATCATCAGGGAGAAACTTAGTGAGATTATATCATCAAAGATGTTATAAAAGTTGATAAAATACATCACAATACATAATAAATTTTTTTTTTAAATAGTTTACAAATTGTTAAAAAAGAGTAAATACCACGAAAACTTTCCACTAAAAACACTGATAATTTTGGTTTTTACCAATATATCAAGTTAGTTTTTTTGAAATTTGACCTTCTAACGGTAGGTGACAAGAACTGAAATTAATTTTGAATATTGGCATTGACACTTTGAACCCCACTACTCAAGCATCATGGGACGTGGAGGGAAGATGCAACATGGCGACTGGCTAATGAGACCATAGAACGTTCCGGTGCATACTAATTGCGGTCAAAATTTGTCAGGTAAGAATTTAAACGTCCGAACTGCGGTCAGGGATTATATAGGTACCTACTTGAAGGATCTCAATGATATTCCTAATTACTTTTTTAAATGTGTTTTCAGGGATTATATAGGTACCTACTTGAAGGATCTTAATGATATTCCTAATTACTTTTTAAAATGTGTTTTCAGGGATTATATAGGTACTTGAGAAATCTTAATAATATACCTAACTACCTTTTAAAATGTCTTTAATGAGGTAATGCCAAAACAAATTCTATTAAAGTTAGGTATATAAGCATCTACTATATTTTCATGTTTACTTTTATTCGTTTTTTCTCAAAGACAAGAAGTGATTATTATGGCTGAGTTTGAGAGTATGTTAAGTGAAAGAGGAAAACCCCTCATAGTGTATGAAAATTATAAATTTCGTAAATACAGAATTTTAAAATCAACCCAAGAAGAAGTGTGGTGTTGCACTAAGAAAAACTGTTGCGTCAAATTATATCTATTGAGTGAAGTTATTTCTAAACAAATGGGTACTCACAACCATAATCCAAAAGAATTAATTAATCGCCAAAAAGTGAGTAATTCTGTAAAAAGAAAAGCCGAGGAAGATATTTCACAGAAACCCGGCAGATTGATCAAAAAGGAGATTCTGGAACAAAATGTGATCAGTTCCCTTACATCATAAGATGTAACTTATATTCGAAAAAATATAAATTCCGAATTAAGAAAATACCGAAATTGCCGAAAAACATATCGGAAATCCATTAAGTTTTAAGAGATTTGGAAGTGACAACTGCTAAAGGAGAAGCTTTTGTGTTTATCAACAACGAAGAAAAAAATATTGTAGTTTTTTCATGCCTCACAAATATTAAAACTCTCAGTAACCAGGAAACAATTTATATCGACGGAACTTTCACATTTTGTTTGAAATATTTTTTTCAAATGTTTACAATTCACGGGTTTGCAAATAATATTTATATACCATTAGTGTTTTGCCTGCTGCCAAATAAAACAAGAAGCACGTACACAACACTATTCCAATTACTGCAAATGAAATGTGAAGAAATTGGTTACCAGTTCTCACCCAAGAATATAGTCATTGATTTTGAAAAGGCAATTCATTCAAGTGTTGAAGAAATGTTTCCCGAAGTAAACATTATTGGTTGTCGTTTCCACCTTTGTCAATGATGGTAAGATAGCAACTAAATAATCTTTTAAAAATTTTATAGTTATCATATTGAGATGATATAAGATAATATGCTATAGATTTTGTATAAATTTGTTCAATTTTCTTCAGTATTTTAATTTTTTTTTGTTTTTTGTTTCTTCTTTCCTAAAAAAGGAAAATCAAAATAAGAAGATAGTATATAAGATTAGATTTTTAAAACATATCTATTTATAAAAAATGCATAAAATTGTTTGTTACATTTTGAACTAAAATTATCACTTTTAAGTAAAATAAGAAAATTAAATATTATATTAAAAAAAAAATTATATAAAGTACAATGTTACATATTGTTAATTTAAAAGAATTCAAATTAAATAATTATAGTTATATAAAGCAAGAAAATTGATTGTGAAAACATCAATACTAAAGATATATAATTTTAAATAAAGAATAATTTAAATCATAAACTAAATTAAAAATTACTTACGTTTAAAATAATCAATAATATAACATCATTTGGTACATTAGCGTGGTAAATTTATATTTTGCATTCAAAGATATATAATTAATCTATTCAAACATTGAATTCTGCCCATGAGAGAAGAGTGATTGTCGGGTAAATATAAAATAAATTCATAATATTTAAAATCCTAAAAATCAATTTGCCTTTACAAAAATTTTAAATAAAATTTTATTTTCCAAATTTATAAATTTAAAGGCAAAATTTATTTATAGCATATTAACTTATAATAAAAAATTCATAGCAAGTTATATATGTTATAATATATATCTTCAATTGCAGGTGGAGAAAAATTCAGAGACTAGGCTTGGTAACGGAATACAAAAACCAAAATTCAGAAATTGGAAAATGGTTGCGCCATTTGTTTGGATAAACGTATTTAAGTCCCGAAGAAGTTGCTGATTCGATGGTGGAAGATTTTATAAGCATTCAACCTAGTGATGATAGAGTTTCAGCTTTCACTGACTATTTAGTGGAAACTTATATGGACAACGATGCGCTTTTCCCACCATACTTTTGGGCCGCAAAAGATTCTACTTCATTGCGAACAACAAATGCCTGCGAGTCATTCCATTCAAAATTCAATAAGGAAACATCACAACCACACCCTAATATATATGTGTTTTTGGAAACATTAAAAAGTATGCAAATTGACACCTATATAAAAATAAACTCAGCTGAAAGAAACGAAGTGATGTTACCAAGACATGAAATCCGGCAAAAGGAACAATTTATAAATCATAAGATCCAACAATTAGAAAGACGAGAGCTGTCGCGCATTAATTTTGTTAAATGTGTATCTCACAGTTTTAATAATGTTGTTTTTCATTAATTAAAATCAATTTTACTAACAACGAATACTTTTCTTAGACTTTTCCGGACTTGTCCTACGTTGACTTAAACTATCATCGACTTACTATTATTGATATTTCATTATAACCCTTAGGATAATAGGGCAGTGATTATCAACCATCAAGTACCTTAAACATCCGTGACCGCAGTTCGGATGTTTCAAATCTTTACCTAAATACCTTTGACCGCAATTAGTATGTACTGACCGCAGTTCGTATGCGCCCGAACGTTCATGTTGCCTCCACACATGTCAGCAAGAGAGGGAAATTCAAAATCCCAACAGCAAAACACAAAATTATTTATTAACAATTAATTCTGAAAATTAATAATTTGGATATTTTAAAATAATGCAAATTGTAACAAAATTATTATGTGAATTATTATAAATATTAGAAATTTTTAAATTTTGAAAATATTTTAATTTTGAATTGATTTTTTAATAACATAAATTGTTAAAGTTATTTTTATTATTATAAAACTATTATAATTAATTAACTATCTATTGAAGAAATGTTTATATTATTTTTTATATCATTGTCTAAAAACAGTAAATAAAAGAACATTTCGTTTAAGTGACCAATATCTGATCTATGATTCATTGCGTTCTTATTTTGGGAAATATAAGCCATTTCTAGAAAAGTCTTTTAGCTGTATTGTTTTCACGGTCTAACACTTTGATGTTATTGTAATCAATTAGGTGATCATTATTTAATACATGTAGACCCAATGCAATTCTTTCCGGATATTTCCTATTATCAGACCTATGGGATGTGAGACGGTCTTTTAGTCGTCTAGAGGTTTCACCAATGTATACCTTCTCACAACCCCCACAAGGAATGACATAGACTACATCCGTCAAGGATAACATTGGGGTCTTGTCTTTAATTTTTGAGTAAACCTTATTAACTGTGAGAGCAGTTTTATATGCAATTTTGATGTTGTTAACACTACTAAAAATTCTGTTTAATTTGTAAGCGATATCGTTAATGTATGGAAAAGATACATAGTTGACTATAGATGCAATAGGGGGATTATCAGCAGACACCACAGTATTACGCTGCATTTTCACATTCTCCACATTACTGACTTGATCATTTAAACAGTGAGATGTATTAAATAATATTTTCTTTAGAAGGGTACTCGGATATGAATTTACCATGAATAAGATTTTTAGGTTTTTATTATGGAAGGACTTGTCACTTATCTTAAGGACTCTGTTTTTCATTCTGTTTACTAAATTTAACTTCATTGAGTGCTTGTGGTATGAATGGTAATTTAAATATCTACCAGAGCTGAGAGGTTTTCTGTACCAGTCGACAACTAATAGTGAACCCTTACGTATCACTTTAGTGTCCAAAAAAAGGAACAGAACCTTCAGCATCCTCACATTCCAAGTTGAATTATATGTATGGGTTTTAACTATTAAAATACCACAATACCTCGTGAAGTTCACTACCAGGAAGTGCAACAAATATGTTATCAACATATTTTTTAAAAAAATGTAGTTTATAAGGTAGGACAGGGATGATTGTGTCAAGTATATGATCCAAGTTATATGTTAACAAACTGTTAATGTGTGATAAATAATGTAAAGTCAGCGAATCCGCATCCTTTGTTACTTTTCTGTATTTTATAATAATTTTTTCATTCTCTGTTTGCATTTCTAATCGTTCACTTCGTTCAATTGTAAAAATAAAGTTTTTAAAAAATTAGTTTACGGATTAATTTTCTTAACTTCCATAACATAGTTAGCTAGGATAGGTAAAATAGGACTGCCCATGGAGGTACCAACAGTTTGTTTGTAAAATTTGTTGTTAAATGCAAAGTAATTATTATCAAATAAAAAAGTCAATAAAGTGAAAAATGTGTCAACATCAACACTGCAATGTCTAGAGATACTCTCCCATTGTTTCGAAATCGCTTGTATGCAGACCTCAAGATAAACATTGCTAAATAAGGACACTACATCTAAACTGGCAATGACGTACCCTTTAGGTAACTGCATGTTATTAAATTCAGTGTTCACTTGGAAAGAATCTTTGATGTAATATTCATTTCTAAAATCATATGCATCAGTTAGTATTTTAGTTAGAAACTTAGCAATGTTTTCTGTAGGTGTACCAATAGAAGCTAAAATCGGTCTCACAGTTAACGGGTTTTTGTGTATTTTAGGTGATGAGTAGAATTTTCCAGAAACACCCTTATAGCAAGATAAATTCTTTTTAGTATTATCATTTATAATTTTTTCATCAAGTAAGGACTTTAACAGTTTATTGCATTTGTTTTCAATAGATGTAGTTGGATCATTATTTAATTCAATGTATGATGTGTCACTGTCAATTATATTCGACGAGAGCTCTAAATAATGTTGTTTATTCATAATAACTGTAACATTGCCCTTATCTAATCTTGTTACTATCAAATTTTGGTGGTCTTTTAAGAATTTTTTAGTTTTAGTTAATAAAGTATTGAAAACTGAATTTGATAGTTTTGAATTATTGACAGAATTAGTAATGCAATTAACTGATCTTGCTGTAAGCATGATTCTGGTATCATTATCTGTAACCTGTGATAAGATGCCATCAATATCAGCTAAAATTCTTTTTATAGAAATATCTTTCCCTATTTAAGGTTCGATACTAAACTTAGGACCTAAAGACAGAAACTTCATAATATCATCTGGGATGTTAACATCTGATAAGTTTTTTAACCATTTAGGGTTGGTTTTAAGTTTTGAATCTAATTCTTTTTTTAATGTTCTTTTCTTTAGTTCTATGGAAATTTCTGTTATAGGCCCTACGTTGTGAACTACAAAAATTATCAAAAATGTCTTTATTAGTTAAATTTGAAATTTCTGATTTTAATGAACTTTTTAATGACTCTAATTTTTTAATAGTTATAACCCACCCATACATCCAATTCACCTTGGAGTGTGAGGATGCTGAAGGTTCTGTTCCTTTTTTTGGACACTAAAGTGATACGTAAGGGTTCACTATTAGTTGTCGACTGGTACAGAAAACCTCTCAGCTCTGGTAGATATTTAAATTACCATTCATACCACAAGCACTCAATGAAGTTAAATTTAGTAAACAGAATGAAAAACAGAGTCCTTAAGATAAGTGACAAGTCCTTCCATAATAAAAACCTAAAAATCTTATTCATGGTAAATTCATATCCGAGTACCCTTCTAAAGAAAATATTATTTAATACATCTCACTGTTTAAATGATCAAGTCAGTAATGTGAAGGATGTGCAAATGCAGCGTAATACTGTGGTGTCTGCTGATAATCCCCCTATTGCATCTATAGTCAACTATGTATCTTTTCCATACATTAACGATATCGCTTACAAATTAAACAGAATTTTTAGTAGTGTTAACAACATCAAAATTGCATATAAAACTGCTCTCACAGTTAATAAGGTTTACTCAAAAATTAAAGACAAGACCCCAATGTTATCCTTGACGGATGTAGTCTATGTCATTCCTTGTGGGGGTTGTGAGAAGGTATACATTGGTGAAACCTCTAGACGACTAAAAGGCCGTCTCACATCCCGTAGGTCTGATAATAGGAAATATCCGGAAAGGAGTGCATTGGGTCTACATGTATTAAATAATGATCACCTAATTGATTACAATAACATCAAAATGTTAGACCGTGAAAACAATACAGCTAAAAGGCTTTTTCTAGAAATGGCTTATATTTCCCAAAATAAGAACGCAATGAATCATAGATCAGATATTGGTCACTTAAACGAAATGTTCTCTTATTTACTGTTACAATGATATAAAAAATAATATAAACATTTCTTCAATAGATAGTTAATTAATTATAATAGTTTCATAATAATAAAAATAACTTTAAAAATTCATGTTATTAAAAAATCAATTCAAAATTAAAATATTTTTAAAATTTAAAAATTTCTAATATTTATAATAATTCACAGTATAATTTTGTTACAATTTGCATTATTTTGAAATATCCAAATTATCAATTTTCAGAATTAATTGTTAATAAATAATTTTGTGTTTTGCTGTTGGGATTTTGAATTTTCCCCTCTTGCTGACATGTGTGGAGGCAACATGAACGTTCTATGGTCTCATTAGCCAGTCGCCATGTTGCATCTTCCTTATGATGCTTAAATAGTGGGGTTCAAAATGTCAATGCCAATATTCAAAATTAATTTCAGTTCTTGTCACCTACCGTTAGAAGGTCAAGTTTCAAAAAAACTAACTTGATATATTAGTAAAAAACAAAATTATCAGTAATTTTAGTGGAAAGTTTTAACAATTTGTAAACTATTTAACAAAAATTTTAATATGTATTGTGATGTATTTTATCAACTTTTATAACATCTTTGATGATATAATCTCACTAAGTTTCTCCCTGATGATGGATATAACCATATCCGAAAGCTTGGAATAAATTTATAAGAGGCTACATCTCATCTTTTATTGCTGCAAACACAATAAAATTTAAACGTATATATATATTTTGTGCTTTCGGCGATAGGGCTCCTGTGTGAGCGTTCGTTGTTTTTTGTTTCTTGACACATGTTTCCCCAGCATCCTTTGCTCCCAAGTACCCAACACGTTTGCTAGCCAAGTGCAATACTCTTTTTGGTTATGCCGCACTGATGACGGCTAATGAGCCAGAAACATGCATGTCTGCGGTTACCATTCTTACTTGTAACCATTGCATTCCCGTTATCCTCCCTTTTTTTATATTAATACGCGTTTTCTTGGTACTTTGTTTATATATATATATATATATATAAATGGGGTAATTAATGGGCATGTACGCAAAAAGGATCACAGGGTCACGAGTAGGAATAGTAACCGCAGACATGCATGTTTCTGGCTCGTTAGCCGTCATCAGTGCGGCATAACCAAGTAAGGTATTGCACTTGGCTAGCAAAAGTGTTGGGTACTTGGGAGCAAAGGATGGTAGGGAAACATGTGTCAAAAAACACAAACAACGAACGCTCACACAGGAGCCCTATCGCCATTTGTGCCTTCGGCCAGCTGTGCCCTCATTTCGGGGCTACGACCAGCGTCGCCACGTTGGCGAAACGGACTCATTGTGTTTAAGCCGTTCTAAGCCCAGGATGTACAACAAACAAAAAAGGGTGCCAAGTATGCGTACTTATGACAAACAAATGGGGTAATTAATGGGCATGTACGCAAAAAGGATCACAGGGTCACGAGTAGGAATAGTAACCGCAGACATGCATGTTTCTTACTTGGTTATGCCGCACTGATGACGGCTAACGAGCCAGAAACATGCATGTCTGCGGTTACTATTCCTACTCGTGACCCTGTGATCCTTTTTGCGTACATGCCCATTAATTACCCCATTTGTTTGTCATAAGTACGCATACTTGGCACCCTTTTTTGTTTGTTGTACATCCTGGGCTTAGAACGGCTTAAACACAATGAGTCCGTTTCGCCAACGTGGCGACG
Source organism: Altica lythri (assembly GCA_964028335.1). Lineage (NCBI taxonomy): Eukaryota > Metazoa > Arthropoda > Insecta > Coleoptera > Chrysomelidae > Altica > Altica lythri. The sequence goes on along the minus strand of OZ034808.1, from coordinate 47,967,325 downwards.
CTGGTCGTAGCCCCGAAATGAGGGCACAGCTGGCCGAAGGCACAAATGGCGATAGGGCTCCTGTGTGAGCGTTCGTTGTTTGTGTTTTTTGACACATGTTTCCCTACCATCCTTTGCTCCCAAGTACCCAACACTTTTGCTAGCCAAGTGCAATACCTTACTTGGTTATGCCGCACTGATGACGGCTAACGAGCCAGAAACATGCATGTCTGCGGTTACTATTCCTACTCGTGACCCTGTGATCCTTTTTGCGTACATGCCCATTAATTACCCCATTTGTTTGTCATAAGTACGCATACTTGGCACCCTTTTTTTTTTTTTTTTTTTTTTTTTTTTTTTTTTTTTTTTTTTTTTTTTTTTGTTTTTTTATATATATATATATATATATATATATATATATATATATATATATATTCAGTTGGCGAAAGCTTAACAAAAAATAAAGACACCACATTGAAGCAACTAGTTTCTTTTCGCTTCCTTATTTATTAAAAAAAAGGGTTATTCCCAGCTGATATTGGAACCTATTATATATATATATATATTGTTATGGTTCAAAATAGTTGGTCTTTGTGTATAATGTAAATGTATTTAAGACTAATTAGATAAGAATTTTAATAAGATCAATTTATGCAAATTATCAAGGAATCATAAAAAAAAAGTTGGTTGCTGCGTTTCTAAGGGGATTGAAATGATTATTGATTGGGATGTCAGGGAATTTGGAATTAAAAAAGTCATAAAAAGATATTTTGGAAAATGAATTGAAATTAATATAAGTAAAATAAAACTAAAATAATAAATAAATAGAAATAAATGGAATATTGGTATGGAAAAATCAAATAGAAAATCAAATGGAGAAATAGAAAGGATCAAATAATGGAAAATTTGCATAAATTGGAATTATAGACTAAGATAAGCTTAATTTATTAAGATAAGTATTTCTAATATAGTATATTATCAGCTGGTAGTATTTATATAATAGAAATAATTATTAAGGTTTTTTAGAAAAAGTGGGCAAAATTTAATCTAAATTAAATAGTAATAAGTATCTGACGTAATGAATGTCATGAAATTTGTATTGTATGAATTTGTTATATTAAAAGTTAAAAATATTTATATATTAAACGTTGTTAAAAATGAAATTTAGTAAATGATAAGAGAGGAACCCAACCTGAGGAGTCTAAAAAGACAATTGTGTGAAAATAGCAAATCATAACAATAATGGCGCCCAACGTGGGGCATGAATAAAACAGGAGTAGAGTAATCCAGTTCCAAATAAAACATTATATTGAGATTGAGAGGGTAATATAGACAATTGAAGTGATTAGAAGGTTAGAACAGTGAAGAATTGAAATAAAACATAAATAAATTGTAATAGAAATAAGAGGATTAGGTGAGAGTCTTAAGCATAATTATATTTATACATAAAGACCATAAAATTTTAAAAAATTTTAAATATAAATACAAATCGAATAAATATAATAAATTAATATAATAAATTAACATTATAAATTAAATAAATATAAAATAATTAAAATACTTAAATAAAATGGATACAAGACAAAATAGAAGAAATAGAAGGAGAGAAGATGAAACAATAGAAAATATTGGTATAAGAGAAAATGATGGATCTTCGGAAGGAGAAGAAAATACAAATATTCAGGTGGTAAATGTAGAAGTGATAGGAGATGCGACTAGTTCAAAACCACATCAAGAAACAGATATGGAGAGAATGTTTAAATTTTTGGAAAATAAATTTGATGAAAATAATAGAAAATTGGATGAAACTAATAGAAAAATGGATGAAATTAGTAGAAAACAAGAAAATGATAGAAAAGAAGATAAGGAAGAGTTAAAGATTTTAAAAGAAAATATAGAAGGCATAAAATTAGATATTAATAATATTAAAAGTGAAATGAAAAATATTATTAAAGAAGAAAATATCAAATTACAAAAAGAAGTAGAGCAATTAAAAGATGGATTTCAGGCGATGGAGAAAATGGGGAATATACAGCAGGAGAAGATTAATAATATAGAAAAAAATGTGAAGGAGCAGAAAAATGAAAATAAGAAAGAAAACGAAAGAATACAAAAAACTATGGAAAGGAATGTGATGGAAATAGCAAAGAAATTTGAAGAGGAAACAAAAAAATTACAAGAGATGCAAAATGAAAGAACTGAGGATGGTTCTTATATGGTAATACATGGAGGAGAAGGAACAGTAAAGTTTACAGGGAATATTAGTATATTACATCCATGCACTTATATGAATATGATTAAAACTAAAACTAGGAATAAAAGAGATTGGAAAGAAATTATAAGAAGTTCTTTGAAAGATAATGCTGCATTATGGTATGCAACACAGGAAAATGAGATATTAAATTTTAATGATTTTGAAAGGGAATTCCTTAAATATTTCTAGGGTGAATCAAAACAAGGGATGAGTAGGGAAAAATTATATTTTGGAAAATTTAATTATAGATTAGGGAATAATTTAACCAATTATGCTTTACAATTATATAATGTTGCCCAGTATTTGGAACCTCCTATGAGAGAAGAGGAAATTATTTTATATATTTCTAGACATTATAATATAACAGTTTCTGAAACAATAGTTATACAAAATATAAAAAAAGAACAATTGATTGAGTATTTAAATCGGGTTGAAAGAAATCTAAAGATTAATGAAAATAGGTCACAAAATTATGAAAATGATAGATTTAGAAATTATCAAAATAGAAATGGATATAATAAAGGAAGAGAAGAAATGCATAATAGAAACAATGGAAATTATAATTATGGATATAATGGGAGAGAAAATGGAAATCGTATAAATGAAAATTCATATAGAACTGGAAATAATATGGAAAATAATAACAACACAAGAAATGGAAATAGTAGAAATGAAAATGGTTTTCAAAATGTAAGTAATGGAAGATATGAAAGAACAAGATATAGAAATATGAATGAAATTCATAATAATAATAATAGAGAAGATAGAAGTGGAAATAATAATGTACCTAGAAGAATAAATCAAATTAATATGCAAAATAGAGAAGTAGAAGAAAATGTAGAAAACGTTAGAGTAGAACCAGAACAAGGAAATTTTTAAATAAGCACCTACAAAATTTTAATGTTAAATGTTGTTATATACATCCAAGGGAATTTATAAAATTAGAAGAAAATAATAATAAATTAGAAGACAAAATTGGATTATTAATTATTGAAGGAAATTTGGAGAATAAGAAAATTAAAATTTTAATAGATACAGGATCAGAAGCAACATTGATAAATGAAAAAATTATTGAGGAAAATCAAATAGAAGAAATGATTAGAATTCCAAGAATTAAGTTAATAGGTGCTAATGGAAAAAAATTAGGAGAAAGTAATAGAACTATAAATATTAATATTAAAATTGGAAATAATATATATAAAATACAAGGTTTGTTATAGGAAATATGGAGTATGATATAATATTAGGTACTGATGAATTAGAAAAAATGAATGTTATTATTAATTATGAAGGTTGGATAAAATTGAAAGAAGAACAAATAAAATTAGATAAAATAACCAATAATGAGGAGATAATACATATAAATGAACTAAGAATTAATGGGGAAATGATAAAAGAAAAAGAGGATACAAAAAGTGATGATAAATATAAAGAGGAAATTAATTTGTTGTTTAAGAAATATAAAAATTTAGTTACATTAGAGAATACTAATGCCAAAGAATATACTCATAGATTTGAAGTAAAGAATATAGAAAAATTTAGAGTTAAAACTTATCCAATTCCATATCAATATAGAAAACAAATAGCTATAGAAATAAATAAAATGCTAGAAAATAATATAATTGAGAGAAGTGATACATCATTTATTAATCCAATTGTGGTTGTAAAAAAAAAGGGAATGGAGAGCTAAGGTTATGTCTTGATGCTAGAAATATTAATAAATTTTCAATACCACAATATGAAAAACCTATGCATATTGAAGCAATATTTGGTAGAATAACAGGAATTGAAATTTTCAGTAAAATAGATTTTAAACATAGTTTTTGGTTAATACCTCTACATAAAAGTAGTAGGAAATATACTGGTTTTAGTATTGATGGTGTAGTATATCAATTTAAGGTTGTACCATTTGGTATACAAAGTGCATGTGCAGCTTTGGTTAAAGCATTACATAAAATTTTGAACAAGTATGAAAATTTTGTTGTTCATTATGTGGATGATATATTAATTTATTCACAAAATGAAGAAGAACATAAAAACCATTTAAATATTGTTTTAAAAGAATTGGATTCAGCTGGATTAAAAATAAATAAAGAAAAATGTCAGTTTTCTTTAAGGAAGTGATATATTAAGGATTCAAAATTAATAAAAATGGAGTAGAGATGGATACAGAAAGAGTAGATAAAATTTTAAAATTTGAGAAACCAAAAAGTTTAAAACAAATAAGGGGATTTTTGGAAATGATGAATTATTACAAAAAGTTAATACCAAATCTATCAGAAAAACAGATTCCATTATTAGAATTGTTAAAAAAAATGTAAAATGGGAATGGAATGAAGAAAGAGAACAAGCGTTTAATGATTTAAAAAAAATGTTTACCAATAATTTGAAAGTATATCATACAAATTATGAATTAGATTTTATATTAAGAACAGATGCATCAATTAATAAATTAGCAGGGGTTTTAATACAAATACAAAATGGAATAGAAGTACCAATATGTTTTATGTCTCGAATCACAAAAATGTATGAAAGAAATTATAGTGTATCAGAGTTGGAATTTGCGAGTATAGTTTTTTGTGTGCAAAAATGTCGATTTTATTTAATTGGAAAAAGGTTTATAATTGAAACCGATCACATAGCGTTGAAGAATGTAATGGTTAATCGTTTTAATAATAATAGAATATATCGATGGAGTTTGTTATTACAAGAATATGATTTTGAAATTAGATATTTATCAGGAAAGGAAAATCTTATTGCAGATACATTATCAAGAGAAAGTAATAAAAATAAGAATAAAGTGAATAAAAATATTGGAAAAAGTGTTACAGCAATGGAAAAATTGGAAGTAATAGCAATAGATTTTATTAGTAATCTAATAAAAAGTAATAATAATAATAAGCATATATTAGTAATTGTTGATGTTTTTACAAAATTTATAAAATTATACCCATTATAAAAGCATTAAAAATTGTTTAGAAAAATTTATAGAAGAAATGGGTATGCCAAAGACATGTGTAATGGACAATGCAACGTATTTTCAAGGACAGAATTTAAGAAAATTTTTAGAAAGGAAGGGAATTAAAAGAATTGTATTAGTATAAGATATCCGGCAGCAAACCCTGCAGAAAGGTATATTAAAGAGGTGATAAAATTTTTAAGAATAAGTATAAATGGAAGGGAACATAAAGAATGGGAAAATTATATTAATAAAGTGGAAATGTATATAAATGATATTCCAAATGTAATAACAGAAGAAACACCAACATATTTAATGTTAGGTCGAAAACCGAAAAGAAATTGGGAAGAAGATAAAGAAAGAAAAAGATATGACGAAATTATTGAAAAAGTAAGAAAAAGATTAATGGATGTATGGGAAAAATATTATAAAAAAATTAAGAAAAAAGTGAGATATCCTGTAAAGTTTGGAAAAGGAGAATTGGTGATGATAAAAGCTTATATAACTGGAAATTTAAAGAAAAATGAATCAGGAAAATTAAAAGCTATATTTAAAGGACCTTATAGGGTAGTAAATGAAAAAGGTGTTAATAGTTATATTGTTGAAGATCCGATAACAAGAAATGTTAGAGGAATATTTAATATTGAGAGCCTGTATAGGTATTTTGAAGAAACATAAAGTATTCAGAATTTGTTTTAAAATGTTGGTTGTTATATGTTTTAAATTTGAAATTTTTAAAATTTTTTTTTAAAAATTTATAAAAATTTTAATTGTGGGGAATTGTTATGGTTCAAAATAGTTGGTCTTTGTGTATAATGTAAATGTATTTAAGTCTAATTAGATAAGAATTTTAATAAGATCAATTTATGCAAATTATCAAGGAATCATAAAAAAAAAGTTGGTTGCTACGTTTCTAAGGGGATTGAGATGATTATTGATTGGGATGTCAGGGAATTTGGAATTAAAAAAGTCATAAAAAGATATTTTGGAAAATGAATTGGAATTAATATAAGTAAAATAAAACTAAAATAATAAATAAATAGAAATAAATGGAATAATGGTATGGAAAAATCAAATAGAAAATCAAATGGAGAAATAAAAAGGATCAAATAATGGAAAATTTGCATAAATTGGAATTATAGACTAAGATAAGCTTAATTTATTAAGATCAGTATTTCTAATATAGTATATTATCAGCTGGTAGTATTTATATAATAGAAATAATTATTAAGGTTTTTTAGAAAAAGTGGGCAAAATTTAATCTAAATTAAATAGTAATAAGTATCTGACGTAATGAATGTCAGGAAATTTGTATTGTATGAATTTGTTATATTAAAAGTTAAAAATATTTATATATTAAACGTTGTTAAAAATGAAATGGACTTTTTAGTAAATGATAAGAGAGGAACCCAACCTGAGGAGTCTAAAAAGACAATTGTGTGAAAATAGCAAATCATAACAATATATATATATATATATATATATATATATATATATATATATATATATATATATATATATGTATATATATATATATATATATACAAAAGGGGAAAATTATTGGGCATGTACGCAAAAAGAATCAATAAGGCCACGAGTAGGAATGGTAACCGCAGACATGCATGTTTCTGGCTCATTAGCCGTCATCAGTGCGGCATAACCAAGTAGGGTATTGCACTTGGCTAGCAAAAGTGTTGGGTACTTGGGAGCAAAGGATGTTGGGGAAACATGTGTAAAGAAACATAAAAACACAAAAACAACGAAAGCTCACACAGGAGTCCTATCGCCATTTTGTGCTTTCGGCCAGCTGTGCCAATGGGTTTTCGGCTAGCAACCAGCGTCGCAACGTTGGCGAAACGGACTCATTGTGTTTGAGTCGTTCTAAGCCCAGGATATGAAATAAACAAAGTGCCAAGAAAATGCGTATTAATATAAGCAAAAGGGGAAAATTATTGGGCATGTACGCAAAAAGAATCAATAAGGCCACGAGTAGGAATGGTAACCGCAGACATGCATGTTTCTAGCTCATTAGCCGTCATCAGTGCGGCATAACCAAGTAGGGTATTGCACTTGGCTAGCAAAAGTGTTGGGTATTTGGGAGCAAAGGATGTTGGGGAAACATGTGTAAAGAAACATAAAAACACAAAAACAACGAAAGCTCACACAGGAGTCCTATCGCCATTTTGTGCTTTCGGCCAGCTGTGCCAATGGGTTTTCGGCTAGCAGCCAGCGTCGCAACGTTGGCGAAACGGACTCATTGTGTTTGAGTCGTTCTAAGCCCAGGATATGAAATAAACAAAGTGCCAAGAAAATGCGTATTAATATAAGCAAAAGGGGAAAATTATTGGGCATGTACGCAAAAAGAATCAATAAGGCCACGAGTAGGAATGGTAACCGCAGACAAAACATAAGCGTCTTCCTACCTTGAAATTTCCCATTATTAAAGATTTACTTGGGTTGATCTGGTTCGGTATAGATAATCGCCAGCTATCATTTATTATTCTGGCCATAAATTATTCCTGATATCGCTGGAATTACTTTTAGAAGTATATTTATTAAAATTCCGTTTATGAATCCTTGGGGTTATGTTATCATTTTCACCCGGTCGAGTTACTATTTCTCTTCTTTTGTCGATAACTCGAAGCATAGTGTTTTACAGTCAGTGTTCTGTTATATTTCTATCTTGCTTAATAAAATTGAAAATGAACGAGGAATTAGGTAATGTTGAGATTTTTATTGATATCTTGATAAATTATAAGATTAGTCGTATCTAACGACCACTGTTTGTTCGCAAATTGGTAGCTGAAGATCCTACGGTTATTGTCCCTATAGTAGTAGAGGCCACCTCTTATTTCGACGTGTGTCAAATTTCGTGAAGGTGATATGAAAGAATCGGCTCTTTCTTTTACCAGCCTTTGTCTTGAAAACGTGGCAGTGAAAAGATTTTCTGGTTTTAAGTTGTAATCTCTGTTCATCAGAGACAATTAATTTTGGATTTACGAAATTAAACCTCAGTTTTTCATAACGAATAGTATTGGAGTGAGATTTTCCGGTATTTTGGTGGATTCGTTGGAAAAATTTCTCGTGAAGGGATATTTAGGAAATCTTCTGTGGTGAGTAACACGTTATTTATTCATGTGGTTGTTCGATTCTTATGGTTCTTTCGTTCCCTATGAGTGTAGGTAGCCCATCGAGCAGACAGTAGGAAAATTTTAGTAATTTTAAACCGTTCAGACGGTAAATTGTGGTAGAATTCCGATTGGTGCAATTAGCAACGAGAATACTGTTCCACCCGTTTACCAGCCAGGGGTGTCACGAGTTTAAAGGAATAAAACAACCCTATCTTAATAGGTGAGTTACTATATTATATTTTTTTTTTATATAAGATTAATAACGCCATATAGTCGCAATTTTAGTTTTAATATCTTGATTTTACATGTATATTTCTTTGTGTATTGTATGTAGGTTTATTTATGTGAAACTAGACCTTTTTTTGCTTATTCTTTTACTATTATAAATTAATTTTATGTTAAATTTTGATTTAATTTATTGTTATAATTTTATCGTGACTAGCAAGTCAAATTTAAGTTTGTTGAGTACATTTAAATCATTAGTTTTGATCACTTATTGTAAATTCAGAGAAGACAGCTTCTAAATGTGGTATTATTCATTTAAATTCATTTTTATTCTTTCATTGTAGTACAAATTTAAGTTAATGTGTTCAAATTGTATTAAAGTTATTAAATCAAATTAATTCAAGGAGTCATTAAAATCTGTTTAAGCTATTGTTAATACCGAATTACGATTTTAGGGTCCTAGTTTCGGGTTTAAGTCCTAGTTATAGGCTGAAATCCTAGATACAGCGCTAGATACAGGCTTTAATTTTGGGTGCAGACCTAATACTTAGTTTGTAACGTGAAACGCCAATTGGTGGCGTAATTAACCCGTAGCTAGCTCCAGGGTTCGTGGCTTCCTTCTGGCTTTTCTTTTAACTTCCCCAAACAAATAAAAAGAGCGCCAAAATACAGACAAACAAATAAAAAGCACAAATCAGTTTTAGGTATTTATTCAAAAGAATGAAGTTAAATTTGATAAATTTTTTAAAAACAAAATACGTAATAATTTAATCTCTTATCTTTGTTCTTCCGGTTGGTAAAGCTGGCGGAAAATGATCTATGCAAGCTCGATATCTCTAGCGGAGTTGGTGGTCGAAGATTCTACCACGTGGTGGATTTCCCAATGTTAGCTGGAAACCAGACTTCTTCAAAAAAATGGGTTTTGAACGGCTATGTTTGATCCCTATGGAAGGACCCTTTTCAGATCCGGCTATCAGCCTATTTGGAACAAAAAAATATAATTAAACTCCGGCTTTTCACACTAAATATCGACCCAATCGCTTGTATTTTCCACAAAGATAAGAAAAAATTATTTACTAAAGAAAGACAAGTTTTTTTTTAAGAATCTACAAAAAACTGACTTTACAAGCGATTAAAATCAAATATTTAGATGTTAATACAAATTAATAAATAAGTTACAAAAATAATTATTACAAAAATACATAATAAAACAAATTTGCAATAGTCTAATCACCGAATTTTGGATTATTAATTTACTGAATTAAACTAATGAATTTTACTACTCACCGCTATATAAGGGTCCACGAGAATTTAATATCACAATTGTAAGGTACAGTATAGATAAATTTTAGCACACAAAAGGAAGCATAAACGATCAGTGTCAATTTTAAATATTTTCTTCTACCAAATCGAATACGATGCGGCCGCGCAGACTAGCAGACAAATTAAAATGATTTCATAGTCTGGGCGAAAACAATAAAAATAAATTAAAAAACAATAGTCTGAGCATAAGGCTCATAAATAACGTTTATAACGTTACAAGTTCGAGCTTAAGTTATTGTGGTTGATGCAAGCCTATTGGTTTTGGAACAGGCTTGGTTTTTGGAACCGACCCAAGTATTAGAGACGCCGAGGATTAACAGATAAGCCTAATTAGATTTAAGTCGCAACTATAGTAGTTAAGGAAAAAAATCTATTTTTCTTGTCTTTTTTTTTTGTATTGCGTGTGATTACACATATTAGATAATATTCTTTTTAATATTACTCACATATTTTTTTTATATAAATATCGATAGCGTTGTCAAGCACGAGGCTTGACAGTTGTGTAAATTCTTAATTTTTATTAAGGAAGGGTCTAGTTGATATTTTGTTTTATTTAGCTCACTTTATCATTATTTTCTTTATTGTGTAATTAAATTAGAGCTGTTTAATATTCAAAATTTATTTAATTATCTCCAGTGGGTGAAGTAGTGCCTGGAACATCAGGGGTTTCCGATTTTAACCGTACAAATCGGTGGCGCACTCACTTTATTTTGGTACTTACCCTCTACGGCTGAGCTGGGCACAATTTGCCAGTAGAGAAACCACTACCGATCTCAGCTGGAGTTGGATTTAAATTGGAATAAATTGATTAACCTTTTTATTAATTTTTTAAAATTTGATTTTGTTTTTAATTTCATTAAAATACGTGGCAATATATAAAATAAAAAAAATAACGGGAATGCAACGCAACAAGGATCATGGTTACAAGTAAGAATGATAAACGCAAACATGCATGTTTCTGGCTCATTAGCCGTCATCAGTGCGGCATAACCAAGAAGAGTATTGCACTTGGATAGCAAAAGTGTTGGGTACTTGGGAGCAAAGGATGTTGGGGAAACATGTGTCAAGAAACACAAAAACAACGAACGCACACACAGGAGTCCTATCGCCATTTTGTGCTTTCGGCCAGCTGTGCCAATGGGTTTGCGGCTAGCAACCAGCGTCGCCACGTTGGCGAAACGGACTCATTGTGCTTGAGTCGTTCTAGCCCAGGAAATGAAATAAACAAAGTGCCAAGAAAGCGGCATAACCAAGAAGAGTATTGCACTTGGCTAGCAAAAGTGTTGGGTACTTATAACATATATAACTTGCTAAGTATTTGATTTTTAAGTATATATGCTATATTTTAAAATTTTTCCTTTTAATTAAATTTAAAATTTTAATATGATATTTTAATTAAGGTAAATGACCCTATATATGATTCTAAATATATATTTTATATTTAAGATTGCCCGTGCTACTCTTACCTTCAGAGCAGAGTTCAAAATTTAGAAAAAATTAATTATTAAAATTTAACTCTTAATTTTATTATAAATAGAATTTTAATTTAATACTTTATTTGGAACGCCAATGGTAAGAAAAGATACGTGGATAATCGATTTTAAACTAAATACATAACCTTAAAGATTCTATTTAATATTTAAGAACTGTGAATGTGAAAAGTAATTGTTCTAGTAAAATTCTAAAATGAAAATAAGAAATTCTAGATATTTTTAAATCTAGTAATGTGAAAAATTAATTTTTTATATGAAAGTGAAATTAAATATAATTTATAGAACAAGAAATTAAACACACAATTATTTATTTTTGGATTAAAATACCGTGTAACTGCAGCTAATCCACTTCTTTAAGTCTTCTACCATAAGTACTGCTCAAACCATATAAATGACGAAATTTCTTTAATTCTTGGGAAAAACTGCTATAATTTAAACTGGTAAGTACTTATTTCAATACTTTTCTTCTCAACTTGATAATTTAATCTTCTTAACAATGATTAATATTCTTTCTAGTCCAATATCTCTTCTCGTCGACTGTTTCAATCTTTTAAAATAACTTTAAATAATCTTTCTTCTTACCAAACTCGCACAAAATCCTTTAATTCAACTTTAATACCAATATTATATCATTCAAATCTCTTTAAACTTATTTTTTTAATGAAAAAACTCAATTTTAATTCTCCAGAACATTTATTACGACCATTTGCTTCCACAGCTCAAGGGAAGGAGAAACAATCGACAAAATCAACAAACTAACAAAAAACTATCACTAACAATCTAAATCATATCAATTTTTTCAAAACAAACTTGATTCTATACAAATCAAACAAATTAGCCACCTAGATAACTTATCTTAATTATTCAACAATTTCTACCACCATACATACTAGATCTATAACATTATTTCGCAAATCTGCATTATAACCCTACATACTAGATTTCTAACAAAAATTATAAATTTTATTTTCTACTGTATTTTAATATAAATTTAATTTTTTTAGAATTTCTCATTTCTTATTAACTTTATAAATGACAAATATAAATATTATGAAAATAATAAATATGGAAATTATGGAAGTTAAATTTTATACACAATCTGTTAAAAGTAAGTATTCAATTATTTATTCGATTAATTAAATTATTTTTAACCAACGAATGTATTTTAATATTTAAGCTTTAATTCATTTTTCTTATTTTATTTTTCCTTTCTTTCTTAGGAATGAAGAGAATAATTTTACATATACTGGAAAATGAAACTGAATTATGCAAATATCAAAGCTTTGAACTCTTTCCTGGGATCAAGAATATTCTTTTTAATCATTTTATATTTTAATTTTACATATTATATATATTATGGAAACATATTTCATCTCAAATCCCCCAATTAAAATTTTTCAATTAAATATATCTTCCATATTTGATTAAAAATTATAATTTCCATTTCAATCTTGTATTTAAACATTAGTGAAAAATTATTTCTTAAAATTTTAATTACTTTACTTTATTCAAATTATTAAATTTTTCTAATGGAAAAAAAAAACATATTTATACTAATAAAATTACTCAAATTTCCTTTCTTTTCTTTTACTTCTTGTATGATTTATTTGACATATTTATTTGCACAAATGATAAATATTCCAAATCTAATAAACACAGAAAAATTATAATTTTCCCCCATTACATGAAAATAATACTTTCACTGATTATTTGAATTACATATACTATTCCAACTCTCATTCAATCTTCTTAAATTCTTTCATGCTATAATAAAAAAAAACCTCATACCTATTACTAAATTATATACACCTAATACTACTATTTACAAATTTTCATAAATATCATCTATATCATGCACTTTATCTAATTTATTAAAATTTTTATGTCTATTTTTTTTAATATCATATTCATTCCCCGTTCTTAACATTTATTCAAATATAATTTATTTTTATAATTTTAGAATTGTTCCTTTTTTTTTTTTTTAAATTTCCTATACATCTAATTTTCTGATAAATCTAATACCTTACCCCTTTCCTGATATTTTCCTATATACCTATAACCTACTATAAATTTACATTTCTTCCCCCTTTCTTGATATTTCCCTATATACCTATGACCTACTATAAATTTATATTTCTTTCCCTTTTCTTTATATTTACAAATAAACAATTTTTCTCGGAGTGCTTGTTGCTTTATCTCCTCCAAGAAATCGCTACAGAAATGCTTATAATCCACAGACAAAATTTGATTTTCTCTGTTGTCAACCGTTTCATGATGCATTATTGTTTGAATTTCTTCGACTTGTTCTGGTTTATTCTGTTTCTCTGTATGACTTAGCAATATACCACTGCATTCAACTTTCTGAATTATTTTATTTTCACACTTTTCTACTTGTTTTGCTTTATATTCATCTACAAATTTCTTAATAGTCTTCTCCCTTTCTTCATCTATTTGATTTGTGTCTTCCTCTGTACTCTTCAAATTGTCTTCTTTGATATAGTTAATTTGTTTCCTAAATATCTTAGTAACTTCTTTTATTTCCTCCAATCTTTTATTAGTCTGATCCACTTTATTATTATTCTCTTCAAATTTTCCTTCAAATTCCGTATTTATATGTTCCCTCATATCTTCTTTTATTTCTTCAAATCTTTCTTTAGTCTCATTCAATTTTTTATCCTTCTCTTCAAATTTCTCTTCAATTGTTTCATTCATATTCATAATATTTTTATCCATGGTCATCATAATACTTTTATTCATTTCTTTAAACTTCTTATCCAACTCTTTCATTATAGGTATCTTCTTTCCTTTCATCCAATTTTTCATTATTCTCTTTCAGTTTCTCTTCAAATTCCTTATTTATATCTTCTTTCATATCTTGTATTTTCGTCCTTAATTCTGTGTTTTGTTGTTCTATCTTCTTGTCACATTCTTTTTTTATAATTTTAACTTCTTCCCTAAGCTTCAAATTGTCTTCTTAAATATTCTTAATTTCTCTTCTAAATATCTTAGTCATATCTTCTTTTTGTTGATCCAATTTCTTATCCATATCTTCCCTCATATCTGCTTTTAATTTCTGATTTATATCTTTTATGTCAGGCTATAAAAAAACTTATATTAGTAAATGTTTATTTCTTTGTTTAAATTTTTAATTAATGCATATATTGCCTATCTATTAATTTTAAATTTTATACTGATAAGTATTGTCACGAATATTGGGAATACCCTGTACTAGCGGGAAATATATTAAATGAGCTATTTGAAGGAAATATAGTATTTAAAGTCGAGAAAGTAAAAAAATGCCAAGAATCGAAAATCGGAATCTCACAACTTACATGGTCAGTTGTAAGGAATCTGCGACAGCGGGGAGTTCCTTCTTTTTAAAATGGAATTTTAATTTATTTTTAAAATCTACTCACGATTTTAGACCTGTTTTTGAAACTACACAACTTTTTCCTAAACTTTTTTTCATCCTATTGAATTAACGACCAATTATGTAGTAATGAGACACCCTGAATTTTTATTTATATATTTTACATTTTATATTATATTTTTTTAAATTATAAAAAAATACTTACATATCCTGTGCTATCGAAATCTAAACTAATATCGTCTACATTTTCTCGGTTTTTCGGATAGTAATATCTAAAAAGTAACATTAGATAATTCTTACTTTTTGTTGGAAGATAGTGTTTTTAATAAGGAGAGAGAGAGAGAGAGGGAGATATCGTTTATTTAGCACTCTGGCTACAAACATTTACATTTTGTAATAACTATTTTAAAAATCACTAAAAACACTTAAAAACACTTAAAGACAGTAGCAACAGTAGTAAGACTTCAAAGACAACATTGACAAATAGATAAAGATAATATTACATCACAATTAATATTACATCGCCAAAGTTCTAATACTTAATCTTGAAGGAAACATTTTAATCTTTTAGTAAAAATATTTACATTTTCTGAATGTTTAATATACTCAGGTAGGTTATTATATTCTGCCATTCCTTTATCATAAATATTCTGTTTGGCTTTCATTAATAAAGTTGGATAGATCTGAACATGGTTATTTTGTCTAGTATTATAAGTGTGAATATCTTTCCTGTATTTAATATTTTCACTCAAATATGAGGGTAACAAATTATTTAAAATTTTATATATAAAAATTAAAGTTCTAAATTTAACATAATTTTTAATTGAAAACCAGTTTAGTGTTAGTTGCATTAAAATTATGCTGGTATATGTATTCGCTTTTAACACGAACCTCATACAACGATTTTGTAACAACTGAAGCTTGTTTAGGTCAATTTCATTGCACATATATAATATAGAGGTACAATAATCAAAATGTGGTTTAATAATCGTATTATATATTAACTGTCTGGAATATAAAGTTAAATTCTGACTTACACGATAAGTGAAACCAAGTTTTTTAGATACTTTCTTGCAAATAAATTCGATGTGTTGTGAAAATGTCAATTTCTGGTCAATAATGATGCCTAAGTACTTAGTTACATCTTCTTTCTCCAGATCTACGTTGTCAAACTTTACCTTAAGATTAATGTTTTCAGTTAAATATTTATTGTTACCAATATTTAGATTTAGTAGCGTTTACCAATAACCTGTTTATATCCATCCATTTTTTTATTTTAATTAGAATTTTATTGAGTTTTTCTATAACTGAAAGTATACTTGTACCAGAAACATACAAAATAGTATCATCAGCAAAAGGATCTATTTGGCAGTCCTCTAGGTCTGATTGAAAAATATCATTAATAAATAATATGAATAGCAGTGGCCCAAGTAGACTACCTTGTGGTACCCCTGTATCTACTTTCAATTTGGTAGAATATTTTTCACCAATTTTTGTTTGTTGATATCCATTTTGAAGATATGATTCAAACCACTTGTATGTTAAATCACTAAATCCAAAATATTTTTTTAATTTTAAAAGCAAAATTTTTCTATTTACTACTTCAAAAGCCCTTTTCAGATCTAAAAAAACTACCACAGTGACAAGATTTCTATCCCTAGCAAATTTAAATTCATTAATGATTTTCTGGAGAGCAGTTTCACAAGAATGATCCTCCCTAAAACCAGACTGGTTCTTTGATAACAAATTATTTTTTGCAATAAATTTACTAAGTTGTTCATGAACCACTAATTCGAGAATTTTTTCGAGACATGGTGGTGTATTAATAGGCCTATGTTCTTCAATTAAATTTGTACCTTGAACTTAAGGTATCGGTATAACTGTAGATGTCTTTATAATTCCAGGAAAAATTGCTTTACATAGCGATGTATTTATAATGTTCAATAGAGGATAACCAATGTTGCTAAAAGTATTTTTATGAGTATAAAATTTATGTCATCTTCAGAGTGTTTATTTTTTGGATCAAAGATTATCTTTCACAAACTTAACAAATCAATAGTATTAAATTTAAACAAATCACTCTTCTGATAAAGAGCATTTTTATTCAAGTTGTAAAAGCTAGCATTGCTGAAAGTTGCTACATGTTCCTCAATGCTGTTTACAAAATATTTGTTAAATATTTCTGACAGATCGTTATTGATTACTACACCATTAACTGTAACTGATTTAATAGT
Organism: Altica lythri; assembly: GCA_964028335.1. NCBI lineage: Eukaryota > Metazoa > Arthropoda > Insecta > Coleoptera > Chrysomelidae > Altica > Altica lythri. Next base: position 47,950,357 of record OZ034808.1, on the reverse strand, counting down.
TGTTTCTGTTTGTGGATTAACAACTTGTTTTAAGGTCTTCCACATAAGTCGGGAGTTGTATTTAACATCATCAATTTTTTGTTCAAAATCTTTTGTTTTAGAAGTTTTTAAAACATGGGCTGCCAAATTTCTTTTATTTTTGTAAAACTGCCAATCTTTAATATTCTGTGTTAATTTGTATTTATTCTAAGCAGAGTTTCTTTCAAAAATTGCATTTTTTACGTCTGCATTAAACCACTCCTTAGAGGTATTAACAATTTTAGATTGCAAAGGGCACATTTGTACAACTATATAACCATTTACAGTTGATGCAAGATTAAAATTATTATAATAAAACATGCCTTCTTACCTGCATTTTTTAATCCTATTGCCATATCAACAATTAATTTACTTCGAGCCGACATTGTTTTCCACCAACAATACACAAATGCTGTAATTCTACCGTCTTCTTCGCGCACCTGTATTACCGACTACGTGCGGGTTGGTATATTATGTTATCATAATATTTTCGACCAACGCTACGAGTCCCGATCCTTTGGCAACACCGCTGGGGCTACCCACGATGGTCGGATATTATTCTGTAGTATAAATGGGCTCGAGAAGGTGGTAAAATGAATCGGGTTTAAAAAATGTTATTTGGTATGCAACTTTTTATGCAGAAAAAAATGTTTTTCCCTGTATGCATGCCAAAGAAGTTGTTTTTTCGAACAGCTTATTTCCAGTTTATATACACGCTTAAATCACCTGGATTAATTGGGTCTTAGGTAGCCTGATTAATGTTTTGGGACTGAAAACGTGGGCTGGATAAATAAATATATATATATATATATATATATATATATATATATATATATATATATATATATATAAATATATATAAAGGAGGATAACGGGAATGCAACGCAACAAGGATCATGGTTACAAGTAGGAATGGTAACCGCAGACATGCATGTTTCTGGCTCATTAGCCGTCATGAGTGCGGCATAACCAAGAAGAGTAGTGCACTTGGCTAGCAAAAGTGTTGGGTACTTGGGAGCAAAGGATGTTGGGGAAACATGTGTCAAGAAACACAAAAACAACGAACGCTCACACAGGAGTCCTATCGCCATTTTGTGCTTTCGGCCAGCTGTGCCAATGGGTTTTCGGCTAGCAACCAGCATCGCCACGTTGGCGAAACGGACTCATTGTGTTTGAGTCGTTCTAGCCCAGGAGATGAAATAAACAAAGTGCCAAGAAAACGCGTATTAATATTAATATGAGTCTGTGGCGACGATGGTTGCTAGCCGAAAACCCATTGGCACAGCTGGCCGAAAGCACAAAATGGCGATAGGACTCCTGTGTGAGCGTTCGTTGTTTTTGTGTTTCTTCACACATGTTTCCCCAACATCCTTTGCTCCCAAGTACCCAACACTTTTGCTAGCCAAGTGCAATACTCGTCTTGGTGATGCCGCACTGATGACGGCTAATGAGCCAGAAACATGCATGTCTGCGGTTACCATTCCTACTTGTAACCATGATCCTTGTTGCGTTGCATTCCCGTTATCCTCCTTTTTTTATATTAATACGCGTTTTCTTGGCACTTTGTTATATATATATATATATATATATATATATATATATATATATATATATATATATATATATATATATATACATACATACATACTGTAACGGGATAACCGTAACGGAAGGGACCTTAGTTTGAAAGATTGTTGTTGACAGTTGATTTTTTAGAAGTTTGTAAAAAAATCAACTGACCATTTTAAATAATGTTTCTAGAAAATTCTAGAAACTTCTAAACACACTAACTAGATTAAATAATGTTGTATATAAGGGGATGCACGGACAGTTAACGTCAGTTCGAGTCAAGTGTTCAGAAGAGTTCATTGTATTGTCAAGTAGTTAGACGTTATCCAGCAGAGTTCAGTGTATCTTAACAATTTTGTAAATAAATTGTGTAAAAAGCCCCCATACGTGTTTCAAATTGGTGTCAGGTGTGGGGTAAAGATACAAGAATGCCTGGAAAAAAGATAAATGAACTATTGGTGGCTGAGCTCAGAAGAGAGCTTGAAGAATTAGAGTTGGAAACTACTGGAAGCAAATCCGTATTGTTGAGAAGGCTCCGTGAGCACTACGTAAATAATAATTTGGACCCTGACGCTGTGGAGTTCGAAGACCCAGCTCAAAAAGCAAATTCTGAACTAACTCAACAACTTTCCCGGCTGCAAGAGGAGCTATCCAGTCAGATTAAAAGCCAGCGCGAAGACATGTCCCAGCTGTCCCAACGAATGACGAGCCAACAAGAAGAACAAACTCAACAACTTTCCCGACTGCAAGAGGAGCTATCAGGACGAATGACGAGCCAACAAGAAGAACAAACTCAACAACTTTCCCAGTTGTCCAGTCAGATAAGCAGCCAGCGCGAAGATATGTCCCAGCTGTCGCAACGAATGACGAACCAACAAGAGGAGCTGTCCAGTCAGATGAAGAGCCAACAAGAGGAGCTTTCCAGTCAGATGAAGAGCCAGCGCGAAGATATGTCCCAGCTGTCACAACGGATGTCTACCCTACCAGAAGAGTTATCCAGTTACTTCTTCCAGCAAATATCGCATTTGCGCTCCGAAATGTACACTCTTCGTGACGAACAAAATCAGCAAGTGTCCAGCTTGCGAGACGAACAAAATCAGCAAGTGTCCAACTTGCGAGACGAGCAAAACCAGCAAGTGGCCAACTTGAATCAGCAAGTGGACAACTTGAACCAGCAAGTGGCCAACATCCGAGAGGAGATCAACCAGCAAATGCAGTCCGAGATAAGGAAGCTTCAACAAGAACAGGAAGCTAGCCGCCGAAACCAAACCATCCACCACGGCGACGGAGATGCAAGAAGGATGGAAACCTGCCACGCAGACGTCGAACGACAAAGAAGCGAGGAGACGACCCATGTACGAACGACGATGAAACCCCCGACCTTCGACGGGAAGACTTCCTGGCCAAATTACCTGAAACAATTCGACGCAGCGGCCAGAGCCAATGGATGGTCATCCCAGGAGAAGGCATTGTCCCTAACCGTAGCTCTGCGAGGCGAAGCTTTAGACGTCTTGCAATCATTGACACCGGATGAAGCTGACAACTTCGAGTTATTGGTGAATCGTCTAGAGATGCGTTATGGTCAAACTCATCTACAACCGGTGTACCGAATGCAGTTAAAGAGCCGAAAACAGAAAAATGGAGAAACTATTCAGGAATTTGAAGCGGATGTAGCAAGAATGGTTCGATTTGCGTATTCAAATGCAGCGGAGGATTTCCTGGAGTGCCTAGCAGTCCAAACCTTCACCGATGGTCTTCGAGACGTCGAGTTGCAGCGCGCTGTACGGTTGGCGCGGCCGAAGACTCTTGTGGACGCCTTGACCATTGCCCTGGAGTTTGAGGCGGCGACGGAGGCCTCACGTGGAGTTGCTCGACTAAGGGAAATCACTGGTAACTACGACCATGCCGTTCATTCCGTTAGCGACGTTGAAGCGGTAGTAGAGAGATTAATGAAGTTATCTCCAAAAAGAAGGCGCCCAGTGAGATGCTGGAACTGCGGAGAACTAGGCCATATAAGAAATACTTGCCCCCAAAAAGAAAAATCTTCTGCTGAAGTACCCCAGCAGCAGGAAAACTAGAACGGGTCGACTGCTGGAGGGCGAAATCGACCCCAAACATTCCCGAAGCCCCTCACACCATAAAATTGGCAACTCTGCGACATCACGTGGACAGCTTATATGTAGATGGCCTCATTGATGGGAAGAACTTTAGCATGCTGGTAGACACTGGAGCTACGAAAACTATCGTTCGACCATCCATCATTATGCGAAAGAAGATGTGGCCTACCAGTTGGAGACTGCGTACCGCTACCGGAGATTCTGCTAGAGTCTACGGTGAGATACAGGTGACGCTACAGTTTGGTTCAACCTCTCTTGTTCACTTAGTGCTGGTGGCTGACGTTGATGAAGATGTTGTTCTGGGCATGGATGTTATGCTCCACTGTGGTTTTCATTTGGATCTTCGCCAACGTATCCTTCGTACTGGTAATGAAGAAATATTCCTGCACCGAAAACACGTTGACAATGCCTCGATTAGGCTAATCGATGATATCGAACTTCCGGCAAGCTGCGAATGTGTCGTCACAGCGCGGTTGGATGGACTGGAGCCAGATGGTGCCCCAGCCATGATAGAGCCGAAGAACCATGACCATGAATTGGGAAAAGGACTCCTTGTGGGTAAGACTCTTGTTAGATCCGCCAAAGAGGTACCCATCCGAGTTATCAACTTGAACGATCATCCAGTTCTTCTCCGAAAGGACACGGAAATGGGAAGTTTAGAACCAGTAATGGCCATAATTCACAAGATAAATGGTACGGAAACAGATGAGACCAACGAAATAGAACAATTAATGACAAAATTAGACCCCTCTTTGTCAAAATTAGAAAAGAAACAGGTAAGAGATCTACTTTACCGTTATAAACCTGTATTTGGTTCTAAAAGTAAACTGGGAAGAACTGATGTTGTACAACATAGAATTAACACTGGTGATGCACGTCCGATTCGACAGGTACCCCGAAGGATGCCTCAAGTTAAAAAGGAAGAAGCAGACAGAGCCCTTAAAGAAATGATTCAAAATGGCATAGTCGAACCATCCAGTAGTCCGTGGGCTTCTCCTGTGGTATTAGTGAGAAAGAAAGACGGATCAATGCGGTTTTGTGTCGACTATCGAAAGCTAAATGATGTCACTAAGAAGGACAGTTATCCTCTGCCAAGGATTGATGATGCCCTTGACGCTTTGGCGGGTTCTACTCTGTTTTCTACCTTGGACCTTAAAAGCGGATACTGGCAAGTTAAAATGAATTCTGCAGACAAAGAAAAGACTGCCTTTACCAGTGGATCAGGGTTATGGCAATTCACGGTCCTTCCATTTGGCCTCTGTAATGCTCCTGCGACGTTTGAACGACTAATGGAGAACATCCTGCGGGGTTTGTCATGGGAAACTTGTCTAGTTTATCTAGACGACATCATCATAATGGGTAAGACCTTTAAGGAACATTTATCTAACCTGGAAGAAGTTTTTAAAAGATTACAGAACGCTAATCTAACATTGAATGTTAAGAAATGCCACTTGTTCCAGAGACAGGTCACCTATTTAGGACATAACGTAAGCAAGGATGGCGTTGCTGTTGATCCCGCTAAGATACAAGCCGTTCAGGAATGGCCAATCCCTATCGACAAACATCAGCTCCGGAGTTTCTTGGGTCTTTGTTCCTATTACCGACGATATGTCAAGAATTTTGGAGACATCGCCAAACCCTTGACACGTTTGACAGAGCAAGATAAGTCCTTTTGTTGGGATCAGGAATGTCAAAAGGCGTTTGAAATATTGAAGAAACAGCTTACGTCAGCACCTGTTCTTGCTTATCCACTTCCTGATGGTAAGCTTATTCTGGACACCGACGCCAGCAATGTGGGAATTGGAGCCGTCTTGTCACAGCTACAAGACGGTAAGGAAAGAGTGGTTGGTTACTTCAGCAAAACTTTATCAAAAGCTGAAAAGAACTACTGTGTAACTCGGAGGGAATTGTTAGCAGTTGTAAAATCCGTCGAACACTTTTATAAATATCTGTATGGCAGAAAATTCCTGATCAGAACAGACCATGCTAGTTTAAAGTGGCTACTTAGCTTTAGGAACCCAGAAGGACAGATAGCAAGATGGCTCGAAAAACTGCAGGAATATGATGTTGAAATCGAGCACAGACCTGGAACCCGACATCGTAATGCTGATGCACTTTCCAGAAGACCATGTCGACCTGATTGCCCCCATTGTACCCGTATGGAGCAGAACGAGGAAAAACTTGCCTTAGTTAAGGTTGTGCCAGAAGACGAGAGCTCTATGCTGGAGGAGCAACAAGAAAACGATCCCGTTCTGAGAAAGATTAGGGAGTGGAAGAGAATGGACCGTCGTCCGTTGTGGAGAGAGATATCCTCATCCTCTCCTGCCTTAAAAGCATACTGGTCCCAATGGAACTCTTTAATTTTGGACGGAGGGCTCGTTAAAAGACTTGTAGAAAATTCCGAGGGCACAGAAACAAGGAAACAAATAGTGGTCCCAAGAAATGCTGTACCGGAAATTTTAAAACAGATGCATAATGATAGTTCTGGAGGACATCTGGGTATCACGAAAACGCTGCAAAAGATCCGAGATAGATTTTACTGGGTAAATTGCACTAATGATGTTAAAGATTGGTGTCGTAAATGCACTACATGTGCTGCCAGTAACGGTCCGCACCGAAAACCGAAGGCGGAAATGCAGCAATACCTGGTTGGAAGTCCTTTTGAAAGAATCGCAGTAGATGTATTGGGGCCACTTCCACAGACCGATGTAGGAAACAAATACATCTTTGTTGTAATGGACTACTTCACTAAATGGGTTGAAGCATATGCAGTTCCCAATCAGGAAGCTACCACTTTAGCAGATATATTGGTTGAAGAATTCGTAAGCCGATTTGGGGTACCACTAGAATTACATTCAGACCAAGGAAGAAATTTTGAGAGCAAGCTGTTTCAAGAGGTTTGCCAAAGATTAGGCATCCACAAAACGAGAACCACAGCGATGCACCCTCAGTCTGATGGAATGGTGGAACGAATGAACCGGACTATAACCAACTATCTGTCAAAAGTGGTGTCAGATTGTCAGAGGGATTGGGATCGACATATTCCACTATTTCTAATGGCAATTCGATCGGCCATCAACGAATCAACTGGCCAAACGCCTGCGAAGGTCCTGTTCGGTAGAGAAATGAGGCTACCATGTGACTTGGTGTTTGGTTGTAAACCTGGTGAAGAAATGGCACGTGAACAATATGTCGCCGACCTTCAGAATCGAATGGAGAATATACACAACCTGGTGCGTGGAAAACTACAATTATCTAGTGATCGGATGAAGAGGTACTATGACACACGGACAATGGAAAAGAGTTACCAAGTTGGAGATTTAGTCTGGCTCTATAACCCCCGACGGCGTCGAGGTATTTGTCCCAAATTACAAAAGAACTGGGAAGGTCCATACACCATCAAGAAGAAGATTAACGATGTCATTTATCGGATCGTGAAAATTCCCAGAGGGAAACCCGTCGTGGTCCATCACGATCGTTTGGCGCCTTACCAGGGAAACCACAGTGGAGATGCGCAGCAACTCCAAGAAGATGGTTTGGCTGGCTCAGGGAGTGTGCGGGATTCCGATTTAGGAAATAACATTCCAGGAGGAATGAATCTAAGGAGGGGGCAGTGTAACGGGATAACCGTAACGGAAGGGACCTTAGTTTGAAAGATTGTTGTTGACAGTTGATTTTTTAGAAGTTTGTAAAAAAATCAACTGACCATTTTAAATAATGTTTCTAGAAAATTCTAGAAACTTCTAAACACACTAACTAGATTAAATAATGTTGTATATAAGGGGATGCACGGACAGTTAACGTCAGTTCGAGTCAAGTGTTCAGAAGAGTTCATTGTATTGTCAAGTAGTTAGACGTTATCCAGCAGAGTTCAGTGTATCTTAACAATTTTGTAAATAAATTGTGTAAAAAGCCCCCATACGTGTTTCAATACATACACATATACATATACACATACACACACATACATACATATATAATATATAAACACATATACATACACACACATATGCACAACATGATTGTATAAGTATATACATACATATTATATATAGATATAGATTATATAAGACATATTATCAACTTTGCAATCGAAACATCTACTTTTCCAAATTTATGGAAGCAAACATTAATATATCCAATTCCTAAAATTAAAAACCCTTGCTCATATTCTGATTTGCGTCCTATCAGTATTCTGCCTGTTCTCTCTAAAGTGTGTGAAAAAATAATTTTGAGGCAGTTACAGTACCACTTGCAAGAATACAATATACTCCCATCAATCCAGTCTGGCTTTCGATCTGGATATGGATGTACATCTGCCCTATTAAATATTACCGATGATATTTTTAAATCAATAGATGGTGGCGAACTTTCAGTACTTGTGTTGTTAGATTTTTTCAAGGCCTTTGATACGATAAATCATGAATTACTAATCTCTATTTTACATTATATCGGCCTTGGAGAAGGTGCACAGCAGTTCTTTCGTTTCTATGTAACGAGTCGCCCTCAGACGGTTGTGTGCAGTGGTGTGTCATCTTCATTATACCAACTGACATCTGGGATACCTCAAGGATCAATATTAGGTCCAGTTCTATTTAATATATATTCAACATTTATAATGCGAAACTTGAGGTATTGTAAATCATACATGTATGTGGATGACACACAGCTGTATGCATCATTCAGTCGAGAATCAATGCTTGACAGTATCAGAAAAATTAATTTAGACCTTACTGCCCTTTACTCAGACTGTAAACAACATAATCTTAAATTAAATGCATCAAAAACTAACGTAATTTTATTCGGACCTAAACAGTTGCGGGAAATAGCTAAACCAAGTATCAACATTATTCTTGATGGCTTGCAAGTATCTGTTTCCAACTCTTGTAGAGTTTTGGGCGTTGAGATTGATAAAGATCTGCGATTTAGTTGTCATGTTTCCAAAACCATACAAAAGGCATTCTCAACCCTCAAATTCTTGTACCATAATAGACGCATATTAAATCAAAGAACTAAAATAAAACTATGTGACTCTCTAGTTCTATCAAATTTTAACTATTGTGATGTACTTTATAATAATTGTTTAACTAATATTGATAAGCTAAGAATTCAACGTGTACAACGCCTGTCTTAGGTTTATTTATGGAATAAAAAAACGTGATCATATTTTGCACACTTTGGAGTGGGCAGGCTGGATGAATATGACTGCTCGCAGAGCCTTACACTCTGCTTGCTTTTATCATAAAATAATAACATCTAAAACGCCACCATATCTGTATAATAGGATAAGGTTTAGAACGGATGTACATAATTTACATTTAAGGCACAGAAATGCCATAACAATACCTGCTCACAATACAGAATATTATAAAAGATCATTTACTTACTGTATATCAAACATCTATAATAAAATACCTAATAATATTAAAATATTTTCTGTGCCTACCTTTAAAATTAAATTGAAGAAACTACTAGCCAGCCATCATGTTGATCTCACGTAACTAACCAATTAAAGTTAATTGTTTTGTATATTGAGCACAGTTTGATCATTTCATGTACAATAAAAATAACTGCTAAGCAGTTGAAATGTAAAATTAACATTTAAAATCTGCACATGATAGTCTTATGATATGATCATGCTGGTTAATTAGTTTTTAAATTTTAAAATACAATAAATACAAATTGGAATATTTTCTTTTAAAAAGGTTGGGCGATTGCGAGTTGAGGTGTTGGAATTGCACTGGGCTGGCGGAGGATCGAGCTGACCGCAGTTGGTCAGGTTGAGCCAAGCCCTTTTGTCTTGGGTTAGATTTTTTTTTAGAATAAAACTTTGTAAAGTATCTCATTGTAAAAATGAAATAGCCTGGACAATAAAAGTTTATTTATATACGCGCGCATGTATACATGCATTCATGTATATATATGCATGCACATACATATAAACGCACAAATACACATATAATAATAATAATAATAATAATAATAATAATAATAACGTTTATTCATTCATTTTATATAGGTACAAAATAAGTAAAGAAAAAGTTTTTCCAATAGCAATCTTGAAAAAGTACATAGTGCATAGAACAATAAATAAGATAACAATAATTGTATGTATATAAAAAAAAAGAGAAAAACTAGATCAAAAGATAGATATGGCTGAAAGAACAAACAATATGGCACCCATTTATGACCTCTGAAGGTTGCGCATGGGCGAATTTTGTGTATTCAAAAGTAATTCTTGCGATAACTAATTTTTTATTTATTTATTTATTTTAGGTAATTTTTATAGGATGAAATACTTGATTGATTTGGATTTTTTTTTTTTTTTTTTCATTACAAATTTTGATTAAATAAAGCATGTATATCCATTCTATTTAGTTGTTTTAGATAATTTTTTAATATGTTTTTAATGAATGAAGTTGAATTTATAGTGATAATATAAGTTTTATATATATCTGGAAGGGAATTGTATATTTTTCTGTACAAGTAAGAAAGACTGCGTTGACCAATAGTTTTTTGCATAAGAGGTGTTCTGACTACGTAGTGTTCCTTACTCCGGGTATTATAGCTGTGGTTAATTATTTCTATTAATTTATTTCGATTCTTGTAGGTGTACATCAGAACATTGTATACATAAATTTGTCTCAGATCAAGCATCTTAGTTTCATTAAAAAGTTGTTCAGAGGGGTACCTAATTTCTTTTTTATGAATTATTTTTATTATTCTTTTTTGAAGCAGTTCTAGTTTATTTAGGTGATTATTTGTTGTTGCACCCCAGGCCAATATTCCATATTGAAGACGACTTTGTACTAGAGCAAAATATAGTATTTTTAGGTAAGTCAAGTTTAGTATATTTCTAAAGTATTTAAATTTATTCAATAAGGACCGCAAAGTATTTGTAACATTATTTATGTGGACATTCCATTGAAGCTGAGAATCTATTATCACTCCCAGATACCTGTAGGAAGTTTTAGCTAGTATTTCTTGTACTCCATGTTCGCAGGCTATTTGCAAGCTTTGGAATATAGGAAGATTGTTTTTATAACTTGTGAAAGGTAGGAAGAACGTTTTTTTATAGTTAATAGTTAACTGTTTATGTTGAAACCACTGTGATATAGCTATAAATTCTTTTTCAACTTTATGCTTCAGAGATGACCAAGAATTATCGCTATATATTATGGCGGTGTCGTCCGCAAAACTTATAATCGTTCCTGAGGTTTTCAAATTAAATAGATTGTTTACATAAAGAGAAAATAACATTGGTCCCAATACAGTTCCCTGGGGAACACCAAATTTTACTATCTCCCAATTGCTTACATAGTGGTCAACTTTTACAGCCTGTTTCCTGTCTGTCAAATAACTTTTAAACAGTTGAAGTGTTTTCCCACGAATTCCCGCGTCCTCCAACACCTCTAATAGCTGTACGTGTGAAACAGTATCAAAGGCCTTAGCCAGATCTAGAAATACACAAAGACATGGAGTCGCATTATCAATTTTACTGTACACGCAATTTGTCAGTTTAGCTATTGCATCAGTTGTTGAAACCTCTTCTTTAAACCCAAATTGGTTGTCGTGTATTACTTTATATTTGTGGAAAAAATTTAACACCCTAGTTTTTAAAATTTTTTCGAAGACCTTTGTGAAATTGCTTATTATAGATATCGGCCTATAGTTAGTAAGTTTACTTCTATTGCCGCTTTTGAAGATAGGACTAATAATACCTATTTTAAATTGAGAAGGACATTCACCGTTATCAAATATGTTATTTATCAGGTCAGTAAGGAGGGGTGTCAGTTCTCTATTCACTGCTTTTATGGTTTCTGCTTGTATTTGATCGTAGCCTGGACTTTTATGATTTTTTAATGTTTGTATAACTTCACTTACTTCTTTTTCTGTTACAGGTTCCAGAAAGAGTGTATTTTTGAGTGCGACTCTTTTTGGAGAAGGACTAGTGGGTTTTTGTATTTTTTTAGCAAGTTTTTCGCCAACTTCTGCAAAATATTTGTTAAACTCCTCGGCAATCAAATTCTGCTCTGTTAAAGTTATATCGTTATCAGTGATTATTTTGGATATTTCATTACTATTTTTATTGCCTTGGTTATTATTTATTATTTGCCAGAGTTTTTTTGAGTTATTTTTATTATTTTCAATTTTTTGTTTGTAATAGTTATTTTTAGATTTTTTGATTAATTTGTTTGTAATTGTACGGTAATTAATAAATTTTTCTTTTTTTAGTGTATTAAGTGGATCATTTTTATATTCAGCATGAAGTTTGTTCCTCTCTTTTATGGAGTTTAGGATGCCTTGCGTTATCCATACTTTTCTTTTGATATCATTTCTCTTTTGCTTAATTATAACCGTGTTATTCTCAACCAATTGCTTTATTTGAGTAATTAGATAATTAGTTTTATGATGTATGTCTTTTTCCAAGTAGAAATGATCCCAACTAAAATTATTAATATCTGTCGCAAGCTTTTTATAATTTACAGTTTTAACAAGGTTATGTAATTTACGCATAGTGTATGGCATATCTAGGGGAAGAAAAGCCATAGATGCTTTGTGATCAGTAATGTTTGTATCAAATACAATGCTACTACAGTAATTTTCTATATTTACAGATTTACTTGAAAAAAATATATGATCCAGACAAGTGGAGGAATTCCCTTGTACACGGGTATATTTATTTATCAATGAAACAAAGTTAAATTCAGCAAGAACATCTAAGTAGTCAGAAACTAAGTCATTATCAGATTTAATATTAATATTGATATCACCTAAGAGTAGGTGATGATCGATTTTATGCCGGTGGCTTTCTTCTTCGAGATATATATTTAAGTCCCTAGTGAATTCATCTATTTTTATTGGCGGAGGTTTATAAATAGAAGTGATCATTAATTTGTCTAGATTTTTAAGTTTTATTTTTGTTTGTACAGCTTTGCATCTGCCTATTTGTACAATACTGTTGCTATGTGTTATATCTTTTTTAATGAAAACAATGACCCCATCATTTTGGTTAATATTGCCCTGACTAAAGAATAGTTCATATCCCTCTAATTTTAACAAACAACAGTCAATATTACTATAAGTTTCTGTTAATGTTATAATGTCAAACGTAAAGCTTAGTTGAGTTAGGAAAACTTCAAGCTCTTCAAGATGCTTACTGATGCTACATATATTTTGATTTAGGATTTTGATTGTCTTAGCTTCTAGATTTAAAGTAAAGTTATTTAACTGGTTTATTGAATACATTTCTAAGGTATTAATTTCTTTATAGTTTATATCTCTTATATATTGATCCATTTTGCTCCTCTTTTTTATTATTATTTTTTTAATAATAATTGAAGTATTATAAAGTCTCTATTATTTTTTTTATGAAATACAATAGTAGAAAATAATGAAAAGAACTGTTAAAACAACTAAATTAAAATAAAGAAAAAAACAACTAAAACTTAATTTAAAACACTTTTTGAGCTTGATGAAGAATTGTTCCTTGTTTTATAATATTTGGACGATTGGTCTCTTGATGCTATAGGTGGTTGATTTTTGTCCTTAGTATCCTTTTTTTCTAGTTGATTTTTGTCATCAGTGTTCTTTCTCTCTGGGTTTGGTTTTATTTTTGCCGGATTTGATGTATTTTTTTCTTTTTTATTTGATATCTGTTGTAGTTTTTCAAAATTTTGATTTTCTGTTAGGTTTCGGTTTTTTATTACGACAGGCGTACCTGGATCACTGTGAGAATTCTTTTCTATTGAATCGTCGGTGTTTTCAAGATCGCAAGGAGAATATGACATACCATCGACAAAAAGTTTTCCGTACTTAATATAACAGTTAGGTTCATTATTTTGTTTGGCGAGATAGAGGTGCTTTCTCAATATTTTTGATTCTTCCCGTTGTAAGCTTGTTAGATCTTGGGCAATCGTAACTCTTGTTCCTTTGAGATGCTTAGCGTTATTGAAGAGTTCCTGTTTTTTAAAGTAAGATAGGAATTCTAATTTAATCGGGCTATTTTGATTTTTACCCAATGTGTATATATTATTAAAGTCTGATTTAGTTAAAGACAATTTTAATAAATTATTTAGAGTAGCGATCAGTTTGGAGACATCCAATTTATTTTCCTGCCTTTCTAAACCAAAAAGAATAACATTATTCCTTTTCGATTCTCTTTCTATTGTCTCGATTCTCTCGTTTAGATATTTATATTCATTTTCTAGCTTCTGTACAGTATGAGCAACTTGCTCTATTTTAAAGCTTAATCTTGTTTCTGATGCTTCTATTAATAATTTTATTTCTGCATTTCCATTTGTAATATGCTCGAGTAATGATTTATTTGTAATTTCATCTATTGTCATATTTTTAGTGTATGGTCTGCTTTTCGATATCGATATTAACAAAAAGTTGTCCCAAACGTGTTTTATCTGTATTTACGGTATTGAATTTAATTTTAGGTTAGTGTTTAAACTGTTAAAATTTCGTAAAATCCTTTGTTTCATCAAATTCTCTTTGTTTTGACAATTGTCTTCTAGAGAATCTGATAATATGCACTTTGGATTATTGACTTACTGATTTTCAATGATATTTTTGCAGATATTTTCACTTAATTTTACCAATTTATTCAGAGTGATTTTATTTTACACACTACACTATACCTTGACATATATACACATATATTATTAAATGGCGTGACCTTTATCTAAAAATAGAAGATAGGAAAACATTTCATTAAGGTGGCCTATATCGGATCTACGATTCATTGACTGTGGTCAATATATAAATATTTTACTAAATTCACTTCTTATAAGATTTTAAACATCTTTAATTTAATAAATTTGAAATTTATTTTATATTTATTTTCCTATTCTTAAAAAATCAATTCCAAAACATTAAACTTAAAACAAAAAAATGTATAATAATACTCATTATCTACCATAGTAACATTCATTAATTTTTTTAGTCGACATAAAATTTTTAAATAAAAATGAGAATCACTGAAGCCATAATAAATTCCATAACAATGTATATAAGAAGCTGTTCTGGACATGTCAAATTGTAATATTTTTGAAACTAAAATTAGGTACTCTTTAAATAAATATGGGATTTATAAAAAATTGCATTGTTATTTGCAGCACAATTAAATTGTTAATTGTTTTGTCCTTATTACTTATTTCTAAACTGGTAGATACAAGAATTACGAAAAAATTGTCACATGACTTATGGAGGAAGAAAAAGACATGGCATCGGATAACATATATTCTTCTTTTGATTTTTACTTAAAATTATTCATTTATTATATTAGTTACAGAAATATGTGATTTTATATTTTTTAATATTGTGTTGATACGGTCTTTGTCGCTCCGTTCACTATATGTTTCTAAGTAATATTGAAGTGTTTCAACTTCATTTGTATTAAATTTTATTGTTAATTCATTAATATTAGTTGAATCTACAATATAAGTAATGATAATCTCTAATTTTTCTTTTAAAATTCCCAAGAACTTTGCGGAAGCACAGTGAATTGGACTTTCACCACGATTATTTGGTTTTAGTAAAATTGTTTTTATAAATTCTAAACCCAAGCTATTGTGTATAAAATCTAACAACACTTTACAATTATTTTCCATTCCAAAATTTCGAGTAACCATTTCGTAAAGTACAGTATCTCCATCTATATTACATGACATAATCATATTATTTAATAAATTACTACTAAGTTTGTTAAAAATAAAATCTAATAAAAAGTGCATCTTTTGAGTAGTTCCATACCGTGCCGTTACCATTATAATATTATCATTATCCAAGTTACTGATTTGAATCAAATTATTGAGACATTTTATATCAACATTGCAAGATAAAAAAGTAAATAGAGATTCAGTCATGTTAAAGTTTTCATTAATTAATGCCTTAATTAGTGCAGTTTCACCATATCGACATTTTGATGTTAATAAACAGTTTAAGATATATAAATCTGGATCGTTGTTGTTATAATTAAAAAAGTTTAATAATACTAATAATGTCTCGTCAAATCCTCTTTGACAAACCCAATGCAAACAAGTATAGCGATTTATTGGTGTTTCTATTAACAGCATTTCTTTCATAGTACTCCTATCAAAGTTCTCATAAAACCATTTTAATAAAACTGTAGCAGTTTGTGTTCTACCTTCAACAATACTTTTAAACAAAATATTTTGTTTTGGATTTGTTGAGGTAATATCTTTAAATATAGTTTCTGTGAAAGATGTTTTTAAATAATTCAAAAATAATACAACATTGTAACATTTATCTTTATCAATCTCAATTTCTAGTGCAGTTAAATTTACTACATCTTTAGCTACTATTAATTTATCGTTATGGTTATCGTTGATCATTGTTATCCACTTTAAAATGTTTGTAAAATTTTCAGTTTCCCAATGAGGTATCAGATAATCTAAACTAGTATTTTTATTAAAGTTTAATAAGTATGATAAAGTTTCTTCCAATATTAATAAATCATGTTGCACAGTTTCAAAAATAATGTTTAAGAAACTTGAAAATAGTTTTGCAGATTTAAATATTAACTTTGAAGAAAAAAATCCTATGAAAGGATCCATCAATACAATTCTTAATAATGTTTGATTTTCTTTAACAGTATTTAATACAATTTTAAATAAATCTATTTGTCCATCGTTTATTATCGATCCGATTAAACTATATTTTCCCCAACTATCTGTTAAAATATTGTCGAAAAAATTAGGAAACTCTTTGAATTTGTTTAAAATAATATATAACGTATCCGAGTATGATTTACTTATTATACCATTTTCTTCGTAGCTTCGAGATGTGTGAATAAATGTGTATAAAACATTTGCATACTTTCCTGCCAGCATTAATCGTTGAAGAATTTCAGGATATTTC
This sequence comes from Altica lythri, assembly GCA_964028335.1. Classification (NCBI taxonomy): domain Eukaryota; kingdom Metazoa; phylum Arthropoda; class Insecta; order Coleoptera; family Chrysomelidae; genus Altica; species Altica lythri. The sequence goes on along the minus strand of OZ034808.1, from coordinate 47,933,765 downwards.
ATGATTTTATCGATAAAAAATATAAGAGTTGTAGTGCAACGTTCAAATGCGAGGGTATGTAAAAAATTATCAGACTCATCTTCTATCCACACTTCTTTGAATGTATCTTCTGAAATGACAATATTATTTAATTTATTCCTTTCTAGCTGACAATTAAAAAATTCACGTATAAATCTATACTCCATTTCGCGTAAAACTGTTTGGATCATAAGAATTTGTATATTAGTAGAATTTAACTGATTTATAAAATACTCACTAGAAAAGTACCCTGCAAAACTACGGTGTATAAAATCTAAATGAGTACCTTTTAGAATTAAAATACCTGTCCTAGCCAATTGAACTTTTGTTTCATCGTTTATTTCATCGCTGTAACATTCTGGAAATAAAACTTGTAATGAAACTTTATGAAGCAATGATCTTAAAGTATTTGTATTGCTGTATCGTAATTCTTTTGATCCGGCATTGTTACTCAAGTTTATCTTATCGTCGTAATAAATGTCAAATTTTATTTCTACGAATTTTTCGTACAAATCTAATATATGGAAGTTATCTTCAATTTCAAAGTGTTTGTAAAATATAATTTCAGCCAACATTCTTAAATGAAGAGGAACAATGTTAAAAGAAGTCTCATTATCTTTTATTTTGTTTCTCCATTTAAACAACAAATTTTCTGCAAATTGTGAAAAATTTAAACTAATAACGTAACTCCGTAAACTATCAGTATCTAATGTTAATTCATTATTAATGGTATGAATTATATCGGAAACTACTTTTTCGTCTTTAAATAAGCTTTCACCCTTTTTAAGTACAGAATTCATTTTTTGTAAATATTCAAGCATTTTTGTACGAAGAACTTGATTATCTTGTATATCATAGAATTTTAAACTATATTGCCAATATTTTATTAAAAAACTTATTTGTTCTTTTTCATTAAAGGCTTTAAGCATAAGAGCTGGTGTCCGAAAATTATTTTCCAATAAACTTTTTTCATGTACTCGAGTAGTTACATATATTTTGGAAATGTTAGTTTGGTAAATAGCTTTAATTAGAGTAATTGTTTGATTTCTGTAGTTTGGACAAATTTCATCAAATCCGTCAAATAAAATAATAACCTTTGGTACCAAACACCCTTTATATTGATTTGATAAACTAAGTTTAAGTAGTTTATGTTGAATTTGATTATTTTTTTCAGTACACCCCAGAGCCATGTCTGCAAAATATTCAACAGCATCTTCAGTAATTGTTATATTTTTGTCTGTGTCAAAAGCAAAATCATTCAAGTTAATTCTAATTATCCAAGTGCAATCACTTTTTTTTCGTATATTTTTTGCCAAACTCGTCAGAAATGTTGATTTTCCTACACCTGCATCGTTTGCTATGATCACAACTTTTTCCTTTATATTATGCGTTTCATTCCAATCATCTTCATGAAAATAATTGTTATTATCAATTTCCAGATATTTTAAAATTTCCGAAAGCTTTCTGTTGGAGTTCTTCCAATATAAATTTTCCTCTTTATAATCGAACCAGTGGATACTAGTATTGCAAGCTACAGATAATTTTTGAAATATATCATTTTGATTATCATTTTCAGTACACAAAATGATTCCATTAGAATACTCCTTGTCATTGCTGTAATATTCAATATTATTTGTTTCAACTTCCAATTCTAGAACTTGTGATTTATTTATTCCTGTTACAAAAAATACCTGTTCTTTCATATTTTTTAAAATTTCACTGTTTATTTTTTGCCTTTGGAGGTTTCGAGGAATATAATATTCTTGTATGTAATTATTAAAACCAAATGCTTTGGTATCTCCAATTTCTATCTTGCATTTCTCAATTATAACATTTAAATTATCTTTATTAAATAATTTTTGAGCAGTTTTAATATCGATTATTTGATTTAGCTCTATTTCCCTTCCTTGAAAGTTACAATTTTGTTTTAACAAAGATTCCTGTGTCTCCTTGCTCAATGTGTTAAAGTCTATATTATATTCTTCTTTTCTATTGTTTGGAAAATGTTTTATACTGTTTGTAATAAAATCGTCTTTATTACCTTCTGAAATTATAATTAACTTCTTTTGGTTATTGTTTTTTAAAATTGAATCTATTTTTCCAAATATTAATTGTAACATTTTCTCATTAACATTTGTTTTTGCTTGGAATTCTATTTTCAAGAGATAATGACAATTTGGTGAGTTATATGACTCAAATAAAAGATTTTGTGTTTGACGTGTAAGAAGTGTTCTCATTCGTAAAAATATGAAACCATCATGCGCTGTATAACCATGGAGTTGTGAATTATCCAATGTTTTCAGTATTTGAATCGACGTTAATCTGGTGGAATTTGTTACTATATGTAAGGATTGTGTAAGTTTGTCCAAACGAAAACTATTATTAAAATTAATACCATAAGTTCTTAATTTATCTGGATAAGCTTTACTTAAACCTGATGCTAATAAATTGCGAAGTTTTTTCTTAATTTCCATTAGATAATTCTTAATATTTTCAGCTGTGAGGAACGTACTACGTCCTTTATGATATTGTTTAAACCATTGTAGCATTTCTTTTTGAAATGAATCGGATAATAAATCGGTGTTTAATAGTTTAAAGTCTTGTCCTAATTTAGAACTTAAATATAAGTTTAACTCATCTTCATCTGAAAATTTAGTTATAAATCTAAATTTGTTTATAAAATCATTAAGATTTTCTTTAAGTTTATTATCGTCAATTAATAAATCTAATGCTACTAATCCAGAGGTTTCTTTTCCTAAATCTTCTTTAATAAGTTTTTTGATATGTTCCACATTACCATTCGATTCTTTTAGTGATTTTTCAGTTTTTTCACTAATATATTGAATTATTTCCGTTTGTTTAATACTGTTATATATCTCTTGTATTGTTGATAGTTCTTTAAGTTTTTCCAAGTAAGAATTTATAATAACGTTACGTTTCAGTAGTTCATCAGCTTCTTCATGTAAATCTTTATAGAACTGATTATTTGGATTAAAGTATTCATTTAATTGAAAACTTTTCTGTTCGAGTACTTCTTTTAGTAGATTGATTATTTTTTCAAGTTCTTATTTTGCTTCTTCAAATATTTGCATATAGTTAGGATCTGTTTTTTTAATCTTATTTGGTTCAAATTTTTCTCGAAGTTTGTTTAGTTTTTTATATGTATCAATGCATAAAACTTTTGTCTCCAGTGTTAAAATTGTATTCATAGCATCTCTCATTGGCACTATATTTTTTTTTATATTGGAATGAATAAGTCCATTTACATTATCAATTTTTTCTTTTATTTCGTCATTCGAAACGGTCTGTTTAAGTTTTAGGAAGTTCATAATATTCGATCTTTGTTTTAAGTCTTTAGATTGCAAAACCTTATCCAAAATTGTTTGCGTAAATAATTCCGACAATTCAGGTTGAGCATCTACAGAAAATTTGTATTTATTAAATTCCAGATCGTCATTAAAATAAAAACATTTATCATCTTCTATATCTGTGTCAGGTGTAAAATAGTTTCGCCAAACTGCCGCTTTTTTTTTATCTTTTACATTTGTTTCAAAGTCAAAATCAGTGTTAGTACACAAAATAAACTCATCTAGTTGGGAATCTTTGAATATAGGATTAGCTTTAATTTTGCAAAATGATAAAAAATATTTCTGTAGACTAAAATCTCCTTCGCTCTTACTAATCAAATCACTGATTTTAATTGTGCTTTTATCAGGACTTAATTTGTGTTTTGCCTGCAAAAATTTCCATGTCCAAGTTGTGTCTGTACCTGACTGTTTGTATTTAATAACAACATCATCAAATTTTTCTGCTGCATCCATTTCTGTTGCTAACTCAAAACATGAATAATTTGTAACCGCTTGAATAGCAAATAAGAACAAAAGTTTTAACTGGTATAGAGTTCCATGAAGACTAGTTTTTAGACCAGATGATGCATACGTCGAATTAGAGGAGTAATCAGGTTTATGTTTTATTTTTAATGGACCACCATCACAACTCAAAATTCTCTTTTGAGTTGATGTACTTGGAGTTAAAATATGATCATCAATATCCATTTTATCCATTGTTTTAAAGAGCTAAAAATAAATATTTAAAATTATCTCTACATAATTAAAAAAAAATCGATAAAAACTATTAAAAATGCAATAAATTGTATAGAAATTTGAAAGAATTTGTTAAAAATCGAGAACAATCGTTAAGATTTAAATGCATCGTAAGAAAATTGTAAATAACGTAGACGAATTCTAAAAAAATCTAGAAATACAAAAATATAAATTATAATTGACATTTATATACAAATTTAAAGCAAAACAACTGTAAACAGAAATATTTATACACTGTAAAAAACAAAAAAAAATAGGAAAACCAGAAAAAATCCAAAAACAAAAAAAAACGAAATTATTATTATAAAAAGTGAAATTATGAAAAAATAAAAAAAGTAAAATCCAAAAATAAGTAGAAACCTAAAAAATTGTAGAATTGTAGTAAAATTGTAAAAATCGTTAAAGTTGTAGAAATCCAAAATGTAATAAATTGTAAAAAAACATTCTAGATAACAAAATACATTGTACATAATTTTAAAAATAAAAAAAATCCTGTAATCAAAAAATCTGGTAATTGTAAATAACCGTAAAAATCGTAAAATTTGTTAAATTTGTAAAAAACGTAAAAATCGAAGAAAACCAAACAAAAAAACGTTAAAATCGTGTAGCGTGTTTAAAAAACTCTAAGATAAAACTTAATTTTTTTATTTTTTTTTATAATTCTTCCGTATTTATTACCGCCCTGTATTCTCAACTTATTAGACGCTGAAGCGAACGGCCGTCTTGAGTACTAAAATATCGATTTTCTTAACGTAACGACCAATAAGAGCTTGAGTTTATGATCAGCTGGTTAGGCGCGAAAAAAGCATCGCGTCACCCCAGATTAACGACTTTTAATCATTCTAGTTGGGATTTTAGTACTGTGAACATCTACGTAGAACCACTAGTTTCAATTTACCGGCAAATTTTCTTAAAACAGTTAAAAATTACTTTCAATTAAGTGTTTCTATTTTCGTTTACCGTATATTGTACCGAGGAACCACATAAAATATTCCAGACAGTGTTTTTTTATGTTTTCCTGGGTGTTCGATGTAGCAACGGCACGCCGCCATCGCTACGTCTACCGCTTCCTTTTTCGAACCCACGCTTCGAAGGATGAGTTTATGGTTTTCTCTAAATATCTTTTAATCTAAACAAGAAGGGGTTTAGATTATATCGTATCGTTAACACCAATTACCGAGAGAAAGAAACCATCTACTATAAATATCTCTCAGAAACATTTAGGAGACAATGTAAGTTTTTAACAATTTTTTATATCTGTATCGAGCCAGAAGTACCATTTATTTCTATGGATCATTTTATCGTAATTGTACTTATCAGTAACATCCATAAGCATAGTGATCAGTGCCGTAATAAGAATATCCGGGATGTGATTTTTTTTCTGTTTTAGCTTATCTGTAATTTTTTGCTCATATTTTTGTACCTGCTATTTGTAAACTGTTTTACATTTTTTTTATCTTTTAATTATTATCTCGCCTTATTTAATTAAGATCTCTCTATATTTTGCTATATGGGTACGTTTTATCTCGAGATAATTGAAAAACCAAAAGTGATATTTTTGATTTTTTTATCTAAATTTTTCTCTCTCACTTTTAGTTTTGAACATACCAAAAATAACAATAGAATTATACTTAGCTGTTGTTTTATGGTTCTAAAAGTTATGTTTTTAAATTTAAACACAAATGTGTTTAAAAATATTATTTACTGTTTATGATACCGATATATGATTTACTGTTTATAACACCGATATTTTCTTTATTTTATTTTGTTTTTTGTATCTTTTAGTTATTATCAAACCAGATAATAAAGTCTGTTTATTGTTTACATAGATTTTCTTTTCCTAGCTAGAGCCTGCTACTCTGATCAATACCTTCAGTTTCTCTAATCTATACTTTACCAAAGTAATAGATTTTGTTTCTTAAATATACCTTATCTTATTGAAGTAATAGATTTCATTTCTGAAGCATATAATATTTTATTAAAGCCATAGATTGTGCTTTTTGAATCTATCTTTATCTTACCGATTAGATTGATAACCATAAGGATTAGTAAAAGAAAAGTGTAAGTATAATTTTTTGGTATCTTAAATAAGAGTGTGTAATTTAAATTTTTAGCAAGAACATCTACCGGGTTATCTAATTTTACCTTATCTTATCTTATATCTCTTATATCTTTCTTATTTTAACTTTATCTACAACATCTGATAAATCATTTTATCCAACATCTATATTTAATATTTTTTCCATCTGGGTTTCTTATATTTCCCCATCCTTATGATAAAAAAATAAGTGGCGCCCATTTACCTTTCCCTTTTCCATCATTTCTCTCATTTTCTCTTTAGTCCCTTTTAAATTCTTTTATCTTTTATTTTTTCTAGTAAATATATCCCCGTATATCTTTCCAACACGATATCATCTAGCTCGTTCGAATCCACGCTCGCTCTCCTCCTACCCCCTGAGTGCCGTTCGCATTGGTTAGCCTCTATAAACGAGCATTTAACATCATAGAGAAAAAAGAGGTTACAATCGTAAAAAAAACAAACAAAAAAATACATAAAATCGTAGTAAACAAAAAAAAAAATAAAAATTTTATAAAGTCAAAGAATTGGCAAAAGCCATAGAAAGAAAAAAATTATTGTACTTAAAAGCTCAAAAAAACTAATACTTTGTATTGCGCGTTATTATTGAATGTTCATTAAAAATATTTTGTATTTGCTTTATTTGCTGATTATTTAATTATCAATAATTTTTTTTTATAATAAAATCATACATTAGATTTTTTCCCAAAATATTATATAGGTACTTACTTGGAAATGCCTCACAGAGACAGAAGAAAGAATCGTCAGAAATCAAATTGATTTCATTTTCTTCAAAATGAACTTTATAAAATCTCTAAAAGCCTACTCTGGAGATGACATTAATAGCAACCACAATCCACTTGTAAAGGCTTTTAGACTTAAAAGATTTTTAATGGTTGACAGAAAAAAATACCAAAAAAGTTAAATATCGCTCAGCTGAAAAACTCCGCAAACTCTGTACAAAGAGAAGACATTGTAGGTACGTGGAATGCTTTAAAAACAAAAATAACAAAGATCCAGGAAGAAGACATCGGATTTACAAAAAGTAACATAAAACAGAAATGGATAACACAAGAACTCATAGATATCATAAATGAAAGACAAAAACACAAAGCAAATCTAACCGAATAAATGCAACTCTATAAAATGGTAAGAAGAAATTGCAGAGAAGCTAAATGTCAGCGAAGTGCCAAGAAATCGAGAAAAAAGGAAGAATATGAAACCTTTAATGCCCACAATGAAATAAAAGAAATGGTAGGCTGACACAGAAAGCGACAAAAAGCAATCTTAAAAAATAATAATAACGAAATAATTGTGGAGAAAGAAAGGAAACTTACAAGATGCAAAGAATACATCCAAATGTTTTTTTACGATGATAGAGTTAACGCTTCTGCGCCTATAAACAATAAAACAAATGAATAAAAGGGATCCAGAAATAACCAGGGAAGAAATTGTTCATGTAATAAAAGTACAGAAAAACGGAAAAGCTACCGGTCCTGAAAAAATAAATGCCGAAACTGATCGTAGAGAATGAAAGCAGTAGCCCAGACTTGATAACATCACTATTTAATGACATATATAATACAGGCAAAATACCATCAGACTGGCTAAAGTCAACGTTCGTAACACTACCAAAAAAACTTACTCCCCACAATGCGATGATTACGGGATAATAGGTCTGATGTCTAATGTGCTTAAAACTTTTCTCAGAAACATCCATACACGAATTTACAAGAAATGCGAGCATTAGATGGATAACACTTAGTTTGGATTTCGAAATGGATTAAAAAAGCGAAAAGCTCTTTTTGCCATAAATGTATGGACGCAATGGTGTAGGAAATAAATGCAGATGTACTTGCATGTATTCTGGACTACATAAATGCATTTGACTGCGTAAATCATAATAAAATAATCAAAATTCTCAGAACATACGGGTTCGACGAGCAGGACGTACGCATTATCCTAGAACTCTACTGGTACCAAACGGCAACTGTTGAAATAGAGCAAACAACATTAAAGGATATATACATCAGACGGGAAATCCGACAGGGTTGCGTCTTGTCTCCACTTCTGTTTAATTAATACTCGGAGTCTATATTAAGAGCAGTATTAGACGAGGCCCAAGGTGAAATCAAGATTAATGGAACTATAATAAACAACATTAGCTACGCAAACGATACCGTCCTAATTGCAAGCAACGCACAAAAGCTGCAAGATATAACAGATTTCGTAGTTCGTCACAGCGAGGAATTCGGTTTACATCTAAAGGTCTTTAAAACAAAAATACTTGTCTTCTTAAAGTCGCCAAAAAACATATGTCAAGAGACTAACAATAGGACGGGTAGCATCCATAAAATATCTAGGAGCAAACATTAACAGCCAGTGCTACCCGAAAAAAGAAATACTATCAAGGATCGAACAAGCAAGAAAAACACTTATAGGTATAAAAGCATTCTTCACAAGATCAGACCTTAGTCGGGGGCTCAGAACAAGAATAGTCCGATGTTACGTTTTTTGACTTGTTCTATGGATACGAAAGTTAAACAGTGGACCAACAAGGTAATAAGACTTCGAGATGTAGTGTACAGACGGATGTTACGAATTTCATGGAAATAAAAGTCACCAACCACAAAGTACTTAAACTCATGAAAAAAAAATCTGATAAACTCCATCAAAGGTAAAAATACAGTATATTAGTCATGTGTTGAGAGGTGAAGACTAAAAACTGCATCGACTCATAATGAAGGAAAAGATCAGTAGGAAGACGCCAGAACTCATTGTTACAGAACCTGAGAAGATAGTTTAACCGCTCATCTATAGAAATCTTTCGAGCTGCAGCTTTCAGTACCACTATTGCTATCTGGATCGCCAACCTTTGTGAGAGGATGACAATAAGAAGAGTTCTTTAAAATTGTCGTAAAAAAGTAAAAAATCGTGATAAATCGTAAAACACTGTAGGAATTTATAAAAACAGTAAAAAATCGTGGATAAAAAAATTAAAATAAAAAAATCGTAACAAATTAAAATGATTGTATAAAATAAAAATAGTATGTTGGAAAATACTATAAAAAACGTAAAAAGCATAATAAATTAAAAAAAAAATATAAAATTGTAAAATATCAAAATAAAATGTAGGAATTCAATTAACATCAAAAGTAAATAAAGAAATTAAAAAAAAATCGACAAAACATGTAAAAATCATAAAATCATAAAAATTTAAAAAAACATAAAATTCGTTGAAAGAGGATGAAAATCTAAAAAAATATAAAATTCGTTAAAAAAGGATAAAAATTATCGTAGAAAATTAAAAACAAAACTTTAATTTGGAAACTTGGTAAAAATTAGTGGAATTTTTACAAATTAAATAAAAAAAAATATAAGAAGTGAAAAATCGTGAAAAATCGAAAAAATAAAACGAAGGGATCGTATAAATCACAGAAAAATCATAAAAAAGTGGAAATTAAAAAAACTTTAGGATATTATAAAAATAGTAAAAAATCCTTCGGAAACTAAAAAAATGTAGTAAATCGTAAAACAATCGTAAAAAATCAAAAAGTTTCGTAGAATATCGATAAAAAATTTAAATTATATTAAAATAATTAAAAATCGTAAAAGAAACCGATAAAAATCGTAAGAATTTCAAGATATTGAAAGAAGAAACAATCGTAAAAATCGTTACAAATCGCAAAAATAAAATCGAAAATAATTGTATAAATATAAATAATTAAAAATCGAAAAAAGACGTAAAAATAAGGGAAAAATAAAAATCAATAAAAGATGAAAGAAAATCATAAAAATAGTAAAAAAATTAATCCAATAAAAAAAACATATAAAATCAAGATAAAACGTGAAATTCCAGAAAACCCGCATAACTCATAGAAAATATAAAAAAAAAACGTACAAAACATATAAACTCGCAAAAATCGAATACAAACCGTTAAAAAAAACTAAAAGTGTAATAAATCATTAATAACTGTAGAATAGCAATCGTTTTTTGTTAATGCTGGACCCACGCACCCAAAGAATTTATATATTGGAAGGAGTCAAAATCGTAGAAATAGTATGAAATTAAAAAAAGTATGTATGTAAAAAATATGACGGTAGTAAAAAGTGGTTTAAATTGTAAAAATCATAGACAATAAAAAGATGTTCGATATAGTAGAAAATCAAAACAAATCGTAAATAATAGAAAATAAAAAAAAATAAAAAAAAGAAAACATCACAAAAAAATTATAAGAAATTATTAAAATATTATAAAAAAAAAGTCAATAAAGTAGACAATTCAGACAAATCGTAAAATCTAAAAAAATCTTAGAAAATCGCAAAAGTAGTAAAAAATCGAAAAAAATGTATTAGACAAAAACAATACATAAAATTTGTTAAAATCATAAAATTCTTAGAAAATAAAAAAGTAAAAATCAAGAAAATCATAAAAATTACAAAAAAAAAAAACATTAAAATCGAAAAAATAATTACTTATCTAAAAAGTTGAAAAAAGATTTGTAGGAAATCGTAAAAAACGTAGATGATCGATAAAAACAAAAAAAAAAAAGATGTAAAAATAATATAAAAACGTAAAACAATAAAAAACATCATAAAAATCAAATTTTATAATAAAAAATCCGAAAGGGTTCTAAAATTAATAGAAATTGTAAACATCGTGAGAATCGCAGAAACTAGAAAAAGATTGTAGAAATTGTAAGAAATTAAAAGAATTTGTGAAAAAACGATATTAGGTAATAAAAACATTTAAATATAATAAATAAATTCATAAAACTGTACAAAATTTTGAAAAAAGCAGGAAACCCAGAGAAAACTATAATAAAATCGTAAAAACTGTACAAAATAAAAAATAATTTGTAAGAAATCGTAAAAAACGCAAAAACGTACAAATCATAAAAAATAGAAAAAATAATAGAAAACATATAAACTCGCAAAAATCGAATACAAACTGTTAAAAAAAACTAAAAGTGTAATAAATCATTAATAACTGTAGAATAGCAATCGTTTTTTGTAAATGCTGGACCCACGCACCCAAAGAATTATATATTGGAAGGAGTCAAAATCGTAGAAATAGTATGAAATTAAAAAAAGAAAACATCACAAAAAAATTATAAGAAATTATTAAAATATTATAAAAAAAAAAGTCAATAAAGTAGACAATTCAGACAAATCGTAAAATCTAAAAAAATCTTAGAAAATCGCAAAAGTAGTAAAAAATCGAAAAAAATGTATTAGACAAAAAAAATACATAAAATTTGTTAAAATCATAAAATTCTTAAAAAATAAAAAAGTAAAAATTAAGAAAATTATAAAAATTACAAAAAAAAAACATTAAAATCGAAAAAATAATTACTTATTTAAAAAGTTGAAAAAAGATTTGTAGGAAATCGTAAAAAACGTAGATGATCGATAAAAACAAAAAAAAAAAAGATGTAAAAATAATATAAAAACGTAAAACAATAAAAAACATCATAAAAATCAAATTTTATAATAAAAAATCCGAAAGGGTTCTAAAATTAATAGAAATTGTAAACATCGTGAGAATCGCAGAAACTAGAAAAAGATTGTAGAAATTGTAAGAAATTAAAAGAATTTGTGAAAAAACGATATTAGGTAATAAAAACATATAAATATAATAAATAAATTCAAAAAACTGTACAAAATTTTGAAAAAAGCAGGAAACCCAGAGAAAACTATAATAAAATCGTAAAAACTGTACAAAATAAAAAATAATTTGTAAGAAATCGTAAAAAAACGCAAAAACGTACAAATCATAGAAATTAGAAAAAGTAATAGAAATGATAGATAATCAATAGAAAAACAAAAAAGAATTGGTAAAATATTAACAAAACGTAAAACATAATAAAAAACATCGTAAAGATCTAATTTTTAGTATAATAAATTAAAACAAAATACTGAAAATTCATAGAAAATTACAAGAATTTGTAAAAATCGTTAAAAGTAAAATATATATATATATATATATATATATATATATATATATATATATATATTGTTATGATCTCTATACTCATATAATTGTATTCTTGTGACTCTTCAAGGTTGGGTTCTTCGATAATATTAAACTAAAAAGTCCATCTCAATTTTAACATCATTTAATATATAAATATATTAATTCTTTACAACACTTTAAAAAACAATATAACATTCATCATTTATCCTGTCATAAACTTAACACTAATTAATTTTAAATGAAATATTGCCCTCTTTTCCTAAAATCCCCGAATAACTATTTCTAATATACCTCTATTACCAGCTGATAACAAATTATACCAGAAATACTTATCTTTATAAACTATGCTTATTTTATTTTGAAAATCCAATCTATGCAAATATCCAATTAATCTTCTCTATATATATCCATTTTATTCCATATTTACCTCTACCATATAGTTATTATAACATTCTATTCATACATTAATCTTCTTTTATAATTTTTATATTTATATTCATTAACATTCAGTATTTATCTTCATTTTCAATTTCTATTATTATTATATTTACTTTATAATGGTTTTTAAATTTTTAAAATTCTATATAATTCCCTAAACTTTTTCTCTGACTTTACTCTCCAAAATTCTATGACATTCCATCAATAATCTTTTTTTTTATCCCCCTAGAAACCTCGCAACCCAAATTTTTTTTTATTTATGATTCCTTGATAATTTGCATAAATTGATTATTCAATTCTAATATCTAGTTAGTCTTAATTACACTTATATTACATATAAAGACCAACTATTGAATACCATAACAATTTCCCAAATTTAAAATTTTATAAATTTTAGAAAAAAAATTTTAATAATTTAAAATTTAAAATATATAACAATTAACATATTAACACAAATTCTGAATACTCTAAGTTTCTTCAAAATACCTATATAGGCTTTCAATATTAAATACTCCTCTAACATTTCTTGTTATCGGATCTTCAACAATATAACTATTAACACCTTCCTCATTTACTATTCTATATGGTCCTTCAAATATAGCTTTTAATTTCCCTGATTCATTTTTCTTTAAATTTCCACTTATATATGCTTTTATTATTACCAAATCTCCTTTCTTAAACCTTACAGGATATTTCACTTTTTTCTTAATTTTTTTATAATATTTTTCCCACGCATCCATTAACCTTTTTCTTACTTTTTCTATAATTTCATCATATTTTTTTCTTTCTTCTTCTTCTTCCCAATTTCGTTTTGGTTTTTGACCTAACATTAAATATGTTGGTGTTTCTTCTGTTATTACATTTGGAATATCATTGATATACATTTCTACTTTATTAATATAATTTTCCCATTCTTTATGTTTCTTTCCATTTAAACTTATTAACTTAATTCTTGGAATTTTAATCATTTCTTCTAATTTATTATCCTCAATAATTTTTTCATTTATCAATGTTGCTTCTGATCCGGTATCTATTAAAATTCTAATTTTCTTATTTTCTAAATTTCCTTCAACAACTACTAATCCAATTTTATCTTCTAATTTATTATTATTTTCTTCTAATTTTATAAATTCACTAGGATGTATATAACAACATTTAACATTAAAATTTTGTAGGTGCTTATTTAAAAATTTTCTTGTTCTGGTTCTACCCTAACATTTTCTACATTTTCTTCTATTTCTCTACTTTGCATATTAATTTGATTTATTCTTCTAGGTACATTATTGTTTCCATTTCTATCTTCTCGATTATTATTATTATTATTATGAATTTCATTTATATTTCTATATCTTGATCTTTCATATCTTCCATTATTTACATTTTGAAAACCATTTTCATTTCTGTTATTTCCATTTCTTATATTATTATTATTATCCATATTATTTCCATTTCTATATGTATTTCCGTTTATACGATTTCCATTTTCTCTCCCATTATATCCATAATTATAATTTCCATTGTTTCTATTACGCATTTCTTCTCTTACTCTATTATATCCATTTCTGTTTTGATAATTTCTAAATCTATCATTTTCATAATTTTGTGATCTATTTTCATTCATCTTTAAATTTCTTTCAACTCGATTTAAATACTCAATCAATTGTTCTTTTTTTTTAATATTTTGTATAACTATTGTTTCAGAAACTGTTATATCATAATGTCTAGAAATATATAAAATTATTTCCTCTTCTCTCATAGGAGGTTCCAAATATTGTGCAACATTATATAATTGTAACGCATAATTAGTTAAATTATTCCCTAATCTATAATTGAATTTTCCGAAATATAATTTTTCCCTACTCACCCCTTGTTTTGATTCACCCCAGAAATATTTAAGAAATTCCCTTTCAAAATCATTAAAGGTTAATATTTCATTTTCCTGTGTTGCATACCATAATGCAGCATTATCTTTCAAAGAACTTCTTATAATTTCTTTCCAATCTCTTTTGTTCCTAGTCTTAGTTTTAATCATATTCATATACGTGCATGGATGTAATATACTGATATTCCCTGTAAATTTTACTGCTCCTTCTCCTCCATGTATTATCATATAGGAACCATCCTCAGTTCTTTCATTTTGCATTTCTTGTAATTTTTTTGTTTCATCTTCAAATTTCTTTGCTACTTCCATTACATTCCTTTCCATAGTTTGTAGTATTCTTTCATTTTCTTTCTTATTTTCATTTTTCTGCTCCTTCACATTTTTTTCTATATTATTAATCTTCTCCTGGTGTATATTACCCATTTCCTCCATCGCCTTAATTCCATCTTTCAATTGATCGACTTCTTTTTGTATTTTGATATTTTCTTCTTTAATAATATTTTTCATTTCATCTTTAAATGTTTCCATATTCTTGTTCATATCTTTTATTTCTTTTTTTATATCTTCTCTTATTTCTTTTTTCATAGAATCCATTTTTCTATTATTTTCATCAAATTTATTTTCCAAAAATTTAAACATTTTCTCCATCTCTGTTTCTTGATGTGGTTTTGAACTAGTCGCATCTCCTATCACATCAGCTTGTACCACTTGAAACATTGTTTTTTCTTCTCCTTCCGACGATCCATCATTACTTTCTGTTTCATGCATATTTTCATTAGATTCCTGTATTCCATCTTCTCTCCTTCTATTTCTTCTATTTTGTCTTGTATTCATTTTATTCAAATCTTTTAATTATTTTATATATTTATTTAATTTATAATGTTAACTTATTATATTACTTTATTATATTTATTCGATTTGTATTTAGTTTTAAAATTTTCAAAATTTTATGGTCTTTATATATAAATATAAATATACTTAAAACTCTCACCTAATCCTCTTATTTCTATTATAATGTATTTATGTTTTATTTCAATTCTTCACTGTTCTAATTTTCTAATCACTTCAATTGTCTATATCACCCTCTCAATTTCAATATACTGTTCTATTTTAAACTGGATTCTTGTTTTATTCACGCCACACGTTGGCTCGCCATAATTGTTATGATCTCTATACTCATATAATTGTATTCTTGTGACTCTTCAAGGTTGGGTTCTTCGATAATATTAAACTAAAAAGTCCATCTCAATTTTAACATCATTTAATATATAAATATATTAATTCTTTACAACACTTTAAAAAACAATATAACATTCATCATTTATCCTGTCATAAACTTAACACTAATTAATTTTAAATGAAATATTGCCCTCTTTTCCTAAAATCCCCGAATAACTATTTCTAATATACCTCTATTACCAGCTGATAACAAATTATACCAGAAATACTTATCTTTATAAACTATGCTTATTTTATTTTGAAAATCCAATCTATGCAAATATCCAATTAATCTTCTCTATATATATCCATTTTATTCCATATTTACCTCTACCATATAGTTATTATAACATTCTATTCATACATTAATCTTCTTTTATAATTTTTATATTTATATTCATTAACATTCAGTATTTATCTTCATTTTCAATTTCTATTATTATTATATTTACTTTATAATGGTTTTTAAATTTTTAAAATTCTATATAATTCCCTAAACTTTTTCTCTGACTTTACTCTCCAAAATTCTATGACATTCCATCAATAATCTTTTTTTTTATCCCCCTAGAAACCTCGCAACCCAAATTTTTTTTTATTTATGATTCCTTGATAATTTGCATAAATTGATTATTCAATTCTAATATCTAGTTAGTCTTAATTACACTTATATTACATATAAAGACCAACTATTGAATACCATAACAATATATATATATGTATATATATATATATATATATATATATATATATATATATATATATATATAAGTAGGAACGTCGTAAGATATCCAAAAATAAGTAAAAAATCAAAAACAATCAAAAAAATCGTAGAAAAGCCGAGAAATCGTAAAAGTCGTATCAAATCGTAAAAATTTAAAACAAATTTAACAAATCGTAAAAACCGTAGTAAATCAAAAGCCCAATTCGTAAGCAACCGTAAAAACCGTAGAAAAGTGTACAGATCGTAAAAAATAAAAAAAAAAAAATCGTATACTAACAAACAAAAATCAAAGAAATTCAGCAAGAAATAAAAATATTATATAAAAATTAATAATTAACGTAAAACAATAAAAAATGGAACAAATTATAAAATATGGATAAAAAATCGTAGAAAAAAGTCAAGAAAATCAAAAGGTTTAAGAAAAAGAGTATAGAAAGGTACTTATTTAAAAAAAAATTAGTAAATCGTTTATAATTTAAAAAAAATCGTATAAAACTGTAAAAAGCGTATAAATCGTAAAAAACAAATAAAAAGTAATAGTAGAAATTGTAGATAATCGATAAAATGTAAAAAAATAGTAAAAAACCGTAGGAATTTTAAATATCATAGAAAAAAAAACAATAAATGAATAGATTAAATAATATTAAAACCATAGAAAAAGAACGTAAAATATCGAAACAAATCAAAAATAAATCGTAGATTGATTAAAATCAAGGAAAATCGTGAGAATAATAAAAAATTGTACAAAATCCAAAAAGATATAAACATTCCCAAAAGTTTTATAGAAAATATCTAAGAATTCTAAAAATCGTACAAAATCGTCAAAAGTGGGGAACATTAAAAAAATCGTTAAAAACCATAAAAAATTGCTATAAAATTGAAAAACGGTAGAAAATTGAAAACAATGCTTCGGGCAATTAGTGAATACCAAAAGAAAGGAAATCTTTACTTATGGGGAGTTTTTTAACTTTATGTTAATATTATATTGTAAAATATTGTAAAAATTTAAAAAATTACTATTGAAATGTGGACTTACCTTTAAATTTTTACTCTATATTAAATATTTTCGTTTATGTAGATATTTGAAAATACCATATAAATTTGTTATTCTTCCAAATATATTGTTATAACTTATAAGTCGCTTTTGTACTCTATTCAACTTTCTTACTGACTTTTGTGCTTAATAACAGGCAAAAAAATTGATAACGGATCTCATAATCTTATACTATATAGGATGGCAAGTATTGAATTTATCTAATCTTATCTTTGGTTTATATTTAGATATGCTTGGTTCCGTTTATGGTTTGATTAACTATTGAATTACGTTTTAATTTTTATTACTACAAACGGTAGTTTTTAAAGAATTAGAAATTTTAAAAAATACCAGAAAATCGAAAAATTCAAAACGAGAAAAAAAATTGTCAGACTCTTTAAATTTTTGACTTTTTTAATATTATTTAATATTTTCCTTCTAGTTTTGTATTTTTTACATATTTTAACGGGATATGCGAATAGGAAAGGACGTTTAGTTTGAAGACAATTTTATGTTGTGTATTTTCAATTCAATTTCGATTTTTTTACCGTTAAGACAACAAGACAACAGATTCATAAAAGTAAATTATATATATATATATATATATATATGTATATATATATATATATATATATATATATATATATATATATATATATATATATATATATATATATATATATATATAGTGTCTAAGAACGGTACAAATTTGTCTTGGTCTTCGGTTTCAATAGTAAATTGTATATAAGGGTCATAGCTATTAAAAATAAAAAGAAGTTTCCCACAACTATCATAAGGGATTAACAAAATCATATCATCTACATATTTTTTTAAAAAATGTATATTAAATGGTATAACTGGTACAACTATGTCAATTAGAAACCGAAAACCAAGACAAATCTGTACCGTTCTGGGACACTAGGTTTACCAGACAAACTGACAACGTCGTTAAGATAGATTGGTATAGGAAGCCATGTCACTCTGGGCGCTATCTAAATTACCATTCTTATCATAAACATCAAATGAAAATAAATTTAATTAACTAAATGAAAACAAAGGTTTTAAAGATATCTGATAAGAGTTTCCACAACAAGAACCTACACAAAAAAAATGGCTCTCGGTAATCCAGGCGCATCAGTAGATTTACATTAATTGAATATATTAAAAGTATACGTTTTAGAAAAAAATGTTTAAGATAAAAGTTGTAGATCTCTTTAAGACAAACAAAAAAATCTGTCAACATTTTTTTGTGCGGGAAGAAGTAAAAAAGTTACGAATTTTTTTCCATTTTGACTTGATGTCACGCCCAAACGGCCGTACCGATTTGGCCCAATAACGAACTCGACCAAGATTTTGGAACGATTGATTTTTGTACCAAATTTACCAAATAGATCCGTTAAGAAATGCGACCGCTATCGTGTCCACAGATTTCGTTATATCGAAACTATACGTACATATATATATATATATATATATATATATATATATATATATATATATATATATATATATATATATATATATATATATATATGTGAATTGACATGTTTCGGGACATTTTTTTTCATGTAATGGTAACTTCGACGACTTTTGGAGTTTACCGGGTCTGGTCCTGAAATTTTTATATGTTTTACGTTGTATTCCGGGTCGGTACCGGAACAAACTTTTTAGTATATTTTACGACTCATTCCGGGTCAATCTTGAAAACGATTTGTTTTCTCATAAGAAAATGAAAATTATTTACATTTAGCGGATAATGAAGATAATATATACAATAGGTACATGGAAATATGGCATTTTACCTATTACTGGAATAAATACTTTTAATTTTAAAATTTGTTTTTTGTAAACTGACCCATATTTAAAAACTATTATACATATTAGTTCACTATTATCTTTCATGGGATTTAATGTTTTAATTGTCGATTTGACAAATATTTTCTATATTTATGTGCTTAAGAAGGTATTGAGTAAGTGTCATATTCGACATGAGTTGAAACAAGATATGATCAGAAACGCCAAGTAATTCATTTTGCATCTGTGGCTGAAATGCTAAAAGGCACTACCGACTACTTATAATCGAGTTGAGTCTTGCCGGTTGTGACATTATTTCGATTCCTCCCTGTTTTTTTTTGTTTGTCTTATTTTTAAACTTATTTTATACATATTGTTAAAATTAATGTGATGTTACAATGCACATACCCGAAATAAAAAGCATCTGGTTCATATTTTAAATTAATAAATTTTTTCGTAGAATGATGTCTTTGGGGTCTTCTTCATTTTTTTAGTTTACGATGTGTTTTAAATTAATCTAAACAAAATACATATCAGACAAACTAATATATCGGTCAAAAGTTCAGGTACTTGTGGTAACTAAACCTTTTTACAATGGATTTTAAAATAGTGATACTACTACGAGCAGCTGTAGTTTGGACTCTAGTAAAAGTACCATAATTACAATTACTTTTAGTGACGTTTAGTGAAATGAAAGAATATTGCATTTTATAAAAAATTTAACGTTTTTTCTTTGGATCTCCAATATTTAAATTAAATCCAACAATCAGGTGGCGGCGTCGTTGGGTTAAGATTTGAGATTTGCCGCAATATATTCTTATTTTCAGAACAATTTCATTGGATTAACACAGTTCCTATAGCTTCATGCCGTACTTTTGTTTTGTGTTTTTTATATATTAACGAAAAAATATTCTACCGCGCCAGAAGATCATTAATTCATCAAGTCATTAGAATATATCCGGAATATAATGTTCTTTCATTATTTTTTAAAATTACTTGGGACTGGCCTTATTATGTTTGTTCCAAATTGTCAGCAAAATGCAAAAAAAGTAAAAGTACCTACCTTAAATCTGATTCTGCTCATTACTTATCCCCAAAATAGCATTTTATAAATAATATTTTGAGACCAGTAATGTTTGATTGATGGTAAAGTGCATGGGTTCATATGTACAGAGGGTAATAAAAACTGTTTATTTTTGTCAGTTTCAACCCATCTAGTCAGTCGAGGTGACCTTGTTAGTGGATGTTTTTGAATTTCTTAGGCGGGATGTAAATTTTTTTGTTGAACCAAGATGTTCAAAAATTTATTAGAAGAAAACAAGTGAACCAGATAGTCCATAGTTAGTTGACCTTGATGATTTATCCCAATATTTGGTGCCAGAAAAATTAAAAGTTGGTGAGTCATTCTTAACATCATACCAATCTACTTCGTTGAATAATTCAGCGTTTGACTCTAGAGTAGGTTAGTCCAATTCTATTTGTCATAAACATTTCTGATCGCTAGCTTTACTACTTGTTGTACCCTGATCATTAAATAATTCATAGTCTGTGTCGTTATCTGAATTATCCTTCAGGAACTCTTTTCATTAAGACTTATTCATGTTCACATAATTTTCGTGTTTCTCTAAAGTTTCGTTTTCTGGACATATTGCATAAAAAAAGAGGAAGATACAACGAATTTACCAATAAAATACACAAAAGACGCACAGCTGTATGGCACGATAACTCAACAGTGATACTAGACAGTCTAAACACGTGGTTCTGCTTAGTTGTTAGAGCGTCAGCGCGTAGAGCTGAAGGTTGCAAGTTCGAGTCTCGCTAGGTGCGACATTTTTTTAATTTCTCCTTAATGTCATTTAATATATTCTTGTTTGTGTACTTTCTAAAATTTTCAATATTTCAAAATTTTCAAAAAACGTGGTTCTCCTGTCTTGGTTGTCCCACCAAAGGTATGATGAAGAAAACGACCAAAAACTAACGAAGCCTGTAAAGCGCACGTAAAAATTCGGCACAAGTTATCTCGTGGTTTTTGATGTGAAACATCTATAGCGGCACGTAAATCAGATTTCTCGCGTGGTGACGGTGACGTCATGACGTAAAAAACCTAACGCATCGATAATAATCGATAAGAGATGTACTGATATCTTATATGAAATTGGTGTCATGTTTTGAGCGACGCGACGGTGGCGCGCCAACAATAGGGGGAAAAAGCTCATCGATTCAAAAATTTGGCGGGACAGGGTATGAATTGTTTCATAAAAACCTAACTCGATTCCGCCTACTATCTATTCTATATATCTAAAAATGTTTGTTTGTATAGGCAACATAATATACCTACATATTTTGCTGACCTGTAAAATTGACAGCTAGTCAATCAAAATTGATTGTTGGTGAATAGTTGTCATATAGTTGTCCGCGTAAAATTTGTGTATTTAGTTTTAAATATGAATAAACAAAGTGTTAACAAAGAAAGTGATGAAAAAATATGAATACAAATGAGTGAGTACCTACCTACTCTATATACATTGGGGTGTCCGTTATTTCCCAGATTTGGTTTTGTTCTCCAAACACCCATCAAATTTTTAGATTATGACCTAACAAAAATTATCAGACCTTAACCAGCCCTTAATATTCACATTAACCCGTGCCTAAATCATAATACATTTCCCATTTAAATACCGTTTAAAAGTTATTCAACGATAAAGTTGTATTCATAGTTAAATTCATCATTTTTCTATTTTTTATTTAGTATCGCTTTTTGTTTGTACTAAAATTATGAAGTAACTACAATTATATTAATATAGTAACGTACTTCTATATAAATTTGTGTTTTAATAATTTCCTTTTTTAAGATTATTGAATTTAAGGCAATTAAATAAAAAGCTAAACGAAATCACTTTTTAAATTTATTTAATAAATAGTCATCGTTATCTGGAAAAAATCGTAATATTTTATTTTATCATTATGACATATTTAGTTCCTATCACAATCTGTTCTTTTCTGCATATTACTTTTACACAATAATGTCGATGTTTCACATCTGCCAGGCGTCCCGTGACGGCTCACATTTTTTTTTTCTATATAATTTGTTACCTATTATACGGGGTACGGATTGCTATTCTTGGCTTATGGAATCGTCGTACTCAAATTCCACTAGCAACCCATACCATAGTTATTGTAATCTGTAGTAGGTATAATTACTTTCTAATAAATATCCAGATACATTATACAGCATTTGTACTAATGTACTGTCATACTCAAACACCTGTATCTGTTGTAAAATATTTTTTTCCAAATCAAAGTTTTAAGTTTTTTCTTTGTTCTAAACTGTTAATATTAATTAATTTTTTTTAGCTTTGAGTATTTAGGATCGTATTTAACAATTTCGAAAATGTGATATAAAAATTTTGTTAGTAATATTTTTAGGCCAAGAGAAAATAAAAATAATTAAAAGCTATTAGATTATTTTCAATATTTAGTTCCTAAAGCAATAGAACAGTTGGTAAACTGTGTTAAGATAAGTTCCGGGAGTCGCTGTCACAGGCGAAATCTCAGCCTAACATTATCTGATCACGGAAAACCCATCTTTAAGAACAACTATAAAATCCATAAGCTAACATATTCGCTTTAAGTCTTTTTTTGCATACAACCCTTAAAAAATTTAACGGTCAAAATATTCCTTTGTCACACACAACGATTATTTCGTTTATTTTTTTCAATGCAGTGTATAGTGTCACATGGTAAATATGATTTCTCTAGTGAAATTTTCAGACAACTCCTCAGAAGTTTATTTTAGTAATTTTTTGCTTAAAAATTTTAATTCAAAAAAAAGTAAATCAAAAAGGTAAAATTATGGTATCCTACTAATATTATAAATGTGAATGTAAGTTTGTTTGTTACGCTTTCACACGAAAACTACTCAACCGATCATCATGAAACTTTTTACACATATTCTTGGAGGTATTAGAAGTAACATAGGATACTTTTTATTAAAAAAAATATGTTTTATGAAAACTAAAAAAATTGTTTGTCAAAAAATCTCAAAAACTTCAACGCCATCTAGCGGTTCAGTAATGAAGTTCCAACCCTGAGTAGGCCACTGTAAGGTGGCGTTGTTAATATCTTACATATTTAAACCATTTTAAACTATCAATTACGACTTAATAAAGTACTATGGCGCCACCGTAAGGTGCAGTTAATATCAAATACTCGTATATTTAAACGAGCAATTCTTACTTAAATAATATGACGTAAGGGTCTTAAGGTGTCGCAGTTGCTACCTAATATATTTAATCGATAAATTACAAAATATAATCAAAAAATAGTATACACCTGATAACTTACAAAAAAATATGATAAAAACAATAAAATCAAAAGACAATAATTGAAAACAAAATAAAATCGTAAAAATTTGAAAAAACCAAAAAAGACATCAGTTTTATGCGGTACGAACTCCGCCGAGTCAGCTACTATTAAAATAAAATTTAGACTACTGAATATTTTATTTGATTAGACTATCTGATATTTAAAGAAATCGCAATCACATGAAATTACAAAAAAAATCATTTATTATTATATATGTATATAAATAATAATAATAATAATAATAATTTTATTGCTTATTAACTAATAGTTACAGCAAGAGTTTGAGAATTAAGTAGGTAGACAGTATAGATAAAAGTAAAGTAAAAAAGAAAAAAAAATGTACAAACAAAATATGAATTCTGGAATATGTTATTCGTTCAAAATAAATGATCTCAGTTTTAATATGTTAGAAATATATGTGTAAATGTGCTTGGCATCGCTGACGGTTAAGTCATTTAGTGATGTAATGAGAGCGTCCACATTTTCAAGTGCCCGAATTTTAGGTTTCATGACATTGTAGATTGGGCACTCGAAAAGAATATGTAAAATAGATTCATTCTCCATCTTATTACAAACTGTGCAAATACTTTTAGGATCTAATGAATGTATATTATTATTTAATGTAAATTTTAACCGATACTTGTTACTTAGACGAAGCTGAGCAATAGTGCGTGTGATGTGAATGGGTAATTTTAGAAGTAAATAATTTTTGGGATTTTTTTCAGGTAAAAAAGAGGTATAAAAAGACAAAAAACTACATCTTTGAGAAAAGGAGATATCAAGATTATGCAATTTCATATAGAAATCAGATAACAATTTTTTTGTGTTTAATTTTAAAGTTCTGGAAGTGAGGTTATTCCATAAATCTATGTGGCCAATATCCAAGAATAATTCTCTGACTTGTGCAGCCCAATTATATTTCGAATCAGATGAATTTATCAGACGAAGTTGTTGTTCAAAACACATTTTAGGAAAGCGTTCGTCACTCATGTTTAGTATTTTAAGTAACCAATTTAGCGTCATTTTAAATATGTTAAATGCATATTTCACTCTACCAGTTTCTAATCTAATTGCACTATCAGGGGTATTAAGAGGGACTAAAAGTACTCTTTTAAGAAACGAGACTTGCACTCTTTCTAATAAATCCATGTACCTCAGGCTCCAAACTGGAGAACAGTTAGACATAAGACTAAGGGCTAAGGATTCAAATATTTTTATCCTGGGAGGCAAGGTGTCAATTTTAGCTTTAGACATGACCGGGAATATCGCTCCTATACCTTGCTTTCCTTTATCAACAGCTGATAGAGCCATTTCATGAAACAACCCAGAAGAGGAAAACGTTACACCTAGATACACGTATTTATTGGTAACATCTATTGGTTTTGAGTGAAACATAAAAGGAAACTCGCTTTTTTGGAAGCCACCCCGAGAAAATGACATAACTTTGGTTTTATGAATGTTAACTGTTAAATTATTTAACAAACAATATTTCTCTAAAATTTTAAGTTTTTTCATTACGTCAATCTCAGAATGGGCTAATATTACAATATCATCAGCATAAAGCAGCATAAGAACGTCATGCAAACTATCAATATTTATTCCCTGAGCACCCTCATCATAAAAAAATTCCTCTATATCTGATAAGAACAGAGCAAACATTAGTGGACTCAAAGGTTCTCCTTGTAAAACACCAGATGTTATATTAAATGGATTAGAAACCCCATCGAAAGACTTAATTTTGACTGTTGCTTTAGAGTATAAATTTACTATTACACGAAGAATTTTTGCACTTACTCCAAGTCCAAATAGTTTATTCCATAGTAATGTGTGGTTTATAGAGTCAAATGCCCTTTTGAAGTCAACAAAAATTGTAAATAGTTTCCTTTTTCTATGTCTAATATGAATATGAATTACTGAACTAAGCGTGTGAACATTATCAATACATCCTCGACCGGATCTGAAACCTGCCTGACATTCTGGTAGGATATTACAGTCATCTGACCAACTATTGAGCCTAGTTAAAAGAATATTAGTAAATAATTTTGCACAACAATTAACTAAAGCTATCCCTCGGTAATTAGCTGGATCATTTACTGGCCCACTTTTGTGCAACATAGATAGTAATATATTAGACCAAGCGTTGGGAACAGTGCTCGTATCGAAGATACGGTTGTAAAGTGAGGTTAAGTAGATAATCCAATTATGAGGTAGGTTTTTAAAAAATTCGTAGGAAATACCATCGCTACCCGGAGCTTTGTTATTTTTACAGTTATTTAGTACACCATAAATCTCCTCAGTAGTGATGGGGCAGTCAAGATAGGGGTGACGAACATCAGAGTAAGTTATACTAAGAGTGGTAGTAGGAGGATATACATTTGAGTAAAATTCATTCCAAACTTCCGAACTAAGTGAATGACATTTGGAATTACTTCGAAATTGTTTAAGAGTCATCCAAAACTCTTTAGCATTTGACAAATTCGAAAGTTTAGATAAGTTTTCTTGCTGATAGTCTTGTTTTTTTGTTGCGATTAATTTTTTGAATTGAGTTTTTACTTCAATGTAACGGTTCTTAACTTCGTCCGAAAAATTATCTTGTTTTGCTGTTTTAAGAGCTGTTTTAAGTTGTTTCTTAAAATCTTTACAAGTAGCATCAAACCAAGGTTTATGATTGTTATTGTAATAATTATTGTTATTAGTGTATTTAATTAAACCTAGTTGATTAGCTGTCTCAGTCACTGCACAGTATAGATTATTCATCGATTTATTTACATCAGATATAAATGTGACTCTAGTAGAATTAAGCATGGTAAATTTATAATTTAAAGACAGATCGCACTTCCAAACCAGTGAATTGCTGGAAGAAATATGAGTACCCATAGGCGCAACCGAATGGTTTAAATTAAAATGAAGAATTAGGTTTGTAGGAAAATGATCAGATAAAAAATCATCGGGACTAACAAAAAAGTTGTTAATTTCTGATAAATTTAAATTACTCACCCAAGCTAAATCAACTACACTTTTGCCCAGCTTGCTAACATAAGTATACTTGGCAGGCCTATCCAGCGAAGTTCTTCCATTTAAAAGTGAAAAAGAGTTATTTATCATGAATTCAAGTAACGAGCGTCCTCTAGTATTTAAAGTTGTATCTAAACTCAATCTGTTCTCATATAAATTTGAGTTTTCAAGAACTTCACTGGGTATAGTGCCAATATCGGATACCCTGCTATTGAAATCCCCGCCAATTACAATTATCGTACTAGGGTATCTTTCTGTTATTTCGGAGAGTGTTATCTGAAAAGTTTCTAAAATAAAATCAATGTTTAATGAGGTCTTTAAATATAAGTTACATATTATTATTTTAAAATCATTTAAATTAAACAAGCAACATATCCACCAAGAGGATTTACATAAAACAATAGCATTAAAAGTATTTCTGTAAAAAATACATAAGCCACCACTTCCTCTACCTAACGATTTTTCTTTTACCGCACACTCACTAATAACATCAAAATCATTTAGACCCACTCGTGAAGCTGAAGTAATCTCTGACGTAACCCAAGTTTCACTAACACAAAGAAAATCAAATGAAGTGGAAACTGAAGTTAAGTTGGTTAAGTTTTTAAAACCATGACAATTCCAGAAAATTATACTAAGTTTTTTGATAAAGTTGTATTTGAAATTTTGTTTCTGTTGTTGGGGGAGTTTTCTTCATCACGGCCTCTTTTTGCAGTACTGACTATTGGGAAAATTAGTGGAATTCCGTTAACAAACTTAATCCTTATATTTTCTCCTTTAGCCTTTCGGGTGTCTAATTCTTTAAACACATAAGATATCTCTTCCTTTTGTCTAGGAGTGTAGTCATTTTTAACCTTAATATTTGGGTATTTGATCTTGGGCAGTTTAGCTTTATTACGCAAAATTGCTAGAGCACTTTCTTTAGATAAAAACTCAATTTTTATTGGTCTAGGATTGTTTTTATTTTGAGCTTTACCAATTCTGTAGACATTTTTAAAGCTAACATTAGGTTGGGTTAAAGTAAGTTGTAAAATATCTTTAACTGTTTCTTCTAAATCTTCGACTTCATCAACACCATAAACAATTATATTTTTTTCCCTATCAATTCTATTTCTGAATTCGCCATATGTTTCCATCGAATTTAAATTGGCTTGTTTTTCTAGCACCGAAATTCGAGCTTGCAAAGTCGAATTTTCGTTCTGCAGAGTCGTGATTGTTGTAATACAAGAATCAATTTTCTTATTCTGATCCAGCAATATTTTTTGAATGTTAGTAATACTAGTTGCCAGACCCGTAAGCTGATCATTTATCAACTGAAGTTGAGCTTCCATGTCTACACCACTGGACTATATAAATTATTGTAGTAAAAAGACTACTGCAAACGATGTTTGGATATTGTAGGTCAAGTTTTTATACAATTGATAGTTGTTTTCACGATTTTATATTAATTAGATAGGTACTCACTGCTTTGTTAACTTCAGCAAAAAATTCAAAAACACAAAATTTTTACTATTATTATTATAACAATTGTTAATTACACTTTTTCTCAAAAATCAGATATCACTATACTCGTAAATTATTTGATAGAAATTGCTTTAAATAAACACAAATTAATATACGTGTTGTCAGGTCAAAAGCTAAACCCAAACTCCCATATGTATATAAAGTGTTGTCTACATTGACAGTCAAATTAAGGTGACAAATTCAATAGTTTCATTTTTTAGTTTTTTTTATTAAATCATTGTATTTTCATTTCTTAAAATATTACATAGTCAAATAAAATATTCAGTATTCTAAGCTTTATTTTAATATGCCGTAATAGGTACCTTCTTAAGTTATTAATTTTAAATTAAAATTAGTAATCAAAAAGTTAACAATTTTAAGCTCTAGACCGGAAAGTGACAGATACCTAATAGTGGCAGACGCCATTTTTATATTAAGCGGGATTTACATTACGAAACTAGTGGCTTGAAATTAGTTTGATAAAACCAATTTCACCAGTAATTTCACGTGTAAACGTTTAGTTTTACAATGCATGCATTACTTTTGTTACACTGGAGTAGTTTCGTGCTATGCGCATATTTTTAGTGAAACTGAAACAAATGTCATGCAACTAATTTCATGATGTTAAATGCGACGCGAAACTAGTGTCGCGACAGCGCCTGTGCAGAGTTAAACGTGTGGTGCAGCTCTGATATTGACAGGGCCATTATCTACGCAATACTGATGATTTCATGACACTAAATTTTCAACGAAAGTAGTTTCATATGTGCTACAATTAGTTTCAAGAAACTAAATTTATCATGCATGACACTAGTTTCGTAATGTAAATCCCGCTTTAGGGTTTTGGATGTACAAAAGCCAACTTTCTATATTGATCATAGAAAAATAGCTATTTTGCATGTGTTTAAGTGTCAACTATCAGAAATATCAACATGTGATATCTAGAAATAAGAATCAGTTTTGCTCAAACTGTGAAAGGTCCTGTATCTTATTTGCTTTTTAAAATACACATCCTACAACTGCATTAATTAAAAAAACTGCAAATAAGTAAATAAAACAGAAACGTTTTTACGGTATCCGTAATATATTACTTTGTAATACTTATGTGATTGATGTGTTTTGCGATAATATAGCTTTCTCAAAGACTAGTACTGTAGTACTAATAATCTGTGAAATTAAAAAAATATATATTTAGTGTTTACAATTAAAGATCATCCGTTTCGTCTATTCAAATTTACGAAAAATTATTTATAAGTATACAAAGTTTCAGTATCAGTAAAAATGTGTAGAAAATCAAAATTTGGCGAAAATAAATTAATTAAAATTATACCGACTCTATTAGGTACTGTTTTAGATAAATTCTTATTTTGATTTAAATGTTATATAGTGAACTATCTACGTTACGTTTTCGATGCACTTCATAAATTATCATTATATGTCCCGGAATTTGCCTATACATTGAATGTTGTAAAGTAATGTATACATCGAAAAAGTATATAATTTTTATACATTAATTTGGCATTATTTTACAATTTATTTAATTAGATTTTAAATTTAACAATGACCCTTAAGTGATCATTATACATAAAATTTAAAGTACCCAAAGTAATCAATACGTAGATATAGATGGGCTTGAACTAATCTATACATCGTTTCTAAAAAACTATAATAAATTGGTAATAAATAATATTTTTTTACGATATACTTTTAAAATGTATATCAATTTATTGAACTGTATATACACCTTCATAAATGTCCCGGAACCAATCAATTCACATTTATATATATATATATATATATATTGTTATGGTATCATTGTGTCTGTTGTGTAAATAAAATCTTACTGTATAGTGTGACGACATAGACCAGTGACTATTATTTTTTTTATGTATATAAGCGGTGAAATGCCATAGATTATTGTTTTTTTAGAATTTTGATTGATTAGAATTTTTAAGAATTGTCATTGTTAAAATATTTTGAAAGTTAAAATAATAAATAGTTTAATTAGAAATAAAAAAATAAATAAAAGAAAATTATATATAAAACAAGAACCCAACCCATTAGAAGCCGGAGCCAAAGAGGAAAAACATAACAAATTGGCGCCCAACGTGGGGCAAGAAACGAAAAAGAACAAAACATAACAATTTGACGATCCAACTTGGGGCCTCAACAAGAATACATCAAGAAGACATTGAGAAAGCACCTAAAACTTCAAAATTCAAGGTAACGAGAAAGCACCTAGAACATCAAAATTCGAAGTATCTGAAGGCAGCACCAAGAACTTCAAAACTCTAAGCACCTGAAGACACCAAGAACGAGAAAACGAAAAACAAGGCAGACCAGGACTTTGACAGACAGGACTGACAGATAGGTAAGGTATTTATATTTGTATAATAGAGGCAGTGATCAATTGTGGGGAGATTTTAATTAAAAACTAAACATTAATTCTAAAATTAAAATTATTAAAATTTTGAATATCAACATATAAATTAAATAAATATAACAAATTGACATTCTAATTTAAATATAAAATAATTAAAAATACTTAAATAAAATGGATACAAGACAAAATAGAAGAAATAGAAGGAGAGAAAATGAAACACAAAGTAATGATGTTATAAGACAGGATGTAGATGAAACAATAGAAAATATTGGTATAAGGGAAAATGATGGATCTTCGGAAGGAGAAGAAAATACAACTATGCAGGTGGTAAATGTAGATGTGATAGGAGATGCTACTAGTTCAAAACCACATCAAGAAACAGACATGGAGAAAATGTTTAAATTTATGGAAAATAAATTTGATGAAAATAATAGAAAAATGGATGAAAATAGTAGAAAAATGGAAAATAAAATGGATGAAAATACCAGGAATTTACAAGAAGAAATGAGGAGTAATAAAAATGAAATGAAAGCTGAAATGGACAAACTAAATGGTAAAATATTAACTATGCAAGTGGATATTCAGAAATTGAAAGATGAAGTGAAAATAGATATTAACAATATGAAAGTGGATATTATAAATGAAATGAAAAATATTATTAAAGAAGAAAATATTAAAATACAAAAAGAAAAAAAGAAAAATAATGATTATAAAGGATATGTTACTTATAAAGACAAAATGAAAAAAGAATATGAAAATATGAGATTAAAATTAAATGATGAATATGACTATAATAAGAAGAATGATAAAGATAAATATTACAAAAATAAAGAAGCAAAATATGAAATTGAAATATATGAAGTTGATGAAAAGAAATATAAAAATAAAGTAAGTATATTATTATATTAATAAAATTAAATATAAAACTGAAATTAATTATGATAATGAGAATAAAAGGAAATTTAAGAACAAAACGTACGAAGATGAGAATATAAATTATTTTGAAATATGTAATAAGATTAAAACAAGATAAAGGAAGATTTGGATGAGCATTGTATATAATTATAAAAAGAGAAAAAAAAGAAAATATAAAATAGTTAAATAAAATAAATAAGATTAAATAAAATTAAAATTAAGATTAAAATTGTGGAAGAAAATAAATAATAAAACAAAATGTAAAGGAACACAGAATAAAAAGGTTATAAAAAAAATAATAAAACATTAAATTAAAAGTAAATTTAAAAAATTAAAATATGTCTTTGGAGAAAATTTTAATTTTTTTAATTGTGGGGATTTGTTATGGTATCATTGTGTCTGTTGTGTAAATAAAATATCTTACTGTATAGTGTGACGACATAGACCAGTGACTATTATTTTTTTATGTATATAAGCGGTGAAATGCCATAGATTATTGTTTTTTTAGAATTTTGATTGATTAGAATTCTTAAGAATTGTCATTGTTAAAATATTTTGAAAGTTAAAATAATAAATAGTTTAATTAGAAATAAAAAAATAAATAAAAGAAAAGTATATATAAAACAAGAACCCAACCCATTAGAAGCCGGAGCCAAAGAGGAAAAACATAACAATATATATATATATATATATATATATATATATATATATATATACAGTGTGACCCATTTCGAATGGAAACACCCCTGTAGAATTCTTATTTATTAACGGATTGGAATAATTTTTTTTCTTATTTTTAAGTTAAAATAGTTATTTATGATATGAGTGTTAAAAGTGAGGTTTTATTTTGTGAGTGAAAACGTTTGTGAAATGAGCGGAGCGAATTGAACAATTTCACGAACAAAATAAAATCACTTTTAACACAAACACCATACAATGTTTTTTGTACAACTTCCCTATTTTGATAATGAAACGAGCGAATTTGCAATGACAATAAACCAAACCGTGTTAAAAGTAAACTAAACCGTGTTAAAAGTAAACTTGTTTACATGGCAACGTGTTAAAAGTATTTTTAACACGCTGCTATGTAAACAATCGTTTTTAACATTGTTTGCTATCATTAAAAGTGTCACTTTTAATGACAGTTGTACAAAAAAAGTTTTACTCGAAGACCTAATTTGACATCTTTAATTTCGTTTTCAAGGCCTACTATGCCACTTTTTTGTTGTCAAAAACGAAGAATTTTTATTAGCGATTTTTTTTATTAAAAAATGACAACACCACTGGATTTAGAGTGGCTTTAAATAGCTCTGATTAAAATTTCATAAATACATATTCATAAATAAAAAAGTTATGACAATATGAAATTTGAAAACTCGTCAACCTAAGAGTTACAAAATAACACTCTGTATCAACATTTAGCCACACAAATTGTGATTCTTTTTATTAATTTAAACAATAAACCACTTTTTCACAAACTAAGTATCTTAGTCTTATAACTGTTTTGTTTATTTTAGATCCTGGTCGCCTCTACCAATCCACCATTTAGTTGAACAAATTTGTCGCAGCGCTTGCGAATATTTTTAGTGACATTCCTTAATTGTTGCGGGGTGATTTCTTCACAAACCTGTCGAATTCTTGCACAAAGTTCTTCCCTGTTCCTTAGGGGCTGTTTATAAACCTTTTGTGTTAGAAATGTTGATACAGTGTGTTATTTTGTAACTCTTAGGTTGACGAGTTTTCAAATTTTAAGTTTTCATAACTTTTTTATTTATGAATATTTATTCATGAAATTTTAATAAGAGCTATTTAAAGCCACTTTAAATCCAGTGGTGTCATCATTTTTTAATAAAAAAAATCGCTAATAAAAATTCTTCATTTTTGACAACAAAAAAGTGGCATAGTAGGCCTTACAAACGAAATTAAAGATGACAAATTAGGTCTTCGAGTAAAACTTTTTTTAACTCAAAAATAGGAAAAAAAATTATTCCAATCGGTTAATAAATAAGAATTCTACAGGGGTGTTTCCATTCGAAATGGGTCACACTGTATATATATATATATATATATATGAGTAACTGGCAACTACTCATAGCCTTTCCATCTCCGTTTGTCTTGTAATGTACTGACATCCTCAATATCTGAAAAATAAAGATCTTAAATTTTCAAACAACAATACATAATTAAATTAAATTGTTAATTTAATACTACCAAATTTAAAAGTTTTTAAATCCATCTGAGAAATTTAAATTTATATTAGTATTTGGATTAGTAACAACACACCTATGTAGTCAACAATTGTAAATAGTGACAATGTCAAATGTCTTTTTGGTCTAATTAATAATATTTAACAACTACTGTTTATACACAATAATTTAGTGTATATTTAAAGTCATGTTCTTTGATTTTCATTATTTTAACAACACTCAACTTTACTGTAAGTAATATTTTATACAATGTAAACATGTTAACCTCACTTTTTCATTTTGTAGCCTTGAAAAAGAATTAATTAAAATTCGAAAGCTTGGTTTTGTAAAAACAGAGTTTACTTTAAACAACCCCCCATAGGCTAAACTCCCTGTGATTGTTTTCAATTTTGTTGAAATTCTTCTATATATATATATATATATATATATATATATATATATATATATATATATATATATATATATATATATATATATATTATAATGGTTTCTCTTCTTAACTCCGGCTTTCTGGGATGGGTTCCGTCTTATTTCTTTTATTCTTTTTTAATTTTATTTAAAAAAAAATCACTATTCAATTAATTATAACTCTATATTAAGATCAACTTTAAATACAAAATGACAAGTTCAAATTATCAATCAAAAATCAGCGATCAATCCATGTTTCCATCGCATTTCACCGCTTATATACATAAAAAAAATAATAGTCACTGGTCTATGTCGTCACACTATACAGTAAGATATTTTAATTTACACAATAGACACAGTGATACCGTAACAAATCCCCACAATTAAAAAAAATTAAAATTTTCTTCAAAGACATATTTTAATTTTTTTAAATTTACTTTTAATTTTTTTTTTTTTTATTAATTTTTTATAACCTCTTTATTTAGTGTTCCTTTAAATTTTGTTTTAAACAACTTATAACAGTTTTATTTATTTTCTTCCATATTTTTAATTTTAATCTTAATTTTAATTTTATTTTAATCTTATTTACTTTTATTTAACTATTTTATTTTTTTCTCTTTTTATAATTATATACAATGCTCATCCAAATCTTCCTTAATCTTCTATTAATGTTATCTATTTCAAAATAATTTATATCATCTTCTTTATATGTTTTATGTTTAAACTTCTTTTTATTCTTATAATTGTAATTCAAATTAGTTTTATGTTTAATTTTATTGTCATTATCATAATCTAAGCTATTTTTATATTTATTATCACCCTCATATACTTTATTTTCACATTTTGTTTCTTCATTTGTATAATAATTATCTTTATCTTTCTTCTTATCATCATCATATTCATCATTTAATTTTAATTTCATAATTTCATATTCTTGTTTCATATTGTTTTTATATGTAACATGTTCTTTATAATAATTATTTTTACTTTTTCCATTCTGTAAAATGTCTTCGTAAATATATTCTTCTTTATATCTTCTCATAGGTTTATTTTTATTTATATTTATTTCATACATTTCTATTAATTCAGATTTATCTTCATTTTTAAGTTTATTTTCCCCCATATCTTTTTCTTCAGGAGATTTAATTTCATAGTCCTTATTTATTACTGATTTGTTATAAATTATTTTCATATCTTTCATTGTTTCTCTATATATTTCCATTTGCTTCCTCATTTCATCTTTGAAAGCTTCCATATTCTTATTCATGTCTTTTATTTCTTTTTTTATATCTTCTTTTATTTCTTTTTTCATAGAATCCATATTTACATTTATTGCTTCCATATTTTTATTCATTGCTTCTGTATTTTTGTCTTGTTTTTCTTGATTTTCTTGTAAATTCTTCTTTAAATCTTCTCTTAATTTATTATTCATTTTTTCTAAAAATTTAAACATCCTATCCATATCACTTTCTTCTTGTTTATTACCATTACTTTCAATAATTGCTTCTATAATTGTGGTATTTTCTTTTTCATCTCCCGATTCATTATTTTCCATAATATTTATATCATCTTTTTGATGATCTCCTTTTTGTGCATTATCCCTATCCTGTCTTTGTCTTCTTGTTTCCATAATTATATATATATATTTTTTTTTTATAGTTTTAAAATTTATTTTTAATTTTCAATTAAATAATTTTAGTTTTATAATTTATGTTTAATTGTTTTAATAAAATTTTCCCCACAAATCACTGCGTCTACTATATAAATGCAAATATCTTACCTATCTGTCAGTCCCGTCTGTCAAAGTCCTTGGAGGTGTCTCGAATTTGCAGTTCTAGGTGCTAGTAGGTGTCTCGATTTTCAGTTCAGGTACTTGTAGGAGTCTCGAATTTGCAGTTCAGGTGCTTGCAGTGGACTCGAATTTTCAGTTCTGGGTGCTAGTAGTTGACTTGTATTTGGCCCCACGTTGGTTCGACAATTTTATAATGGTTTCTCTTCTTAACTCCGGCTTTCTGGGATGGGTTCCGTCTTATTTCTTTTATTCTTTTTTAATTTTATTTAAAAAAAATTCACTATTCAATTAATTATAACTCTATATTAAGATCAACTTTAAATACAAAATGACAAGTTCAAATTATCAATCAAAAATCAGCGATCAATCCATGTTTCCATCGCATTTCACCGCTTATATACATAAAAAAAAATAGTCACTGGTCTATGTCGTCACACTATACAGTAAGATATTTTAATTTACACAATAGACACAGTGATACCATATATATATATATATATATATATATATATATATATTGTTATGATTTTCTATATTCACACAATTGTCTTTTTAGACTCCTCAGGTTTGGTTCCTCTCTTATATATATAAATCAGCTCTACAGGCCTAGTGGCCTTTGGCTTCGAGATCTTTCACTCTTCTTTTCCATTTTGCTCTATCTCTCGCTTCCATTTGCCAGTCCCGAACTCCCACACTTCTTAAATCATCTTTAAGTTCTGCTAGCCATTTCTTTCTGGGTCTTCCTCTTCTCCTTTTCCCTCCTTCTCCTTCCATTAATATTCTTTTAACCCATCTGTTATCCTGCATCCTAGCTATGTGTCCCAGCCATCTAGCTCTTTGTGCTTTTGCTACCTGAACAATATTAGGTTGGTTGTATAGTTCTTCCAAATTTTTATTTGTTCTTCTTCTATATTCTCCCTCCTCTGTTTTGATTCCTCCATATATTTTCCTTAATATCTTCCTTTCCCATATCTCTAGTTTGGTTATTAATTTTTTATTCATTGTCCACGTCTCACAAGCATAGGTCACTGTTGGTCTTATGATAGATTGGTAAGCTCTTATCTTTAGTCTTCGTGACATTGTTTTTGACCTTAGTATCTTGTTTAACATTCCAGCCGCTTTGCTTCCTTTTGACAACCTTTTGTCTATTTCCTTCTCTTCCTCTCCCTTGCATGTTACCGTTACCCCTAGATACTCCATTTCCTCCACCTTTTCTATAATGTATTGTCTGTTTCTTGAACAATTGATTGCCAGGGTGGGTGTTTCTTCCTTGTTATTGTCTTTCATTACCATATACTTTGTTTCCGTCTCATTTATTGTTAACCCGTACTCTCTTGCTTTACTTTCTAATAGTTTGAAAACATTCTTTATTTCCTTTTTGTTTCTTGCCATTATCACTATATCGTCCGCATATGCGAGACATTGGTGCCTGTTACCATATATTAACCCATTTGTTCTTATTCCACTTTCTCTCAAAATCACTTCTAGGACCAAGTTGAAGAGAACTGTAGACATTGGGTCACCTTGACGTAGACCCTTTTTTCCTTCGAATTCTTCTGAAACTCCTCCCTCTATTGTTACCTTATTTGCTGTTTGTTTCAATGTCATTTCTACTAGTTTTCTTAGTTTTTTCGGGATGTTTAATTTTTTCAGAGCTTCCATTAGTTTTTTCCTGTTGATCGAGTCATATGCTTGGCGGAAATCAATAAATACTAGGTGTAGACTTAGATTTTGTTCGTACGTATTTTGTTGTATCAATTTCGTTATGAAAATTTGGTCGATTGTTGATCTTCCTGCCCTGAATCCTGCTTGGTATTCACCTACCTGTATGTTATGAAATTCGTCTAGTCGTTTCTATATTAACTTTGCTAAAACTTTGTATGTAACATCCAAAAGTGCTATTCCTCTGTAGTTATTAACTTCTTCTTTGGGTCCTTTTTTATGTATAGGGATTATAAGTGCATTATTCCAATTTTTCGGCATTTTTTCTTCTTCCCAAATTTTCACTGTCAATTGCCATAATCTTGTTTGAAGCTCTTCTCCTCCCTGCTTTAGGATTTCAGCTGTCATGTCATTCTCTCCCGCACTCTTATTATTTTTTAGCTCAAGTATACAATCTTTTATTTCTTCTTTAGTTGGAACGTTTAATTCTATGTCCTCATCTATCCCTTCTTCTTCACTGCTGCTGTATTCTTGTTCTCTCACTACTTCTTCTTCTTCATTCAATATATTGTTAAAATACTGTGCGAAAGTGTTTAATTTCTCATTTATATCCCCCACCAGGAGTCCATCTTCACTTTTTACATATCGGGGGCCTTTCTGTTCTTTTCCTTGTGAACTTTTTATTCCTTGATAGAAGTTTCTGATCTCCTTGTTCTTATAAGATTCTTCTATATTATAAAGTTCCTGTTCTAGCTGTTTCCTCTTTTTTTCTCTGCAGACTCTTTTTGCTACCTTCCTTGCATGTTCGTTGTTAGTTTTATTTTCTACCGTGTTTTTTTCCAGCACTTTTATTCTCATTTTTCTTCTATTTTCTAAAACCTGTTCGCATTCTTCATCAAACCATTTATTTGCTGGTTTTTTCTTGTCTACTCCTAGTGTTCTTTCCGTGACATCTTTCATTATTTTTTTTATCTGAACCCATTCTTCCTCTATCTCTTTTTTTTGCGGTTGTTTATTCAGCTCTTTCTTGATTTCTTGTCTGAATTGTGTCGCTGTTCTCACATCGTTCAGTTTTTTTACATCGTATTTCTTCCTTCTTCTCTTATCCTTATTTTTATTTATATCTGGTCTTACTTGTTTTAGTCTTCCTATCACCAAGAAATGGTCACTGTCCGCGTCAGCTCCTCTATAGCTTCTTACGTCCATAACGGACCTTGAATGCTTCTTCTCAATTAGTACATGATCTATCTGGTTCCTTACTGATCCATTTGGGGCTACCCAGGTCTCTTTATGAATGTTCTTATGGTTAAATGCTGTGCTTACTATCTTCAGATTATTCTCTAGCGCAAGTTCTATTAATCTTTTCCCATTATCGTTAGTTTCTTTGTGTTTACTTTTACCCCCTGTTACATTTTTATATTCTTCCTCCTGACCCACTTTGGCGTTCATGTCACCTAATATGCACTTTATATCAAATTTTGCTTGATCACTCAGTATTCTGTCTACTTCTTCATAAAATTTTGTCTTTATATCTGCGTCTTTATCCTCAGATGGAGCATGTATGTTTATCAAATTTAGCTTTCTAAATTTCCCTCTTATTCTTAGCCTACATATTCTTTCTGATATTGCTTCAAAATCTATAACTTCTTTCTTATACTCATTGCTAACTAAAAATCCTGTCCCCAATAATCTCTTATCTATACCGCTATTGAAAAATATATAATCTTCCACTTCCATGATTATTTTCTCTTTTTGCTTTGTTTCTTGGATCGCTAATACATCAATTTTGTACTTTTTCATGACCCCGACTAGGTTTTTTAATGCTCCTCCCTCGTATGTGCCCCTAACGTTCCACGTCCCCACTCTTATTTCGTTTTTCTTGTTTTTTGAAGAAGTTGTTTTGCTTAAATTAACTAGTTTCCCTTCTTCATCTTTCCATGCCCACGTTTCTGTTCCAATGTAGAGACCTCTCTTATCATTTACTAAAAAGTCCATTTCATTTTTAACAACGTTTACTATATAAATAGTTTAAACTTTTAATATAACAAATTCATACAATACAAATTTTATGACATTCATTACGTCAGATACTTATTACTATTTAATTTAGATTATATTTTGCCCACTTTTTCTAAAAACCTTAATAATTATTTCTATTATATAAATACTACCAGCTGATAATATACTATATTAGAAATACTTATCTTAATAAAATATGCTTATCTTAGTCTATAATTCCAATTTATGCAAATTTTCCATTATTTGATCCTTTCAATTTGATTTTTCCATACCATTATTCCATTTATTTTTATTTATTTATTACTTTAGTTTTATTTTACTTATATTAATTCAAATTCATTTTCCAAAATATTTTTTATGACTTTTCTCATTAATCAAAATTTAAAAAACCTCTCTTGCAACCTAGTAACGTTCTTTTTATACCCTGATTTTATTCAATTCTTTTCCTCATTACTTGATCATTTGCATAAATTGTTATTATGAAAATTCTTATCTAGTTAGTCTTAAATACATTTATACTATACACAAAAACCAACTATTGAATACCATTACAATTTCCCAAATTTAAAATTTTATAAATTTTCGAAAAAAAAATTTAATAATTTAAAATTTAAAATATATAACAATTAACATTTTTAAAAAAAAATTCTGAATACTCTAAGTTTCTTCAAAATACCTATATAGGCTTTCAATATTAAATACTTCTCTAACATTTCTTGTTATCGGATCTTCAACAATATAACTATTAACACCTTTCTCATTTACTATTCTATATGGTCCCTCAAATATAGGTTTCAATTTACCCGATTCATTTTTCTTTAAATTTCCACTTATATATGCTTTTACTATTACCAAATCTCCTTTCCTAAACCTTACCAAAAAGCTGTATACATCACAACAACTTTTGACACTCTACAAAGCCCAGATTCGACCATCACTGGAATACTGCTCTCATGTCTGGAGTTCGGCACCGAAGCATACCCTTCGGTTGTTGGATTCCATCCAAAGGAGAGCCATTCGCCTGATCGGTGACCACGAGCTAACCAAGAACCTCGACAGCTTAGAACATCGAAGACAGGTTGGTGATTTAACCCTCTTTTACAAATATTTTCATGGCAAGTGTTCTACTGACATTGCCCGCTTGATTCCACCTAGAGCAATTCATAGCAGAAATACACGACAAACCACTTCCGCCCATCCCTATGTGGTTCAACTTAACACTCCTCGAACATCATTGTTTAAGAACTCTTTCTTCTGGAGGACATCCTCTTTGTGGAACGGCTTTTCTAAGGCCGTATTTCCCACCGAATATAACCTTCAACGATTCAAGAACAACGTGAATCACTTTCTTCGCACACGTACCGCTCTCAGAGCGCCTTAAAGGATTTTTCCTGCAGTGTTTGTGCTTGACCATAAAAAAAAGGATATTTTACTTTTTTCTTAATTTTTTTATAATATTTTTCCCATGCATCCATTAATCTTTTCCTTACTTTTTCTATAATTTCATCATATTTTTTCTTTCTTCTTCTTCTTCCCAATTTCGTGTTGGTTTTCGACCTAACATTAAATATGTTGGTGTTTCCTCTGTTATTACATTTGGAATATCATTTAAATACATTTCTACTTTATTAATATAATTTTCTCATTCTTTGTGTTTCTTCCCATTTAAACTTATTTTTAAAAATTTTATCACCTCTTTAATATATCTTTCTGCAGGATTTGCTGCAGGATGTCTTGTACTAATACAATTCTTTTGAATTCCCTTACTTTCTAAAAAATTTTCTAAATTCTGTCCTTGAAAATACGTTGCATTATCCATTACACATGTCCTTGGTTTACCTATTTCTTCTATAAATTTTTGTAAACAATTTTTAATGCTTTTATAATTTGTCCTTCTACATAAGGTATAATTTTACAAACTTTGTAAAAACATCGACAATTACTAATATATGTTTATTATTATTTTTACTTCTTATTAGATTACTAATAAAATCTATTGCTATTACTTTCAATTTTTCCATTGCTGTAACACTTTTCCCAATATTTTTATTCACTTTATTCTTATTTTTATTCAATTGACATATCTTACATGTTCTTGTTATTCCTTTTGCTATCTTTTAATCTTTTTTCATTATAAAATTTTCTCTAAATAATAAGCATAATTTTCTTGAACCTATATGTCCATATGTTACCTGTAAATTTTTTAATATTTAAATAAAATAACTGCTTAATTGGAGTACACACCAACAAGTAGGGAGAAGAA
The DNA here is from genome assembly GCA_964028335.1 of Altica lythri. Taxonomy (NCBI): domain Eukaryota; kingdom Metazoa; phylum Arthropoda; class Insecta; order Coleoptera; family Chrysomelidae; genus Altica; species Altica lythri. Next base: position 47,891,972 of record OZ034808.1, on the reverse strand, counting down.
AATGTAACAAGGTGTGCAAAATATATTTAATTTCAACTACTGAGTACTTTCGGCTTTCGCCATCATCGGAGTAACCTGTAAGTTATACAATTCTAAGTTATTTATATATAAATTAATCATTGCTTGCCAGAATTATCTTAAGAGCTTCAAGAAGAACCCTAATAATTTTAATAATAATTACAAAAGGAATCTTTTAAAACAATCTTCTCTTATCAAAAAAATTTCCATTAAACTTAAATCCAATAATTTAATAATCACTAAAGCAGATAAAGGTAATTGTCAATAATGTTAAAGTCAGACTACATTAATAAAACTGAAGAATTTTTAACTTCAAACAACTTTGAATTAATAGTAAGAACCCGACCAACTCTTTAATAACTAAACTTAAGGATGTCTTGAATACACACAGTCCGTTCTTTAGAATTTTGGATAGTAAAGATTTTATCTTACCTAACCCTTACTGTCCTAGATTATACGGCCTTCCTAAAATACATAAATTAAACTTTCCAATGAGACCAGTTGTCAGTTTTTTTAATACACCCTTCGCTCTTTTATCTAAATTTATTAACAATTTACTTATTTCCATCTTAGACTACACTTCTAAATATACCGTGAAAAACACCTTAGACCTTGTTAATAAAATTTCTTCTTTTAATTTGCCCACTGACTTTTTAATGGTATCATTTGACGTCAGTAACTTGTTCACTAATGTTCCTAATGCTGAAACTATCTCCATCATAACAGATTTACTTATTAAAAATAAAATTGAGATTAGCTTTATTAACCATATAATTCCTCTACTTGAATTTTGTTTGTCACAGGACTTTTTTGTTTTTAATAATAAAATATACAGACAAAATGATGGTTTTGCTATGGGTAACCCCTTTCCCCTCTTTTAGCAGATTTATTTTTGGACCATTTAGAGAACACTAGAATTTTTACCAACAACTCTAATTTCAAGAATATTTTACACTGGTTTAGATATGTGGACGATGTCTTAGCCTTTATTTCCGGTAATGTAGTTGAAGCTATAATTTAATATTATTTCATCTGAATTCTTTACATCCTTTTATCAATTTTACACTAGAAAACGAAATTAATGACTCTATCAATTTTTTAGATCTAAATCTCAAAAGAATTAATAATACCTTAGAATTTTCCATATATAGGAAACAAGGAAACCTACACAAACTGACCACTTGATCCCTTGGAGTTCTAACCACCCTTATCAACACAAAATGTCAGCTCTCTCTTGTTATGTCCACAGGTTACTAAATATTCCTTTATCTTCCTCTAATTTTGACAATGGAGTTAACATTCTTAAACAATTGGCTTACAATAATGGTTTTAATCCTAACATTGTTAACAATTTAATTAACAGAGTTAAATTCAAAAATAGAAGAGCTGAAGCTTATCCTGTCTGTTCTAACAATCCTCAGTTTGTTTATAGGTCACTTAAGTATGTAGGTCATATCTCTTATCAACTAGCCAAGATTTTACAGGACAATATAGATAATTTCAGAATTTCCTTTAAAACTCAGAAAACTATTAAGTCCATTTTTTCTAAAACTAAAGATTCAGTTGATTTGTTAGCCAAAAGTGGTATTTAGCGTATATACACACGAACCACCAGTGTCCGACACAGGTGGCGACCACCTAGCAATGCATTGTTTTAAATGTACGATCACAGACGAGCCACTTTGCGGACCACACCACTTTTAACTGCTCGACTGCCGCTACGCTAGTGTCCTACCCTCGCCACCGGCCGGGCCACTTTCCTATATTTTATTTTTAGCAGTACGTTGTTTTTAATAAAGGTGTACACACCAACCACTTTTAGTGTCTATATCTTGAAATTGTTTGATCGCTTATTATGGAGAAACATTTTGAATGCAATACTGAGGATTTTGTAACTGCTATTGAAGGAGAATCTTGTAAACCCGGCTGATGCGTCCCCGGTGGCAACCACCGGTGTCGGACACTAGTGGTTCGTGTGTATATACGCTTACAAATTACAATGTAACACCTGTCCTGCTACTTACATTGGACTGACCACTAGATCACTTAATACCCGTATTAAGGTGCACTTAGCTAGGCCTGATAAATCTTCCTTTGGTCATCATGTTAAATTTCACAATCACAATTTTTCTCCGTCTTCAAATAGTAAAATCTTACATAACATACCTATTAATAATTTAAAAAAAATGCAACTTTTAGAGGATTTAGAAATTTCTAGAGAGTTGTCTGTTAATAAGTCCTATTGTCTTAATACTCAAACCAACCTTAATTGTAATTTTAAACCTATGTTCAAAAATATTTGGGAACTTAATTCCGATTAAGTTAGGCATATTTTCTTGACTTTTAGTTATTTTGGTATTTTCATTTTTAGCTTCTCTTTAGTTTTTTAACTTATTAACTATCATTTATTGCTGGCTTTATTAAATTTAACTATGTACTTTAGGTTAATTTTGTTTCAATTGGCATTTATAATATTAATTAACCAATTTGTTTACTCGCTGTTATAGTACTACATCTATTTATATTTTAGTAATCGTGAAAAATTGCTTGATGTCATTAGCTTGTCATATGTCAACAATGTCTTATTGTCTTTATAAAAATTAAAAATGTCGAACTTCGTGAAGGGGCGCACCGTAACTGCGGTACCAATTCCCAGAATCCTTAAGCCGGTGTCGGAACTGCGGTACGGCTCAACTTTATGCAAATTAAGGTGACCTCTTCCTTTCGTAATTGCGGTACGGCAACAATACACAGATATTTTATAAGTATTAATTTATCCCAATGAAATAAAAGAATAAAAATATTTTACTAAATATAATTTATTAGATAATTTTATATAGTAACATATAAGTAAAGCATGTCTAGATATCTCATTGTTTTTGTATTAATCTATTTTAAAATTAATAAATTTTTGTTTTTGTAAAGTTTTTCTTCTAATACATCTAGGTACGTTCTTTTTAATAGAATTAAATTTAATGTAAGTATCACATTGAATATTTTTTAAAGATTCCAAAAATTTGTATATATTAGGTTTATGCAATCCACAATAGTTATTAAATTTCGAATGAAATGATTCGCACGTATTCGTTGTTCTACATAGCGATGCAGAATTTGAGGCCCATAAAACAGGCCGAAATAGTCTGCAAATTTTACAACTTTCTCATAAGTTGGCTGTTCAGCGAGAAAATCAAAAACAAATGAATCTGCAACCTCTTCAGGATCCAGGAAAGTAAGTCCAAATAAATTGCGCAACCATATTCCAGTCTCAGATTCGTTTTTGTATTCCGCTGTTAGGCCGAGATGATTTTTCGCCACCTATAATAAAGACAAAATTATCAAATAAACCAAGCTTTGGAGAACAGAATTTTATATAAACTTTTCGACTTAAAATTCACACAAATAAGAAACCACACATTATTATCAAATAATCTATAGGTACACATTAATACAAAGTTGACAAAGTATGTATTGAAAATAAATAGTTTATATTGCTAACTTACCATGACTGTGTGAGATGAAATCTGCAGCCAACAATTTCTGCTTCTGGAAAATATTGTTATCACTTGCATGAATGGCCATTTCAAAGTCGATCACAATTGATTTTGGTCGAAGTAGATAGTTTTTTCACAACACTCTTTCTTCAGTAGTTCAAATAAGTTTGTGTATGTTTGTTTGGACTTATTTGGAAGCAAACAGAATACAACGGGTACATAAACTTCATTTGAAAATAGATGAATTGTGAATAACTGCAAGAAATTCTTTTCACAATAGTCAAAAGTTCCATCCATGAACCATATTTAATTTTTACACATAAAATCAAAATTTTATTCGCATGAAAACATCATTATACTATTTACTCTGTCGTTTCGAATTAATAATAATTGTTCATCCAATGAAGTTCGAAAATCCACTTTGTCCAAACACTCATGTACCACACTTTTAGACCTCGGCAATTTCGGTAGGTGTTGTAACTTTTTGCGACTTATAGTTTTTCTTATTAAATTCACATCCTTTGTGGTTAAAGTAACTAAAGCTGTCTTATGTGAATTTAATTAAGCATGAAAAAGCTTTGCTGGTTTTTCGTTAATTAAACAGGAATCTAATTCACTAATTTTTCGTTTTATACCGTTACTTAATTCTTGTCATATTAAGATTTGTTCACTGGTGGGTTCATGGTTATGTATTCCTCCTTTTCTTGAGAAGATCTCCTTACCCATTGTAAAAATTTTAGCATTACATGTCCTTACGTTACAACTCCAACACATTTTACCACTACTTTTAATTTCGCGACATTTATAAAATTTATAGCTCTCAAAACAAATTAATATTTTTCCACGCTTGCTTCATTTTGATCTCGTAAAATAGTAAACACTTTCATTCAATAGATAATTGATAAATGAGACTACTTGCTCCAAAGAGATTTAAATGCCCTTAGGTACCACCTACCCTTTTACCCATAGAAAAATCCAAAATCAGTCTGTACCGCAATTACGACAGGGGCTTAAAATCCTTTGGGTCAGGTATGCAAGGGTAAGTTTACCGTACCGCAGTTGCGATGCACCCTCGTGAAGAAACGCATTAAAAAGCCTTTTTCATTGTCCCTCATTAGAATGAGGGATAATTTCTTTTTCTTTTTACGCGGTTTCTCATTTAAATGCTACTAACTGCGAGTTATGATATCATTATTCTTTCTAACGTTAAGTAGTTAGTTTTTTTTGCTAAATAATTTTTTCATAAGTTTTAAGTGTTTTTTCAACTTAATTTTCTTTGTGCAAAATGTTATCTTTTTATAACCTTAAGGCAATTTTTTATCTTCACTGGCTGTAGGTACCTTTTGACGTAAGTTTCTTATTAATTTATATATAAATAACTTAGAATTGTATAACTTACAGGTTACTCTGATGATGGCGAAAGCCGAAAGTACTCAGTAGTTGAAATTAAATATATTTTGCACACCTTTGTACATTTTCTTCTCCCTACTTTTTAATATTTGTTTTCCTAAATAACTCTCAATTACATAAACTTCTTCATTTCCTATTTTCTTTATATAATATCCATCTTTAATTAAAGTATTCTGTTTTTCTTTTTCTGTTAAATTTTGTTGACTTCTTATTATTTCTTCTTCTGAAAACATACCGTCATCTTCTATTAATTTATTTATCTCAATTTGTACTATTCTTCCTTTATCCTTATTTTCACTACTTTCTCTTGATAATGTATCTGCAATAAGATTTGCCTTTCCTGATAAATATCTAATTTCAAAATCATATTCTTGTAATAATAAACTCCATCGATATATCCTATTATTATTAAATCGATTAACCATTACATTCTTCAATGCCATGTGATCGGTTTCAATTATAAACTTTTTTCCAATTAAATAAAATCGACATTTTTGCACACAAAAAACTATACTCGCAAATTCCAATTCTGATACACTATAATTTCAGTAGTATAGCAAGCGGGATTCCAGGACCCATTGGTAAGCATGCCATCGAGTTCTTGCAGAGTGCCTAAGAAAAAGAGCATCCGCCGGAGAATCGACAATGACCAGAAGGTGTTGTCACATGTCCTCACCTGTAATTTACCCTACCTTAACCACCCCTTTGGTGTTAGTGCCCAAATAGAACTTAGAATAATTTTGTATGAGAATAAGTGTAGAAAAAAAATTCTGTGTGATGGCAGTTGTGGGATTTGAACCCACAAACTCATGTGTACAAAGCTGACGCTTTAACCAACACGGCTATTAACTGACTTGCAAAAGAAAGTTGAAATGTGTTAGACAAACAGCTCCGTCTACGTCATACGGTTGTTGGTAAGTTAGCAGAGGCGTACTGTCGATTTTTAGATATTTAGCAGAGTCGTACTAACATTAGCCTAGCCTAGCCTAGCCTAGCCTCGAGTTATGTGACCCATTTTACCTTACTATAAAATAAATTAATGCTTAATATTATATTTAGCTGATATTGTAAAATTTACTTTTAAACTTTATATCTTTGAAAATAGTTAGTCTGATGTTAGATTCTACACTATAAAGTTGTATTTAAAATAAAATAAAAAAATTTAAAAACGTTTTCGTTAATCCGAAAAACGTAAGTGGCGCAGTCAGTAGGATCATTCCTCGAAGGTTTCTATTGCAGAGTTTACTCTTTATCGGGAATAACCTAACAAGAAAAACGAAATAAAGAAGAAATAATTAAAAATATCAAGTGTTATCCAGAATCGATCTAGTGCCACGAAGACAAGTTTCCAATGGTAAGTTACTCATTGTAATTTCCTATATTTTTCATGTCAGACTCCTATCCCAATATTTCCTTCAGTGAAAATAATTTGGATAGTACAAATCAATTTAGTAGAATCTTTAAAACGTTTAACGTTAGAACAAAATAGAATTAACGAAATAAATATAGAATTAAATAATATTTTGGCATCTTCATCTAGAACCATGCCAAATCCTCCAGTTTTTGATATAAAATTTATGCAAACGGTACCCTTTTTTGATGGAAATCCGACTAGATTATATAGATATATTTCTACCGCTACTGATTTATTAAATGAATTTTGGAATCATGAAAATGCGGATTGTACACAAAATAAACTTTTAGTTAATAGTATATTATCAAAACTAACTGGCTCTGCAGAAGAAGTTTTTAATCTTAGCGGATCCAATGATTGGAATGTTATTAAAGGGTTGTTACTCATTCTTACTCTTGCAGTTTTATGCAAGGGTTCTTTCAACTTTCAATTTATTACATAATTATATTAATATACACAAAAATAATGAAGTTATAGTAACTAGTAAGAAAGCTTTATACGATGCTCATATATACATGCATATATACATACTTTATTAGTAGGACTAAAAGAACCACAAAGTTCGATGATTAGGGCTATGAAACCAACTAATTTGGCTGGAGCACAAAAGTATATAATAGAAGATAATAATTAGTAAACTATTATTTTTGAGATAACTCTCAAAGTTTTTTTGAAATTTAGAAATTAAACAAACAAGAAATTATTAAACTGACATTAAGGAGAAATTGAAAAAATGTCACATCCAATGGGACTCGAACCCACCATCACTGCCTTATACGCAGGCATGCTTTAACCACTTAAGCTATTGGATGATCAAGTGGTTAGGAAGCGAAACGTTATAATGAATTCAAATCCCATCAGATATGACATTCACTCACTTCCTCCTTAAGCACATGTTACATGACGTTAATGAGAGAGAAGTTTTGTCAAATCGACAATTGATACTTCAAACTCTAAGTCACTTTATTTGTGCCCTGTCTTATATTTTTATTCGGTTAGGAGACCGGAACCATTGATTTTTAGTAAACTATTATTTTTGAGATAACTCTCAAAGTATTTTTGAAATTTAGAAATTAAACAAACAAGAAATTATTAAACTGACATTAAGGAGAAATTGAAAAAATGTCACATCCAATGGGACTTGAACCCACCATCACTGCCTTATACGCAGGCATGCTTTAACCACTTAAGCTATTGGATGATCAAGTGGTTAGGAAGCGAAACGTTATAATGAATTCAAATCCCATCAGATATGACATTCACTCACTTCCTCCTTAAGCACATGTTACATGACGTTAATGAGAGAGAAGTTTTGTCAAATCGACAATTGATACTTCAAACTCTAAGTCACTTTATTTGTGCCCTGTCTTATATTTTTATTCGGTTTGTTTAATTTCTAAATTTCAAAAATACTTTGAGAGTTATCTCAAAAATAATAGTTTACTAAAAATCAATGGTTCCAGTCTCCTAACCAAATAAAAATATAAGACAGGGCACAAATAAAGTGACTTAGAGTTTGAAGTATCAATTGTCGATTTGACAAAACTTCTCTCTCATTAACGTCATGTAACATGTGCTTAAGGAGGAAGTGAGTGAATGTCATATCTGATGGGATTTGAATTCATTATAACGTTTCGCTTCCTAACCACTTGATCATCCAATAGCTTAAGTGGTTAAAGCATGCCTGCGTATAAGGCAGTGATGGTGGGTTCGAGTCCCATTGGATGTGACATTTTTTCAATTTCTCCTTAATGTCAGTTTAATAATTTCTTGTTTGTTTAATTTCTAAATTTCAAAAATACTTTGAGAGTTATCTCAAAAATAATAGTTTACTAAAAATCAATGGTTCCGGTCTCCTAACCGAATAAAAATATAAGACAGGGCACAAATAAAGTGACTTAGAGTTTGAAGTATCAATTGTCGATTTGACAAAACTTCTCTCTCATTAACGTCATGTAACATGTGCTTAAGGAGGAAGTGAGTGAATGTCATATCTGATGGGATTTGAATTCATTATAACGTTTCGCTTCCTAACCACTTGATCATCCAATAGCTTAAGTGGTTAAAGCATGCCTGCGTATAAGGCAGTGATGGTGGGTTCGAGTCCCATTGGATGTGACATTTTTTCAATTTCTCCTTAATGTCAGTTTAATAATTTCTTGTTTGTTTAATTTCTAAATTTCAAAGAAGATAATAATATTCGGTATTTACAAAAATATAATCATCCCCAATCAAATTCAGTAAAACCTCCTAATAAGACACCAAATTTTTCTTCTCAAACATCATTTCAACCAAAATCAATTGATTATCAAACTCAAACCCAGTTTCCACGAGGACTAATTCAATTACCGCCTCGAGTGAATAATCAACCTTAAAGATTTCCAACAAATTCACAAGTATTCGGAAATCGAAATGTCTGGAAAAATCCTCCTCAAAATACTTTGCCTAAACCAACACCAATGAGCGTGGTAACGAAAGTTACAAATCGCTCCTATAACTCTCAAAATCAAATTCGACCTTATAATTTCCAAAATCAAAACCAAAATCGATTTCAAACCAATCCCAATCAAAGACCAGATGTTATCATGGAAGAATTAGACAACGTAGAAAGTTCTGAGAATCATGACAGTTTATTTTCAGAAAATGGTAAATCAATTTATTATGAACAATCTACTCAGGACACCGAAAATTTCGAGTTAGATCAGATTCCTTTTGTAGACTCTGAAAGTTCCGACCAAAATTTTCAGGAAATCCCTTTCCAAATAGAGAAAACGTAATAGTTTATGACAAAACCGAACTACCCTACATACAAATACAAAATCCCCCTTTGAAACTTTTAATTGATACTGGTGCAACTAAATCATTTTTAAATCCAGAAATAGCTTCTAAATTCTTTTCCGAAAATATATATGGGAACCATTTACAGTTTGTTCCATATTTCAAAAATCACAGAGAGATCATTGTGTATCTATTCCCTCTTTCCCTGAATTTAATAGTAACGAACTAATTAAATATTGTTTATTTAAATTTCACAGATATTTTGATGGTTTAATCGGAATAGATATTTAAAAAAAATTAAATGCACAAATTAATTTTAATGATTCAATATTAATTACACCCAATTCACAAAATGCCATTCATTATTTTGACTCGAAACAAAAGGTATTATTTTATACGGAAATTATGCCTCATACTATAAGTGAAGTAAAAATTCCCGTCACACAAAAAAATGGTAATATAATAGTTCCTTGTACTAAAATAAATGATTGTTTTATAAAACCATCCTTGACAACGGCTAAAAATAATTATGCTTGGGTAGACATAGAAAATCCTAGTGATACTATTGCCGACATTGAATTCTATACACCGATAAGAACAGATAAATTTATTGACAATGACTTTGAGATATTGGTAAGTGTCAGTTGGCGCTTCGCGCTCTGGTGGTTAAAAATATTACTACTGCTAGGATGATAGATGTGATTTAATTACCTAAAGTTATGTAGTTTTTATTTACAATTGAAATGTTTTTATCATTTAATCAAGTTCTTGACTTTATTGAGGCTACTCCTAAGTCTCGAAATTTTGTAGAAGGAGAAAACATAATTAATGCAGGACATTTAATGTATAATGGGTTGGAAAATCAAAAAAATGATCAATACGATATTTTGTCGTATTGTATACAATCATCAGCTTTTCGTGATAAACCCCATGGAATAAAAACAGTTATACAAAAAAATGGTCAAATTGTTTCATCAAAGTGTAGCTGTACAGCTGGACTTGGTGAAAGATGTAAACACATCACAGCGGTTTTATTATATTGTACTCGGTAAGTGTAAATTTTAATGACACTGAATATAGTTTACCTTTTTCATTGTTTTTCTTTTAACAAAAAACCGATTAGGTTTTGGAAAATGATGAAAACGAACGTCTGAATTTTGGGCTGCATTACTTGAACATCCTTAAACACAACAGTATTTCCTACTTTTGGTTTTTTTTGGAGAAAATCTAGCTCCACAATTATTTAATAAATCTGAGGCCATAGTTAAATGTTAATTTTCACTGATGTACACTTTTTTATTATTGATAGACGAAATATAAATAAACAAAATTTAACAGCATACAAATTTGCCTTATTTTTATGTATGGCTAACTACCAGCTGTCACCCTAGCGCTAGTTTATAATGTGACCACCAGTCAGCGCACCATGTCCGGTGACACATACCAATACCATGCTGACATTGTTCCTGTACCTAACGAAGTTCATGACATTTGTAATTTAATTCGTACAGACCATATGAATGAGGAAGAAAGATATCAAATTATGCGATTGTGTCAATCTTACTTAGATATTTTTCATTACGAAGGACAAAAGTTAACGTTTACAAACAAACTAAAACATAATATAAAAACTAAGGATGAAATTCCTGTATATACCAAATCATACCGATGTCCCTATATCCATAAAGAGGAAGTACGGAAACAAATTAATAGTATGTTGGACCAAGACATAATTCGTCCTAGTAATAGTCCATGGTCCTCTCATATTTGGATAGTCCCAAAGAAGGCAGACGCAAGTGGCAAAAAGAAATGGAGAATTGTTGTGGATTATAGAAAAGTCAACGAGAAGACTATTGACGATCGATATCCCTTGCCAAATATTACCGATATTTTGGACAAACTTGGCAGATGTCAATATTTTTCGACTTTAGACTTGGCGAGTGGCTTCCACCAAATTGAGATGGCTCCAGAAGACATTCAGAAAACAGCCTTTAATGTCGAAAACGGTCATTGCGAATCATAGAGATATTATTATTTACGAATACATTCGTATGCCAATGGGATTGAAGAACGCACCAGCTACATTACAGCGAGTTATGGATGAAATACTCAAAGGTTTGCAGCACGAAATTTGTTTTGTTAACATGGATGACATAATTGTGTATTCAACATCCCTACAAGAACATATAGTCAATTTGAAAAAAGTATTCCAACGATTAAGGGAAACTAATTTAAAAATTCAGTTAGATAAATCTGAATTCCTACGCAAGGAAGCTGCATTTTTAGGCCATATTGTAACCCCAGACGGTGTTAAACCAAACCCCGAAAAAATTAAAGCGATACTCGAATATCCTATGCCTAAATCTGTTACAGAAATTAGAAGATTTTTAGGACTTTTGGGTTATTATAGAAAATTTATTAAAGATTTTGCAGCCATAACAAAACCTTTCACTCAATGCTTGAAAAAGGGAGCAGAAATCAAGATTGACGATAATTACAAAAAAAGTTTTGACCATTGTAGATCACTTTTAACTAACGATCCAATTTTAAGTCGTCCAGATTTTTCTAAACCTTTCAATTTAACAACAGACGCAAGTAAATTTGCGATAAGTGGAATTCTTTCACAAGGACCCCTTGGATCTGACAGACCTATTGCTTACGCCTCCAGAACGCTAAATAGCAGTGAGCAGAACTACAGTACAATCGAACGAGAATTATTAGCAATCCATTGGGCTACTAAATATTTTCGTCCGTATCTTTTTGGCAGAACAATCAATATATATTCCGACCATAAACCATTACAATGGTTAATGTCCTTAAAAGAACCTAACTCAAGGTTAGTGCGTTGGAGACTACAGCTAGAAGAGTATGATTATAAAATACATTATGTTAAAGGATCAAAAATAAGTCATGCAGACGCTCTGTCCAGACTTGAAATACATCCAAATAAAACAGAAACGAATCCTTTAGAAGAGATCGACTCCCTTATAGGAAATCCTGGAGACATAGACAATGAAATAGAGGAATATATAAAAATACAAGACCGAATTTAACTACAAGAGAAATTGAGACAATTGACGACATTATTCCCCTGAGTTCTTATCTGAACCTATAGAAACAAACCCCGAACAAGTTACTGATGAAGTTACAGTACATAGTAGTGCAGAAAACCCTGTACTAGGTATACACCCAACTGAAAACCCAATAAATGTTTTTAAACACGAATTACACATACATAAATCTTCCTTACCACGAAAACTTTCCAAGAAAACTATATTTGATAATAAAAAACAAATATGGACTATTTATATTGTAAATAATGATTTATCCCCAATCATACAGTTTTTAAAAGACTTTGGAAAACCTAAAAATACTTATGCATTTTTCATAAAAGACGACGATAATGACGAAATTTACAAACGTTTAAGTAATTAGAGACTTAATTGTGTATAATCATAGAATCAAAACAAATCACCGTGGAATTCAAGAAACAATTAATACACTAAAAAGAAAGTTTATTGGCCAAATCTAGATAACGACGTAAGGTCTTATGTAAACAACTGTGATATTTGTCAGCATACCAAATATGACCAAAATTCACCAAAAATTAAATATCAGTTGACACCCACTCCTAAATGTCCTTTTGAAATTTTACATTTGGACGTTTTTTAAGCCGACAATACAAAATTTTTGACAATACTTGACAATTTTTCAAAATACGGACAAGCTTTTCAAATAAGATCAGCAGATATCATTTTGATAATAGAGGCATTAATAAAGTTTATGTCATTTCATGGTTTACCCTTACAAATTATTGCTGATAGTGGCATGGAGTTCAAAAACTCTACAGTAATTGATTTTTGTAAATTACACAAAATCGATATTCATTTTACAACTTCTAACAGTAATGCTTGTATAGAACGATTAGTCTAAGATCCGGGATTAGAAAAATATACCCTCATCTGTTATTTAGATGAAACAGTTTTTTATAAGCTGATTTTAATATCATGAACATATAAAAACAACCTCTGCCATCCTAAGCCTGCTGCAATTAATAGTAATTAATTAATTAACAACTAATTTATTTTTAATTTGTACTTTCTCATGTTAGTTACATGTAGTAAGTTAAAACCGTCAATATTTTATATTAGGTATATATACCTCACTGTAGTAGGCACCCATCTCTATATGATTGCTATACTTACCTGCAGCCAGGTGAGAAAAGGTAGATAAATGTAGCTTATTTCCCTTACATGTTAATTAAAAAATCCAAGTACAATAATAAACGGCGTCGAATTCTTAACATAATAATGTTTGGCTATCTTATAAAAGGCTGATGCAGCCAAAGATGAATAATAAAAATAAAAATTAGCGGCAGCTATGGGAGCTCATTGCGAAGAGAGAGATAGAATAATAGATATTCCTTCAACGAACAAAGACAGCGTAAAACTCATGCGCGCGCACCACAGGCTCATTTAAACGTACTAGAATAGAGAGAGAAGATGAGAATTGGAGTATAAGAAAGATAGACAGAAAGATAGCTCTTAAGTTTTACGAAATTTTTTGAATTTTCGGAATAGTGTGCAATATTAAAAAAAATATACTTTTGAAAATTTGTTAACTGCATGTGGTTAAATGCGACTGATGCGGACTGCATTAAACTTAATCCGGAGGAGTGTGGTTGGTTTAAGGAAAATCACTTGAAACCTCGATGGTTTGTTGGAGACGCAACACCGCTCCAAATTGATGATATTTTACAAGATACCTGCAAAAATAATGATGATGATAACGAAAATGAAGCTAAAAACTTAGATGATGATGGTGGAGAAAATTCGCCGTGGATAACCGAGATCTCAATGATTACATTGCTACTTTAGATGAGTCGGACAATTATTTTCAACATAATGTAATTGCTTTAATTTTCTATTTTTTATTTGTATACAATATTTGAATAATAATAAATACAACAAACATTTTAAACCTTCTGTTTTAAAATTTTTTTTTAAATTAATTTCGGGCATAAAAATTATAATTAAGAAAATTTATAAAAAAAATTAATAATTGAAGCATTAAGAAAACTTTACGGTAAGTGTAAACTATTTCGGTAATTTTTCTCAAAAGTATATTTTCTTTAATATTGCACACTATTCCGAAAATTCAAAAAATTTCGTAAAAATTTAAAGCTATCTTTCTGTCTATCTTTCTTATACTCCAATTCTCATCTTCTCTCTCTGTTCTAGTAAGTTTAAATGAGCCTGTGGTGCGCGCGCATGAGTTTTACGCTGTCTTTGTTCGTTGAAGGAATATGTATTATTCTATCTCTCTCTTCGCAATGAGCTCCCATAGCTGCCGGTAATTTTTATTTTTATTATTTATCTTTGGCTGCATCAGCCTTTTATAAGATAGCCCAACATTATTATGTTTAAAATTCAACGCCGTTTATTATTGTACTTGGATTTTTTAATTAACATGTAAGGGAAATAAGCTACATTTATCTACCTTTTCTCACCTGGCTGCAGGTAAGTATAGCAATCATAGAGATGGGTGCCTACTACAGTGAGGTATATATACCTAATATAAAATATTGACGGTTTTAACTTACTACATGTAACTAACATGAGAAAGTACAAATTAAAAATAAATTAGTTGTTAATTAATTAATTACTATTAATTGCAGCAGGCTTAGGATGGCAGAGGTTGTTTTTATAAGTTCATGATATTGAAATCAGCTTATAAAAAACTGTTTCATCTAAATAACAGATGAGGGTATATTTTTCTAATCCCGGATCTTAGACTAGATTTCATTCTACAATTCTTGAGCTTTTACGAGCACTTAAATTAGAATACCCAGAAAAACCTACCGTTGACCTTATGATCTATGCAATTTTTGGATACAATCATTTAATACACTCAGTAACAAAACATCATATTGACATCATATCTGGACATTTAAATACCAAAGATCCATTTGACATTGACATTCAACAAGAATTGGTAAATAATTATATTAAAGAGCATGAACAAAAGACCCAAATACTATACAATAATATTTATAAAAGCTCTCAACAACAAAAGGAAAAAGTAATTTCAAAATTAAACGAAAATAGGGAAGTGCCACCTGACTATTCTAAACAAACAACTGCTTACAGACACAACGTAAAGACGCGAGGAAAGAAATTAAATCCTCCATTCATTCGTGAAAATATAGTCGCAGATAAGGGTTTAAAGTTACAAACAGATCGTAGTATATATCATAAAAACATTGTTAAAAGGCCTACAACTAAAACAAAGGAATTGTCAATGACTCTAACGATGACGAGGACTCAAACAGTGACGGTGAAGAACAACCCCGGGATCTTACCCTTTAAGTTAGGGCAAGCAAAAATTAAAGTTGGCACACACACATTTTTACGTTACATTGACATCAAACCAATTTATTTAGAAATCAGAAATCTAAAAGACAATCTTTGTAGAATATTTAAAATAACAAAACCGCAGTAGAAAATACTACTTACGAAGATTTCCTAAAAACAATAGAAAACCATGTGAAATACGAATTGCAAAGTGTTAAATCAAAATTTTATTCTATATTCCCTTGGTAATTTAGATCAAGAAGATACTATTAAGTATTATCAAATGATTGAACAGCTGCAGGAAAATCAGAATCAAGTAATTAAAAATCAGCAAATATCTATTACAAAAGAAATTATTAAAAATAATAATAAAACATTCTCTTTAATTATTTATTATCTTTAATTTGAGAAACTGCTTAAAGATGATTTGCATTATTATGCCTTATCGGATATACTATCACAAATAAAATTTTGCCCTGACACCTTAATCTCATATTAATATCGAAAATGCCATATCTTTTGCAAAGCTAGGAAGTTTACACCATAGCATTGTCTCTATGCAAGAAATGAAATCAATATTATTATATCTTTTACAACGGTTGTGTCCACTTTCGGGACTTCCACATTCGGGACTTTTAACTTTATACCTGAATTATACCCTTTTTTCCACTTTTGTGACTCCAAGATAATATACCTAAAAACTAGATTTAACCTTTCCGCTTTCGGGACTTCTTAATCTGTGGAGAAGAGAGAAGATAACTGTTATTCAGTAAATAAATACCCTTCACTTCTTAGCATTTATTTATCCAATACCTATTTAAAAATTATTTACAATAATGCCCACATAATCTAATTATTATAATTTTAAATATCACAATTTTGTGATTTCGTCCAATGAAAACGCTTAATCTTTAACAGCGTTGCCAGATTTTTTTCTTGCCAAGTCGGGATTTTGAAAGTTTTGAGTGAAAAAAGCGGAATTCTTTCATCGAAAGCGGGACATAGTAAAATACGTATATAATTAGACGTATTTAAATATTTACTTGATTTTAAAATACGATTACTTGACAATAAGATGGCAAAAATAGTCTCTCTCATCTCCAGTCTTTAAGCGCCGGGCTGACGGCCAGTCCACATCCATCTGTGCCATCCGGACGCACTTTCTTAGCAAGCTGCACAAACGGTTAAGTTATCCCCGAAAGCGGGATTAAGTCTGTCCCGCGCGGGACGTTTAATTTTGACTTAAAAATCGGGACGTCCCGCCAAAATCGGGACGTATGGCAACGCTGATCTTTAATGTTTTATGCTAAATCTAGCCAATTATTCCGGTTTATATTGATAGTGGTTTTACTAGTATTGATAACATTATAGAACTGTCAAAAATTCAATACCAATATTGAACAATCAATTTTCTTGTTTATAAGTACCTTACTATAAATCAACATTTATTTATATTATCTAAATATTCTAAAATATATTTTATTATTATTATCACAATTCAATTAATCTAAACGATAATGAAAAATCAAATATGTAGGTACTTTAAAAGTAACCTGCTTCCTGGTTCTGCATGCATTTAAAACTTTTATATGCCTACAGGCAAATGTGATCTTGTAGGTAAACTTTAAATAGATATACCTAATAATTTTTATTTTTGTAATTTTCTCTTTAATAATATAATTGTATAAATAGGTATAAAAATAAATATTTATTCAAATTATAATAGGGGGGTAACGGCATTTCGTTTGTGTTAATTATGAAATATAAGTTGTTCTAGGAAGTTTTTTAAATAAAGTAGTTTTTGTACAGAATGGTTCAAAAAATAATCTTCTCAAATACCACTCGTCCTGTAATATTTTACTAGATAAATTTTTATTTTCCAGACTCAAAACTTTTTTATTTTACGCAAAACTACTCAAACTACTTTGTTTTCGTATTTTTGCCAAATAAAAAAGTTTTCTTGGAAACTAAAAATTTTAAGTACTCGTGGTATTACCTTTGATAAATTTTTTAAACAATGACCAATTGTTATTTTATTTCCAATATAATCATTTACTGTTTTTTCTATCCTAGAATCTAATTCTATATATTTTTTGCATCTTTTTCGTGGATTTAAATATAAATCACACTGTTGCGTAACACAGTCGTAATGAATTACCTCTTCTTTAATAACACTTAACAGTTCAAAAATATTTGGGTTTATTTTGTTTACTTTTTAGTTAAGCGATTGTTCCAACATTCTAATGAATTTGTGGTTCTGTGCCATTCCTTGAAGCACACCCACATGTATTGAACAATATTATTTTCCAGCCATTGCTCGACAAAATAATCATTAAATATGTTTATTAAATCATTATTTGGGGAATTTGTTATGATTTCAATCCAGCCCTCGTCAATGCATTCTGCTGGAAGAAGTGCCAGTGCCGCACACATTCTAATGTGGATTCGAACTTCTGTGTTTTCTTTATAAAGGTTGGTCAATCCAATTTGTTGCACTTTCCACAATATGCACTGGTTAAAGTGAAAATTGCACCCTGATAAATTTACTTGAGGAAACGTTTCTCTAAGGGCATGAATTACAGCATTTTCGTAATCAATTTTAAAATTCTGAGGTTTATATTTAGGAAGATGCTTTTTGATTAGAGAAAAAAGCCAAATATAGGTTTCCTCTTTCTTATTATGGAGTAAAGCCTATATAAGAGGAATTACATTTGTATACATTTTACTCCTTTCTATGTCTTCATGAGTTGTGTATAATTGTTCAAATTGGCGACAGCAACTTTTAAAAGTACTATCTCCATAAAATCCTTGGATGTTACCAACGTATTTCGGGCAGCTGGTGTACAAAATAATAAAATTTTATCTTTGTCTCCATCGTCAAATAACAAAAAATCTTTTGTGATTCTTTCTGGAAGTAAAATATCTTGCCGATCTTTAAATTTCAAAACTCCCAATGCTTTCTGCCTGGCGTTGTAAAAGAATTTTTTTTTGTTATTAAAAGAAGGCAGTTCTGTAGCAAATTCCAAACCAGCATCCGCTAATTGTTTAACCTCTTGATTCGAATATTGCAGAAAGTGGCGTTAGTTCTTCCCGAGCTCTTTTCCTGACTACGTTCATTTTTATGTCTATTTCATGTCTTGCTATATTAAAATCACATTGATGGGTGGTTACACGTTCGATGTCTTCACTGTTAAGATATAGTGAAATAAGTACACAGTAAAAAATGGGTTGATTATGATTTATAAACAATGACAGATACTAAAAATACCCAAAACTATCCTTCAAATGAGGTGTTACATTTATATAAATTATTATTCGGTACTAGTTTTAGTTTTTTAGATTGTAGTGATTGGAGTAACCCTTTGTTTGTAGAATCTATGCATGATTTAAAATTATGAAAAATTTATAAAACTCCAATAAAATACACTTATTTTAAAATTAAATTGCTCTAAGCCAGTAAAAGTTCTCTAGACAATTGTTTCAAAAATATCAAATTTCTATCTTCAGGAGATTATGACATTAAGCTAAACTTGACAAATTTAGAGTAAAGTATGCGGTAAAAAAATATTCAGTGTTATACACTTACCCTTTCGTAGTCATAGTGCCAGAACATTTTGACCTAATTACACAAGTCCAAAACTGGGTTCCATTATTATTTTCACGTTGTACCTGTAGCCCGAGTGTAACAAAAGTTTATTTTTTCTTTTACTCTCAATTATCTCAAATGAATCCATCTCTATAACTGTATTCTTTAACCAAACCAACTTTATGAAACAAACTGATATACTTTGTAACATTTTGAACGATAAATAATAATTGTTTAAAATAAAGGAATAAGAATGACATCCCTTTGCGAGTTTTGGTAAACCCTAATCCTAATCTCCAAATTTTGAGAATTCAGAATTTGAAGAATTATTGACCCCAATTTCGTAGCTAGTTTTATTGAATTTTGTTGTAATTATTTATATTAGGTAGGGTCAGTAGAATCTCAGGTAAAAGTCCCGAATGCGGAAAAATTAAACCTTATTTTTAGGCAAATAAATTTTAAGTCCCGAAAGCGGAATAAAAAGGAACAAATTCAGGTATAAAAACAAATGTCCCGAATGTGGAAGGCACAAAAGTGGAACATACGTTTAAGACACCATGTAGTCAAACAATTAGTATATTCAAAAATTAATAATATCCATAAATTTTACGATATTATTAAAGTAGAAGCATATTTTTTAAATAATAGGTTGGTTTTTGCCTTACATGTTCCTATTGTACATCCAGATATTTTTATTCACTATTATCTGTATTCTATACCTATAACCAAAATATCCCCGTAATAATCCCTACAAATTCCTACTTCACAATGAGTAACGAGATGTTCCAATACAATGCTGAATGTTGCCAATATTTGGACCCAATTTATTTGTGTCAGGTCAAAAAACTCTTACATGGAAAAATCGAAAAAAATTGTGTGTTTTCAATTCTAAAATTGGGAAATAATACCCCACATTGCAAAATAGCGTCGGTTACAATTGCGACAACTTTAATTGAAGAAGTGAGCAAATTACAGTACATTGGTATCTTTCCAAAAGAAGAAAAGTTACAAATTCACTGCGACAGAAATGACTTCATCGTACTAAAAGGTACCTATTTAATAGAAGTTCCATACCAATGCAGCATAAAAACATCTTTGTTTAAATATACAAATGACAAGAAAGAAGTCAAAGCAACACCACTGCTACTTTAGCTATCAAGACCCATGAAATCAATGACTTTGCGACGAAGCTCCGTTTAGAAACCGTACCGTTAGACGAACTTTACAAATTACAATCAAAAATAGAACAACTACAACCAATACAGCCTGACGTTATTTCAAGTCATCACCCTTGGACCATACCCCTTTATATTTTCTTGTTATTTTTATTAATATGGTTTATTTTCAAGAAAATTTGAAAGTCCAAGAACATCATCCACCGAAAGGAAATTTCAGAAGAACATACAGTTACAACTTCTACCGAGAGAACTCACCCCCAGCAACAACCAGAAGTTTTGTTTGTTCCAACCAAAACTGCATTCTAAGGAGGGAGGAGTTATGTGACCCATTCCACCTTACTATAAAATAAATTAATGCTTAATATTATATTTAGCTGATATTGTAAAATTTACTTTAATTAAACTTTATATCTTTGAAAATAGTTAGTCTGATGTTAGATTCTTCACTATAAAGTTGCATTTACACACCGTTACTTCCGTCAGAATTACTTAGTTACATCAGAATTACTTCCGTCAAAAAAAATCTGAGTTACCCCTAGTCGCGCCTAAAGAAGTTTTACTTCAAAAAGGTGTCCAAATAATTTGTTATTCTACATGGTTGCTGAAAAATAGTCTACTCAACACATCCGAAAACAGTATTTTTGGGAACTTTTAGGCCTCGCCTACGGCTTGTCCTAGAATTTTGTCTGCTCGTCAAAAAAAAACAGTATTTTCCAGAATTGTTACGTTAATTCCTATTCTTAAGTTTGAAAAGCTCAAACCAGCAGAAAAAATATATTTTTGGTGTCTGAAATTAGGCAACCGGTGAATTACTCAAATGCCATTGCTCGAAAACGAATTGCTCGAAATGAAAATTGCTCGAATTACAATGTGCTCAAATGAAAAAGAAAATTATATAATTAAGTATTTATTCACAATAATGCAAAATATATACAACTTAAATTATAAGGTTCTTTGAAACGCTTTTTAAAAAACGTTTATTCAAAAATCATCAATTAAATTCACCCGACAAGTTATGCGGAAAAAATCTGACTAACTAAATAAAATTATATTAAAACGATTATAATAAAAATGCTAACTAATATGTTGTATAATACTTGGAAACACTTGTACCGAAGTCAGCGGTTTTCTAGCTGGCACCGGAGGTATTGTCCCTATATCTCCTCTTCCCCTAGAATGAAGCCTCTCGTGGTAGGTGAATGCTCCTTTGTTGTTCGTTGACGGTATCAGCTGTTAAGCTTTTTAATTTCTTGGAATTTCTGATTCTAGAAACTATAACACTTACTATTATAATTAAAATTTTGTACAATAATATGGTCCATAAACTGGGCACGTGTAAATTGAACTGTAATAGGGCTCAGGTGATTGAAATTTCGTTTAATTTTAAGTTCTCCAACTTGATTTTTATTGGTTTCAATTTAATTTGATTACAGTGAAGATTAGGTTTTTCGATGATGTTTGGTTGTCTAAATGTTCTCTCTTGAAATGTTAATTCTTGATTTTTAAAAATTATTTTGCATTTGGAATTATCGATAATATAGATTCCGGTCAGTATTTTCTGTGGCTTCGGGACAGTTTATTGATAACTTTTCTTCACAAGGGAATATTGAAAGAAATTTATTGATTTCATGAAGTATTTCCATATGGTTTTCTAAAATATAGATTCGAGTATATTGGCAATTCGTTGTGTCTTAAGAGTATTTCTTTTCCACATTTTATTTTGTTGTTATGTTGTAGGTAGTTAGGACGATCAAATATTTTACTTTGTGCACATATGTCGTTTAACGGTTTAATACAATTTTATGATTTTAAAATGTATTTAGAATTTGAAATAATACTAAAATATTCTGAATCAACTTTAGTAGGGTTAGGTAATAAATGGTATAGGTCGAATCTGTTTCATAATCGATCGGGATAAATAGGAAATGTTGAATCTGGATGCAATATGTTCATTCCAAAGTTAGTCCTGGGAGATCGTTATACCAACCAGCGTAATGAAGTCGCTTGCTACTAGTCTCTGAATGTTTATTGTATGTTTGCCTCTTGTTGTATATGCAACATGTCTTTGTCTTGGAAACGTTGAAATTAACAAGATTTTTTCTTCCCCCCTCGTCAGCAATTCTCAAATCTTAATTGAGAAAAGCCGTTGTGGATCTTCTTTTCCCTTCCAGATTATCTAGAGATATGGAACGGTTGTGCGCTTTACTACAGTGTAGGTTGCTATCATCTGCAAAACCGTGTATCAAGTTATTAGTGGCTTTTAGTATAAAACCATATTGCCTGTCACTTAAAAGGATGTGTCCCTCAAGGTAGCTCAGGATCTCGTGATTAACGTATTTCTCCATAGTTTTGCTAATAACAGATAGAAGTGCTATGGGTCTATAATTAGAAGGCAAATTTTTTGGAGACTCGTTGTACTCGAGCTGTTTTCCAGGATTCTGGAAAAATACCAGTATCATATGAATGTTAAACTAGCTTAGTGAAAACTGGCGCTAGTTTAGGAGCACAAGCCTTTACGAGTAAAGCAGGTATTTTATCAAGGCCGCTTGCTTTGTTGGTATTTAGAGTAGCAAGGACTCTTAACCCTAAATATGATATTTTTTAATGTGTGGGGAAACCGTGGAATAGGAGGTGGTTCCATGATGTCCGGTGGGTTAGGTTTCAGGTTCGAGGAGAATATTTTGGCAAAAAGTTCTGCCTTTTCTGTGGAGGACGTAACCATTGAGCCGTCATCTGCTGTGAGTGGAGGGAACGAACTATTTGTAAAATTATTATTTGATATGTTTGGCGAGAGTCCAAAAGGAGCGGCTTCCATTAGGGTTTAACATTACCTTCTCTCTTATTCGAGCGTTAAAGAAAATTTTGGAATTGGAAATAGTGGAGTTGTATCTGTTTCTAGCGTTTATATGATCCTGTTTTGTTACTTAAGATAGATTTTCTAGAAATAATATGTGGGACTTGATCTTAGCTTTCCGAGCTACACCGCAATCTTTATTAAACCATGGCTTCTGTTTGGCTATCCAGCGTTTGGAAAAGTGAGGAATGTAAGTTTCCATGGCACACTAAATGATTTCAGTTATGCTGTTGCAAACTGCCGATGGATCTTTGTTGATAAAGCAGACTGGGTTCAAGGAAAATAAACTTTTCATGCTAAATATATTAATTTATCATAACTCACACTCAAAAAAAAAGACCTACTAATTTAATAAAAAATATAAAACTAAAAAATTTGGCTCCTAAAAATATAATTACATATAATATTTCCATACTCTGCAAAAAATAACATTACGTTCGAAGGCCTTACCAATCTGCTTTTTTTAAGTTAAAACATAGTTCCAGAGAATTCGAACTGTGATTGGCAGCTCTGGGAAAGTAAGTGGGCTTGTCGATTAGTTGGGACAGCCCGTGGCTAAAGGCAAACTCTTCAGTTAGCCTGCCACTTTTCGTGGTAAACATTAAAGTCCCCAAGCACAATTATCTCAGCAGAAGGGTACTTACTATTAAGGTAGTCGATCTTTTGTAATAAATAGTCTAGTAGTTCGTTGCAACTATAGTCTGATGGCCGATAAATACAACATATAAATTTGCTAGAGGCCTTTAGTGTTAATTTTAGTCAAAGGATGTTGTCTCTGTTGGTTTCTAGTGCAGGTAACTCCATGTTGCCGTTTGAAGTTGTGGTAAAGTTATTAATTAACCTGGAAATTTCACGCTATTTTTCCCAAAAACCTGTTTTTCCGTAAGAATAAGAACGTGAGGTTTTATAGACTTTAAATAGTGATGGGTTGCGTTAACGTTGGCACAGATGTTAGTGAATGTTTTGTGTTTTGGCTTCTGGGTAAAATTGGTTAAACTAGAGGATAGTCTACTAGTACCCTGATCGATGGCTATTTTATTTTCATCATGACTTCCCCGAGACTGTCCCCCCCTGGAGATCCAAATGAGGAACTATTTTACTTCCGGAACATTTAATCTCTGGAGAGCTCATAATGGTATATTCTAGAAAAGGGTTTGAGAGAAAGAAGGGGATTGGAGGGAAACGGAAAGGTAAGAAGAGAAGAGAAAGAACCGACTAACAACTCAAATGGGGAAACATGTTTAGCACATTTCACCCCATTTTAACGAGTTGCAAGTTGATACCTCCTCGGGCAATGGAAAATTCTATCTACAACCTGTAGATGTAATAATTCTTTGACGAGACTATTTTTTAATTCTGTGCCATTATCGGATATAATTTTAATGGGTATACAGTGATTGGTAAAATATTTAACAAGGGCATTTACCACTTCCATTTCTTGCGATGAATTTATTTCGTACATTTGACCGTCTTGGAAAACGAATCTACGATATTTTGGAACTTTGTGTTTCTAAAGTAATATTAAATGTAGGTTTGATTAGTTTACGGTCATATTTCGTGAGTTGACAAATTTCGCGTTATTTAAGTACGTTTGAATAGATGATCTTTCTTTTGGCCAATAATAGGTGTTTTTGATTCTATTTTCGGTCTTATCTAACCCTCTGTGATTTTGTTTCACCTTATGGTAATTTTGAATAACTTCTTGTTCTTTATCTAAGCGAACGTCTATTAATTTTTTAGTACAACGAAATATTGATATTTGGGATATTATTTGATATTTTTGCAATATGGGGCTAAATATATTATACATCTTCAAAATAAATACAATATTTGATTTTGGAACTATTTAATTTTTATGAAATTAACAATATCGTTTTCTGATTTAGATCAAGATAATTATAATAGTAGTCTCTGTTTGTTTTCATAAGATTTTATAATCTAAGGACAGTTACAATCAGTTCAAAGATGGTCTGGGAATGCCTAGGCAAATTAAATGAACTAGGACAGAATAACACTGTTACCCTACTATGAGTTACAGCACACGTAGGAGTAGAAGGAAATGAAACACCAGACAAACTGGCAAAAAAGGAGCTGAAACCCCATACATGGCACCAGAACCATCCTGTGGAATCAGCAGTAGTACAATCTTAGAAAAACTAAGGAAAAAAATGGATAGCGAAAAATCCAAGTACTGTAATGATCTAGAAGGACTAAGACAATCGAAGACGCTCCTGGGAAACTATAACCAGAACAGATCTCACAACTGTCTTAACCTAAGTAAGAAATACCTCCGAATTATAACAGGAATACTAACCGGTCACTGTCGGTTAAGAGGACACATAAAAAATAGGATTAGTAGATGAAGCAAACTGCAGATTCTGTGAGGTAGAGGATGAAACCTCAATACACATACTTTCAGAATTCATAGCATTAAGTACTTCTAGGGTCAAATACATAAGGGTAGAAAGGGAAGAATTACCTAATATAAAACCCAATGATATCCTAAACTTTCTAAGGAAGATAGGACTAGAAGAGTTGCTATAAGTCTGAGAAATCATCAGAAATATAGCAAGAAAAGGGGGACACAATAGATCTTATAGGTCACAGGTGTATCTGTTACCCCTAACCACATACATACATACATAATCTGAGGAGTAGCTGGATCAAAATTAACTTGCGATACAATTATTTGGTTTTTACCGATATTAATCGTATCTTTGTTGTTTTCCATGTCGTTTTCAGCCTCTACTATAAGAGAGTTATTTTCACGATTTTTTTTCTGAGCGTAAATTTCCATTAAATTTTTTTATGTATTCGAAAATGTTTTTTGATATGCTGAAAAAATTATTGGTTTTGTTATAATTTAAATCTATTCTGTATAGAAAATCACTATTAGTATTTAGAACGCTTTTTTGTATACGATATTGTACTCGTATTCATTGAGTTTCAATTAGCAACGAACCAACTTTGAGTTGGGATCTTTTAAGGAAAATAACCACTAAAGTGGTTTATGATCTGTTACTTTGGTGGATTTTCCACTAAAGAGATATGAGCGAAAGTATTTAACTGCACAAACGATCGCCAGGAGCACTTTTTTGACATTTTTGAATAATTTATTTTGGATTTGTTTAAACTCATACTTACTTGCGTACGCAATCGGGAGATCATAACCGATTTTACCGTGGCACAACACGAAAGCGAAATTACTTGCGTCAGTGATAAAAATAAAGGGTCTACTAAAATCCGGGTACTGCAATATATGTTTATTTGTTAGAAGGTTCTTACAATTTTCGCAGCATTGAACATAGTCTGTGACTTTGATATTAATTTTTGCGTTTTATTAGTACCCTAACAAACCTAAAAATTCTTTTAATTGTTTTTTGTCTATGGGTATTTTACAATTTTTATCAGGGTTGGGCCCAATGCCTTGTGGCGTGACAATGTGGCCCAAAAATGCCACATTTTTGCAAAAGAAATTTGATTTTTCGATTTGAATTTTGAAATTTGCGTTACGTAACCTTTTGAAAACTTCTTTTAAATTGTTAATATGCTTTTGCAGGCTAGTACTGAAAATAATGAGATTATCTAGGTAGACTAAGCATTTTTTATTTAAAATCCCTCTAAATACGTTTTCCACCACCCTCTGAAAGATGGCTGGAGCATTTCGTAGCCCGAATGGCATACGAAGGAACTCATAGTACCCATTTTTCGTATTGAAGGCAGTGTTAGCTATATCTTCTTTAGCCATTTTAATTTGGTGAAAGCCCGAAGCAATATCTAGCGTGGTGGAGTAATGACAAAGTCCTAATGGAATGACAGATTTAAAACTTAGTTAGACACCATAACCCAAACATATGGACTTTAATTTAAAAAAATCGCCAAGAAGGGGCAGTAGACGAAACAAAAGCTAATCAAATTTACTAAGGCCTATATCGAAAACAATAAAAATATAGCAACCAAATTATGGAGTTCACACTGTAGATACCAGAAGGAAATGAAAATTCGTAAGAAGTGTGTAAAATCTTTAATGATCGGATGAGCGCTTTCGATTTACAAAACCATCTTTAGAGCCATCTAAATAATTACATAAGTTGGAATAATAGTTTCGTTTATTTTTTTTTTCTATCACATAAATAACATTTCAATAAAAGGTTAAATTTAAAACTCAAAGTCAACGTATTTCTAACTGCTTAGCAGAGAAGGTGTCATGGCGGATTAGCTACAGCGCAACTTCGTTATTGACAAGGTGAAATTGAAACAAGCGTCGTGACTATTCCTCCGGACACGTTCTTTCAACACTTTAATAAAATTAATTAAAAAGTTTTAAATCAGATCCACCACTTTTATTTAGTATCCTTTAACGTTTTAAACTTGTTTACCAATTTACCAAAAATGGAAACAATTCCGATTGTCAAGAACTTTTTAGATAGGAATAGGGTTGACATTTTCATAACTCAACACCTGTTAGAACTTTTAGAATTATGCTTATCACAAGACTTCTTCTCGTTCAATAATAAATGTTATAAACAACAAGACGGTTTAACTATGGGCAATCCCCTCTCACCTCTCCTAGCTGACTTGTTTCTGGACAATCTGGAATCTAACATCATTTTTAAAAACAACGCTAAATTTGATTAAGTCATAAAATGGCATAGATGTTTAGATAATGTACTGGCTTTCATTAAAAGAGACTCTTCAACTGCTACAGATATTCTGACGGAACTTAACAAAATTCACCCTTCAATCAAATTCACTTTAGAAACAGAAGTAGATAATTCAATCAATTTTTTAGACTTGACATTGAGAAGGGTAGAAAGAATCATCGAATTTGCAATATACAGGAAAAATACACAAAGGGATCATCTCATTCGATCACATTCTAACCATTCCTTTCAACACCGTATGTCAGCAATCTCTTGCTACGTTCACAGACTGCTTAAAATACCCTTATCAGCTAACAATTACAATAAAGAAAGGAATGTTCTCAAGCAACTAACAGTTAATAATGGTTACCATCCTGATTTAATTGGCAAATTCGTTTCAAAAATAAAATACAAAACGAATAGGAATTCTGCTTTTTCTCCAAATATCAGTTCCAGTCAAGACCAGTGCTTATATAGATCCATCCCCTTCTACGGTGACATTTCATTCGAAATTTCTAAGATTCTGACTAAATCCATCCCGAACCTAAAAGTCTCTTTTAAATCTTCAAAATACTATTTCTTCCATATTTGTCAAGAATAAAGACAAAATCGACAAGCTTGCAAAAGGTGGAATTTATAAGTTACACTGTGTCTTTTGTCCAGCCACCTACATTGGTCGTACCAACCGTAACTTGAAAAGATACCATCTCAGTCTAATTTTGGTTTTAACATTAAGTTTAACGAACAAAAGTTTTCGCCAATAAACAACAGAAAAATTCTGCATAATGTTTCTTCCAACAACTTCAAGAAAGCAGAACTTCTAAAAGATCTGGAAATTTCGAAGAAAATGAATAACAACCCGATTCATTGTCTTAATACGCAAATTCACCTGAACTGCAAATTCCCTCCTCTATTCAAATCCTTCTGGTCGACACCAACTCACCCTCACCGTAAGAACCTTGTACAAGAATAGGTTCTCCAGCACTCCACTGTATCGTAAGAGACGATAAATGGTGTCTTTCTCAATGTTCTATGTTTACCACCTGTGCAATTTTCATGGAGCTCGCCGTAGCGAGGTATGATGGTTGATTTCCCTGCACATGTTTTGAGTGGCTTCAAATATAAGCTGGCCAAGTTCAGTTGGCAGAGGTTGAGAAAAAGCAGCTTTGAAGGACCAGCTAGCAAAAGCGCCAGCAGCTATGAATGGTTTTGATTATAGAAATAAATAAAATTCAGGAATTCAGATATAAATCTTTATATTAAACATGTCAAATATATATATGCAGAGATACTTGAAAGAGTATTACATAAGTTGTGAGATAACATTGGTGAGATATTATGAGGTGTCTTTGCTCCAAACCTTAATGTTTAAAGATACCGAAAGTTGTAATAACCCGGCACCAGTTTGGCAACAGCGCGACAATGACGGTTAAAATGGAAAAGTATTTCCTAACTAGTTGTACATAAATTTAAGTTCAAAGTACTTACAGAACATGGACACAATCACTGACTCTAAATTTAGTCATTTAAAACTTATAAACTGGAAAATAAAGACATACTGTACTTATATATTGAAAAGTTGAACACATTTTTACTAAGGAGCTGAGATGCTCTTGCTGCCACAAATAAGAACAGAGAGAGAGAAATTTAATATATCGACCCCGGAAGGCTAACGTTCGAGCAGAATCGATACGGATCGTTTGAGTGATAGGATGGGAGCTAACCATGAGTGTGTTCATGGAAAATATATACAGCGGGAGCTGAACCATGTATGAATTTATCAAGTTGGTTAAGCTGAAGGTTAGTAGAAGATTTGCACCATTTAGGCCGATGTTGCAATCGGTGCAGATAGTCAGTGCTCCATCTTTTCCAGAACTCCTGTTTCATTTTAACACATTGTTCCCAAAGGGTTAATCTATTAACAGGTATATTCGAAAGGTCACGGTCGAGATACGCTGTCAAAGCACCGCCGATCAGAAAATGACCAGGAGTGAGGGGAGTCAGATCGTTGGGATCATTCGACATTGGGTATAACGGTCTGCTGTTCAAGATAGCTTCAACTTGAGTCAGAACCGTGGAAAGTTCCTCGAAAGTAAGACAAGAAGAACCAATAATTTTTGTAAGATGAGATTTCGCACTTTTCAGGGCTGCTTCCCATAATCCACCCCAGTGCGGCAAACGGGGTGGGATAAATTTCCATAAAATTTCCGTAACAGATAAAAAAGATTGTATTTTGAAAATATTATCAGAAGATTGTAGAAACCGGGAAAGCTCTCGAAACTGGTTTCGAGCCCCAATAAAATTAGAACCATTATCTGAATATATTGTGTGAGGAAGAAAGATCACTCACCAAATCAATATGGACCGCCTTTGTCACCATACATATGAAGATAGCAATGTATGCCTTTTGTCGGGGGGCTTTTCTTAAAGAAGAGGATTTAATTAGAATTGGTCCAGCGAAATCTATGCCAGTTTTGTTAAATGGACGAGATTCCTGTACACGGTCCAGTGGAAGGGGAGACATTATTTGCGAAGAAACTTGGGCATTGAACCTAAAACAAGTTACGCATTTTTTGATTAATTTTTTGATAAGACGAGTGCCGTTCATTGGCCAATACTGTAAACGTAAATTGCCCAAAACATTTTGGGCACCGCTATGACCAAGACGACGGTGTTCACGAGTAATCAACAAATGAACAACATGATCATCTTCGGGTAATAATAGTGGGAATTTTTGATTGAAGGGTAAAGAAGAGTATTGCAGACGACCTCCTACTCTCAAGAGGCCGTCGTTATCCAGGAAAATATTTAAAGGGATTAGTTTTTTATTTACAATGGGAGTGTTTGTTTTCAGACAATGAATCTCTTTAGCAAAGTGTTTGCGTTGAAGTTCTTTAATTAGAAAATCATGGGCAGCCCTTAGATCCTCAGTAGACAGTTGTCCTACGGTTCCAGGTTGTTTTTTAATTAGGTTTGCAAATTTGAATATTTGAGCTATGACCCTCACCAGGGTATTAAAATTTGAGAATCGGGAAAATATTGTTTCCCAAAAACTTTGATTAGTAGGGACAACGGCCAAATTGACTTTTTTGCATTCGGGTAAGTTGACAATAGGTTCGAAAGAATCTATTGTGTCCAATTCATTTTCCGCAATTAGAAACTGGGGACCCTCAAACCAGAAAGGCCAGACCTTGGGAGAAAACTGACCTCGAGAAAGTAAATCGGCAGGGTTCAAATGGGACTTGACATGTCGCTAAATAAAATTTTCGCTATTATTTTGTATAATTAACACCCGGCGGGCAACAAAAGGGAGTAGATGAGCAAAGCCGCCACGAGCCATTTTTTTGAACATAACCTCACTTTTTTTTGAGTTAGCTGCTTACCCTAAATGTCAAAGGCCATTGAGTTGGCTGCTTGCCCTAAATGTCAAAGGTCATTCTTCTTTTTTCGAGTGGCCTCTGACAGTTGGCACAAACAGCCAATTCTTCTTTTTCGAGTGGCCTCTGACAGTTGGCACAAACAGCCAATTCTTCTTTTTCGAGTGGCCTCTGACAGTTGACACAAACAGCCAACTCTTCTTTTTGTTATATTTTTGAATTTTTTCGCGCTTCGCTGTCATCATACCAACTTTTCATGCAACCAACATTACACAGTGCTACCAACTTTTGCGTTATAACAATTTAATTAAAAAAATTCCAACCAAGCAGAATTGAACCCGGGTCCCCCCGTATGATAAACAAATACGTTAGCCACTACACCATCGCAGAATTTAATAAAATGTGACAAACAATAGTAGAAAAAAATAATAATAAACAAGTCTTATCGCAAAAGAATTGAATGTGTGACGTATCATTGTAAAGGGGTTAATGTATATGGTAAGATGAAGCGTCAAAAAGACCGTATTTATGAGGCCATAAGGGCATTATAGCTATATCTCGTAAACGACCGAACGGATTTCGGCGTATGACGTATCATTTTAAAGGGGTTGCTGCATAGAGTAAGATGAAGTGTCAAAAAGACCGTATTTATGAGGCCAAAAGGGCATTATAGCTATATCTCGTAAACGACCGAACGGATTTCGGCGTATGACGTATCATTGTAAAGGGGT
Source organism: Altica lythri (assembly GCA_964028335.1). NCBI lineage: Eukaryota > Metazoa > Arthropoda > Insecta > Coleoptera > Chrysomelidae > Altica > Altica lythri. The sequence continues at coordinate 47,860,139 of OZ034808.1, read as the reverse complement.
TGCTGTATAGAGTAAGATGAAGCGTCAAAAAGACCGTATTTATGCTGCCAAAAGGGCATTAACGTTGTATCTCGTAAACGGCCGAACGGATTTCGGCGTATGACGTATCATTGTAAAGGGGTTGATGTATAGAGTAAGATGAAGTGTTTAAATCTTCTAAAATATTAAAAGCGCGTGACCTTGGTACATTAGTTGTTAAAATTATATCAATCTTGAATAAAAAATCGAGTAATTTAAATTATAAAACTTAACAATTTTTAAAATAAGAAAAATACAACAAACTTTAATAAAAAACTCAAATATACATTTAAGAATCAAATTTTAAAAGTATAAAACTCAAAAAGTTTTTAAAGTAATAAAAAATATATTAAACTTTAATAAAACTTAAATAATATACATTCTTAGAAGCCAAACTTTATATCATAAAACTAAAAATTTTTGAAGACAACGATGAAATGTATATTTTTTACATCAATATAATGTTTTCAACTAAAAAATTTTTAAATAAAAAATACTTATTTTATTAATAAAAAAGAATAACATACAGTTATCAAAACAAAAATTCGGTTTTTATCAGGAAGCTGTGGTTTGTGTCGATGAAAATAGGATACCGCAAAAACAAAAGCTACGACGTTTATTTGGTCGAGTTGTGGTATACATAGACATTAGCGTCACATGTGATTGGTAAATATAATATTTAATAAACAACATTTAGAATATATTGTAAAAGCAACAATTAGGTTTTAATTTTTATCGGCGCCTATGTCTTTCGGCTAAGTCATGCATATTTAAAGAGCGTCCTAGATTTAACTTGCTCATTATTGGTTTGAATCTCTATACATTCAGTTCAGTTTCAAGTGCAAAAGTTTCTGTTTTTTTGTAACATATCCATAAAGGTAAGAATTTTTATTTTATTTTAAAATTTTTAATTTAATTTTAATTTTTATTGCTTCTTGAATTATTTTAATTTTTGAGTTGATTTAATTTTATTTTTCTTGAGTTAAGTTTATTTGTCATAATTTAATTTTTTTGTAATGATTTAATTTTATTTTGTAGTTGGATTTAACTAGAATAAATTCAAAAGAGAACTATTTCAACACTGAAGTCCACTTGTCAGAAGAAGTGTCTGCCGGAACTTATTAAAATCAAGATATAAAAGGAAAAAGCAAAATTGGGGAAAGCTAATTACTCCGATACATTTGAAATAGCTTAGGAATATAACTTCTTCTTCTTCTTCTTCTTCTTCGATATCGTTTTTCCTCAGCACTTTTTTCAACAAGGTAAGAATTATTATTTTATTTTTAAGTTGATTTAATTTTTTATTTTTCTTTAGTTATGTTTATTTTGAGTTGATTTAATTTTTTTGTAATCATTTAATTTTATTATTTGTTTAGGTAATTTTATTTTGAGTTGATTTAATTTTATTTTTAAGTTGATTTAATTTTTTATTTTTAAAAGAATTTAACTAAAATTAATTCCTTATGTCTTGCAGAAAAAAATAAGGAGAAGATTATTATCAAATTAGGAGAACTTCCAGTGGATGTTTCACAAAAATTATTGAACGCTAAACTGGTCCAGAGCAAATTTGGGGAAACAATTTTGGTTGAGCTAGAAAACGGGCTCTGCTTTTTACCTAAGAGAACCATTGGAACACTGAAGCCTCACTTGGCAGAAAAGTCTGGCGGGCATTATTTTATCAAATATAAAGGAAAAAAACAAATTGGCCAAGCTAATCCTGCCGATATATTTGAAATAGTTAAGGAATAATTTTTTGTAAGTTTTTTTTATTTTTTATTTTTTATTTCGTAATTATGAGTAACATTAGGGCTACTGCTATTGTTGAAAATAGTTTCAAAACATATAAAGCGTTAATCAACAATTTTTCGCATAGAGAAGCAAACAAATTAATCAACCAAATTAAAAGGCATGTTATCAGTTTTCATAAAGATATTCGTAGGGGAAATTTAGATATTGGAACACTTAGAAATTTACAAACAAATTTGGGGCATTTAAAATCGATAAAAGAAAAAAATTTTTATTTGTCTAAGCAGGGATCGGGGTTAACTGAAAAATCAGGGGTAAAATGGGTCGATCTAGAATCTATTTTTCATTCAAGAATTAGGACTGCTGTTATTGTTAATTTAAAACATAAAGGTCTAAATAGTTTTTTTGGTGATGCGTTCAAGTTGATTAAGGGTAGAATAGCTAACAGTTTAAAAAAATTTAACATGATCAAAGTAAATGCAACATTTTGCGGGAAATTTATTAAGAAATCTAGGGAAATCGAAGACATTTTAGAGTTTAAATATTTTAACACTAAAAACGCGGTAATAGATGCATGTACGGATCTTGCATTGTGGTTCAACGAAAATATTGTTGATAAAGTAATGAGTAAATTATCTGAATTTCAACTTAAAGATTCTGGATGGGCTTTAGACAAAATTATGTCATTGGAAATAAACCTTAATAAATACGAGATAGGTAACGGTGCTACATTATACATTAAGTTACCTGATCCTATACTAAAAAAGCAAGCATGTATTAATATTAAAAATTTAGATGAAGCATGTTTTTACTGGTCGGTAACAGCATCATTGTATCCAGTTAATAAACACGTAGATTTAGTAAAATCGTATCCTCACTATGCAGCAGTTTTAAAAACACAAGGTTTGGACATGCCAATGCCCCTAAATACTATTTCAAAATTTGAAAAATTAAATAATATTTCAATTAATGTTTACGCTTTAGAATTAAATACCGCGAAAGATAAATCATTTTACACAATTTATCCTGCACGCTTAACTCAAGAAAAATTAAATAAACATGTAAATTTATTGCTTATTCAAGATAAATACTTTCCAAAATTAAACGAATATGAAGCTCCATCAATGGATACGGAAAATGAAGTTATCAAATATCACTATTGTTTAATCAAAGATTTATCTCGATTAATTTCAAATCAAGTTAGTAAACATAAACATAAGAATTATATTTGCGATCGATGTTTAAATTACTTTAGTAGTCAGGAAAAATTAAGTAAACATGAAGATTACTGCAAAGATATGAACAATTGCAAAATATCGTACCCACCATTTGATCATGTAGAGATTAAAAACCACGTATACAAGCAGACTACACCTTTTGTCATTTATGCAGACTTTGAATCAGTGCTACGTCCTTATAATAAGAACTTGGGGAAACATACACGAAAGTTTCAGAAACACGAGGCGTATAGTGCAGGATATTATCTAAATTGCTCCTATGATAGTTCGCTATCATTTTACAATGAATATTGTGGAGAAGACTCCATGGATTGGTTCGCTGCTGAAATGACAAGGATGGCTAAATTAATTGAAGAGAAAATAAAACATATCCAACCAATGATTGTCAAACCTAATTTACTTAATGCAACAACATGTCATATATGCGAGCACCCCTTCAAAGAGAAGGACACCATCGTTTTAGACCACGACCACTTTACGGGGAATTTTCGAGGGTTTTCACACCAAAGCTGCAATTTAAACTATAAAAAAAAGTTTGTTGTACCCGTAGTCTTTCATAACCTTTCGGGATACGACTTACATTTTTTAATTAGAGATTTATCCAAAAAAGGTAATATAAGCTTGCTTCCTATAAACAAAGAAAAATACATTTCATGTACATTAAGTAATGACGAGAGCGAAGTAAAGTTTAGATTTATAGACTCGCTACGATTTTTAGATTCCTCCTTAGATAAACTGTCTGCTTTACTAGAACCATCAGATCTACATTATCTACGTTCACAGTTTCCCAATTTAACATCTGAACAATTTGAACTATTAAGTAGAAAAGGGGTGTTTCCTTATGAATACATTGATTCAATTGAAAAATTAGACGATACGGAACTGCCATCCAAAGATAAATTTTATAGCACACTAACAGATGAAAATATTACTGATGATTTATACATGCATGCTCAGAAGGTTTGGCAAGCATTTAAAATTAAAAATTTAAAAGAATATAGCATGCTGTATATGAAAACGGATATTTTGCTTTTAGCATCTGTGTTTGAATGTTTTCGTGAAAAATGCCGAAAAACGTATGGTCTCGATCCTGCTTGGTATTATACGCTCCCTGGTTATACGTGGGATGCTATGTTAAAATATACCAAATCTAAATTGGAAATACTCAAAGATATAGACCAAATCATGTTTATAGAGAAAGGTATAAGAGGAGGAGTCAGTCAATGCAGCAATAGATATGCTAAAGCAAACAACAGATACATGAAAAATTTTAATCGAACAGAATCTGAAAAATATTTAATGTACTTGGATGTCAACAATTTATATGGTTGGGCTATGAGTCAGCCTCTACCATATGGGGATTTTAAGTGGGTTGACACAAACATCGATGTGACCCAAATCACAGACGATGCTGATGAGGGATATATCCTCGAAGTGGATATAGAATACCCTCAGCATTTACATGATCTACACAACGATTTACCGTTTTGCCCAGAACATCGAAAACCCCAAGGATCAAAAATACAAAAACTAATGACCACTTTATATGACAAAGAAAAATACGTAATACATTATCGAAATTTAAAGCAGGCTATAAAACATGGATTGAACGTGAAAAAGATTCACAGAGTGTTGAAATTTAAGCAAAGCCCATGGTTAAAGTCTTACATCGACCTAAACACAACTCTTCGAACAGCTGCCAAAAATGATTTTGAAAAGAATTTATATAAACTAATGAATAACGCTGTATTTGGCAAGACGATGGAGAATATAAGGAAACACCGCATTGTTAAACTCGTTAGATCTTGGGAGGGTCGATATGGAGCAAAGAACTTGATAAGCAGTCCTAGGTTTAGTTCGAGCAAAATCTTTGATGAAAACCTTGTAGCGATAGAGCTTCATAAAACCGAACTGGTATTTAATAAACCATTGTACATTGGCATGTCGATTCTTGATTTGTCAAAGACTTGTATGTACGACTTTTATTACAGTTTTCTACTGCCTACGATGGGTGTAGACAACTGTAAACTCTTATACACCGATACCGACGCTTTTCTTCTAGAACTGCAATGCAATGATGTTTATACCGAACTAATTAAAGCCTATCCAGATAAATTTGACACTTCAGACTATGAACCAAATAATGCGTACGGTATTTCACTCTTGAATAAAAAAGTCATAGGATTAATGAAAGATGAATGCAACGGCAAACTTTTAACTGAATTTGTGGGGTTGCGTTCAAAAATGTACTCATATTTAACAGAGGATGATAAATGTATTAAAAAGTCAAAAGGGGTGAAAAAGAATGTCGTTGCTAAAAAAATTACTTTTGATGACTACATTTTATGTTTAAGAGATAGTAAACTGAAAACAGTGAACCAATGCACGTTCCGTGCATATAATCATAATGTATATACAATCGAACAAACCAAAATCGGTCTAAGTCCACACGACGATAAACGCTTTTTATGTAATAAATCATTTAACACTTTAGCATGGGGTCATCGAGATATAATGCTCGAATAATGTTATTCATAATTAAAAAATAAAAAAAAAAAAAAAATTTGAATGTGTATTGTAAATTAATTAGGTTAGTTTTCTATTGTTTATTGTATATCTAAAATTAAATAACAGTTGTAAATTAATTAGTTTTTAGTTTTCTATTGTTTATTGTAGGTATATCTTAAACTTTTTATGTTTACAATAAAAATTTTTAATCTGAATCTATGGTGTATTATTTTCTTTTAAATATGTTCTGTTGAAACGATCAAAAAAACGTTCAAATTCATCGTTTAGACATCTATTATTCGATAGTTTAACGTTTATGAATTTAGGAACGAAAAAAACGATGAAAAGTGTCACTTTTTGCCACTTTGACACGACATTTTTCCATAAGAAATACATGTAAATCGTAAATTTCTTTTAACCAATTTTTTAATACGTTATTGTGACAAATTTTAACGCTATTCTGACGTTTGGACGTTTCAAATTTTAGAACTGTGACGTACATAAATTTTGTCTCGATAAAATAACATTTTTTGATGCTATAATTATCGATTTTGAAATAAAAGTCATTATTTTTTTTTTTTTTTATAAAAGTTTATTGCATATTTTCTAAATCTCTTATTACATTTTGTTTATAAAAGTAAATATACTGACGCAAAGCGTTACATAATAAGGGATCAGTACATATTTCACAAAATACATCTAATGCTTGAAAGCAGTTATCACTAAAATTTCTTTTTACAATATCTATAACATTATTATAATAACAATTAAAGTTAATATTTTCTAGAATTACAATCTGATAAGCTACGATACAATGATGTACTCTAACAAGTTCATCTGCATCCTTTTCCGTTAGATGATATCTTACGCCATGTTTTTCAACTTCTATGAACCTGGTTTCATCGTATACCAACTGTCGTATTGTACAAAAATCTCCACAGGAAAATGTAAATGCACTCTGGATCAAACTCATCTTATCTAAATAGTCAATAAGGTCAAGCCATTCCATTTTCCCAAACGACAATTTACTTGGCTTGCAGTATTCTGATAAAATAATAGCTGGAGAAAATGTTCTTGCAGGAGATAAGCCAACTTTTATAAGATACCCCTCAATTGCGAAAGATGATTGTAGCAGCAAATAATTTTCACGTTTTGCTTTGTCTTCGTAAAAATTTACAATTTTGTTTACTTCTTCCATATAGATAGAATCTTCACTACTACTACTACTACTACTCTCAGAATATGGCGGTAAGTTTTCACTACTATAACCACTGTCGTGTGTCATCATCTTTTAATACTTGATACAACTTGTGTTGAAACTAAGTAAAAATAATTGCCTCTGCTTCTAAGGACAGTTTTAGTCGAACCGTAGACTGAACGGTTTAAACAATAGATGTTATGAATCAAAAAAGGCCCCGGAAGCTATGAAAACTTATCTTGTTTGTCATAAGAATACGTGTAAAAAATGTTCAAAATAAGAAACAAGGAAGTTTATAAAATATTAGATTTTTCGATCCAGCTATTATGCGAACTATCGAACCCCAGCCATTTAACGTAGATTTTATTGCCTTTTTTCCTCAGCACTTTTTCAACAAGGAAAACATCAGGATTTTTTGACTTTTGTAACTCTTCCTCGTAAAATGCTCCTTTAATTGGTGATCCATGTAAATCTTCCAACATGTATGTTACGGGATTAGTTATGTTCACTTTGGTAATTTTAAAAAGCTCCGTATTATGCGAACTATCGAACCCTCTACCCTTTCATGTAACATCAGAGCCAATACAATATTATTTATACTATATTATTTTGGTGAAGCGCGTTTCGAATTGCCTATTTGTTATACTTGTTTGTTCTTTATTTGTGGTTTTGTTAATTCTCTATTTGTTACTTTATTGAAAATGAGTGCTAGGACTTTTTAATTCACAATTTAATTAATATAAAACAATTTTGGGAAGTTTCAAGGATGGCCTGTACGGTCAACCTCTTTTCGAAATATTTTTATATACCTAATCGAACACACAACAAAAGAATGCTATTTTGCTATTTTCTATATTTACTAAAAATATTTTCTACACAAGATATTAAACAATATTTAGGACAATAACATATATATAGAATAGAATAGAATAGAATAGAATAGATTTTTTATTGATCAAAAGACATAAGTACAATATGTATAAATCTCGTCTAGGTTAAACTACTAATTTAAAGTAGTGGCAATTACAAAATAACACATCAAAATGAATAAATATAATTAAAAAAGACAGAGGTAACAAAATCTGTATATAACACGTTCACAAATGTTTTAGAACAATCAAAATTTTTTCAGGTTTCGTTTACAGTTGTTCCTACCTTGGCTTTCCTTTATATTTTTGGGTAACTTGTTAAATATTCGTAAACCCAGATAGTTAGCTGTTTTTTGTGTCAAACTACATTTTGGTGCATGAAAATCTATTTTTGATCTAGTGTTTATATGATGTACCATAAAATTTGTATTAAATGTATTTTAATTACAGAAAATATAAATACGGATAAGGTAAATAAACAGATATGCATTATGCAACTGTCATAATTTTATATTTTTAAAACAGAAGCCTACATGAAGTTGTAAAACTAACATTGGCTATGTTATTTAAAATCTTTTTTTGCTTAATAAAAACCTCACTCACTCACTAGCGAAGAGCTCAAAAATTTATACCGTACGCAAGTCTGTTTCCAGTCTCAGCATGGTATAAAACTACCAACTGATGGTTAGTCAGAATAAAACGCAACATAATAATTTGCTAAGATATCTGGCCTAATTTAGAGCATAAAGCCTAGCACTAAAATAACACGCAAAAAAACTTTACAACAAAAATGTGTTTTCACTTCCTAGATGTCAAAACCGCTGCATCCTAATAGAAAAACTATGATTTTTATTTAGGTTGCAAAAAACCAACAGTGCTATCTTTTTTCTATACTATAGTATCCTTCCAGTACGAGATAATTTTATTGCACAAACTTTCGATAGTTCCACAAATATTAGTGTATCGATTGCTTGTCGAGTCGTAAAGATAGACGAGGGCGAGTATTTATTTAAAATTGAGTTAGGTAACGATTTTGAAATAGAAGTCATTATTTTTCACAAAATTTTATGGTGGAATTATGGCTCTAAATGCTTTAAAATATACAATTTATATAAACCATTTTATTTTTTAAAATGTTAAAAACAAAACCCAGATGATAACGCGGTTACGCGATAAGAGAGAGATTCCTCGACGACGATGACTCATAGCACACCGACATTTATATTAATAATAAATTATTTTAATTTTTGAGCAACCGCTTTCGATATTAGCTTTCAAATGTTTAAAAGTATATATTCTAATTGCAATATAAAAACCATATTTGCAAAAAAAAAAAATGTTTTAAACCTATTATAACATATCAATTTTATACAAAAAATGGTGTAATTATAACTCTAATAATAGCGAAAGCAAAGTCTGTTATCTCTCTAACACATCAGTCGATTACGTCACACATTGCGAACCTGCTTATGCACCAAGGTCACGCGCTTTTAATATTTAATTAAAAAATATTTTTTACTATGTTTCTACTATTGTCTGTCACATTTTATTAAATTCTACATTGGTTAACGCCTATCTCGTAAAATAATATCACATCTTATATTTTAATATGACATATATCTTTAAGTCTAATGTTTCGTGAAAAACAAAACATACAAGTTCTTTTAATCTTATTTCCTTAAGTTAGCTTGCTATCTAGATTATTTTAAATAAAACAAAAAAATGTTTTTTTTTTGTATTTGTACTTACTGGTAAATAAATATTAAATAAATATTAAATATTAAATATGTATTGTAATGTGTTCAATAACAAAGTAATGCAATTATTTCTCAATAATTCCTAGATTTTCTAATTCTTCAATGATCTAGGTAGTTTCCTCTCCTCTCCACTGTTGTACAAACTTCTTAGATGATCGGCTAATATATTTTAGTCATTCTGAGCATAGTATTTAGACCATACTTCACCCGATGATTCTAAATTTGTTTGTGGTTTTATTTTTCATTCAGAAATTTTTGATAACTCTGGTTCTATGCTGCTCTGCATTTTTGCTACTTTTTGTTCAGAAAGTTCGTTGAATAACCTTGATTTTATCTGCTCATTGGTTTTGATCCTAAATATTTTAAGTGATTTGAGGTAAATTCTGACCCCTTTTTTGCTGTTAGCTTAGCTAAACAACGTCTTTTTTTTATTTAATTTATATAATGGTTTAATTATAGTCTCAAACTTCTCTTTACACCCTTTGTGATTGAGATAGGTATCCTCTGCTATCACGATGAACGCCTGTTAATTCTAATATATGTTTGTAAATATGGTGATCATGTTCAGTAAATTTCTTGTGTTTCTTGTAAAAAATTTACTCATTAAACTGGAAGTACTATTAAATTGATTGTCTTCGACAATAATACTTTCATCATTAAAGCAAAGATATTTTTTAAGCTTTATCGATTTTATGTGAACCTTTCCAATACTTCTACGCTCTCTGCTACACACTGCTACGCTCTGCTCTGACGCTCTGCTACGCTCTGCTATGCTCTGATACACACTGCTACACACTGCTATGATGGTCTATTGTCCACTGCTAAGCTCTGCTACACACTGCTCTGATGGTCTATTGTCCACTGCTACGCTCTGTCTCACGACTACCTTACGACTACCTTACGACTGTCTTACGACTGCTTTACGACTAGTTAACGACTATCCTACGACTAGTTAACGACTGGCTTACGACTGCCCTACGAATGCGTCCAGTTTGATAACGGTTATCGTTTGATATAGATAGCAATAATTTTTAATTTAGGTGTCGTTTGCATTACATACTCTGCCTACCTGCCTGTCATTAATGACACTTTTTTTATCACGGTGGCAGTATGGTATTTTTATTGTAGATTTTTTGATACTATTTACGCTAAACATGTTAGAATAAATTTTTATTGGCTCCCCTTTGGTAGTAAACTTTTTCTTTCGCTAATACACATTAGTTATCTTACGAAGGGTTTCGGTAAGACGAATCTACAAAGTTACCAGTAACCTATTATGATTAGTATGTATAGCGTAATCATTTAAATTATTTATTATTATCCATTTTTTGACATTTTGTGTTTAGTTGGTTTATTCTGAATTTAGATCTACCACGTTTCATCTGAAACTTTTCGGAAATTGTACACACTTGTTTTAAATTAATTATATACTACTTTTCCAATTTTTTTTTTCCTTGAAAATTTTAAGCCACGCCCTTTTTGAATGTTATAAACTGGAAACTACAAACTACAAACTAATTATTCAGACTTGCGTCTTCAATTGGCGAGTGAGTTAAATTTTTAACAATTTTGACTATTTTAAGATGGTTTTGAAAATTATCTTTTGAGTGCCCCAGGTTGTTACTGCATTGTTAAAGAGGAATGTAATCATTTTGATTCTTAAAGTATCTTTTTTCCTTTATCTCCGTAGATTTTTAAAATATATTCCTAAAATTAAAATAAATTCTGAATAATATCGCATCTTATATGTTAATACGCCATAAACAAAACACTACAATATAATCTAATTAAATAAAAATATTAAAAATAAATTTCAAGCGCTGTCTAGTATAAAAAAATTTAAACTTCGTAACATCAAATCAATATCTTATGCAATTTTATAAATTTAAACAATATATTTTGATAATTTTGTTAATATTAACATTAATAGAATACGTAAAAATATATTTTAATAATATTAAATGTTTTTACAAAGAATTTATATGAAATATGTCAATAATTAAATATTAGTTCAACTTTCTCTTAACAGATGTCACTTTAAGTAATATTAACTATCAAAAGAATTAATTAAAGAAAAAAAATGTTTATATTTATAACATCCTTTGTTTTTTCTTATATAAAAACTAAAAAATAAACATTGTTTATTTATTTTTAAAGTAAATTTATATAACGTAAAATTACTTTTAAGGTTAAGTCATTTCTTAATTCTACTATATCGAGTATTAAAAGTCCTGTCATTGTCTTATAGACGATGCTCAGATCATTTTTATTTAAATGATAATAATTTATATTAAATATATTTAAAATCACCTTTTTTAAATATAATTACTAACATTTTCATTATCGGAACCAAAGCAGATTGCTTAATTATTGTAAAATTTTTATTGTATTGTAAATTGCCCACCTTTTGATTAAATTTGTAAAATATTAATAATAGGAATTATTTTTTTTAAATAGCTTATAAGTTCCGCTTCTGTTTTATAGATGGCGTAAAACAAACGTTTATTATAAATTTAATTCATTACAAAATTCGTGATGTTTTTTATAAAGTATATATAAAATTATCCTCTTTTTTTATACATTTATTAATAATTTTCTTATTGGTAAACCTTAACCACGAATCTGACAAATTTGTCAAGAGTCGTTTTTTAAAACTCAAAATGCCTAACAAAAATAAAAATAATTTTTTAATTTTTCTAAGCTTTCGACAACTAGATCGGTTGTCGTTTTTAAAGATAATAAATTCTTACTCTATACTTCTTTATGCAAGTTCAGATTTTAAATTTTTGATTTGTTATTTCGTTACTATAGATACCTATACCTATACATTATTAACTCATTCTTTTTTAAGTTGGTCAGTCTAGATCTAGATAAATCCAAAGTAAAATTTGAAATACATTCATTTGGATTTAATAAAATGTGTGCTGTTTCTTTTAATTTTTTTTATAGAATTTTCTTCTTTACATAAAATTTTTGTTTCAGTCCATTTTATTTCGTGATTCAGAAAATTAAAAGCAGGTTTACACATCTTCGATTTATCTATATCTCCTTACTCGATTTTTTATTAAAACACATTTTAAAAGTTTACAAATATTTATTGTTAATATTATTATTTAAAAATACATGTCATCGCTTTATTCTTCTTTTTGCCTCTTTTGATATAATTTTGAGAATTAATAAGTAAACTCCTACTAACGTTGCCCATTCTATTTGTGAGATTTGGTACATTTTTGCTCCTACTGGGTCGTCTAGGTCTAAATATAATTCCTGTATTGGACTTTGTTGGTTAGATCGCCACTCACCCACTCCTTCAGAGTTATCTTTAAAAATTAATTTTAGCTTGTAGTTGAGAGGTGATTCTGTTAAATTCAATGCAAACACCGACAATTTTCCATCATTGACTGTTGACAGACTCATCATTTGCCATGTATTGCACTCTTGTTTTGTTCCGTTTGTGTCTAAACACACACCAATATGTGCAACGTTTTGTGGAACGTTAACATAAAGCATGTTATTTAATATTGCTGTTAAAAGAACAAAATTTGCTTTTAGCAAGGCCATGGTTTTATTCGTCTTGTGGGCGTTGATGATGTTGGTAAATATTTTTCAAAAACCTTGTCCCACAAACTTAAATTTTCAATCTTTTTTAACACTTCTTTTTGGTCTTCGTACATACAAATTTGTTTATTTAATTTTCTTATATTTTCACAAAACTCTTCAAGTTTTTGACTGTATTCTCTCAAAGCCATTCTAAAACTAAATATTTTCCATGATATGTTTTATTCTTAATTGCGAAAGCAAAGTCTGTTATCACTCTAACACATCAGTCGATTACGTCACACACCTCGCGAACCTGCTAATTTACAAAGGTCACGCGCTTTTAATATTTTAGAAGATTTGAACACTTCATCTTACCCTATACAGCAACCCCTTTAAAATGATACGTCATACGCCGAAATCCGTTCGGCCGTTTACGAGATATAGCTATAATGCCCTTTTGGCAGCATAAATACGGTCTTTTTGACGCTTCATCTTACCCTATACAGCAACCCCTTTAAAATGATACGTCACGTGACGAAATCCGTTGAGCTGTTTACGAGATACAACGTTAATGCCTTTTTGGCAGCATAAATACGGTCTTTTTGACGCTTCATTTTACTCTATACATCAACCCCTTTACAATGATACGTCATACGTCGAAATCCGTTCGGCCGTTTACGAGATACAACGTTAATGCCTTTTTGGCAGCATACATACAGTCTTTTTGACGCTTCATTTTACTCTATACATCAACCCCTTTACAATGATACGTCATACGTTGAAATCCGTTGGGCCGTTTACGAGATATAGCTATAATGCCTTTTTGGCAACATAAATACGGTCTTTTTGACGCTTAATCTTACCCTATACATCAACCTCTTTACAATAATACGTCATACATTAAATTCTTTTGGAATAAACCAATTTAAAATATTTCTAAGTCTGTTATCTTTATTGCGATAAAACTTGTTTATTATTTTTTTTCTACTATTGTTTGTCACATTTTATTAAATTCTGCGATGGTGTAGTGGCTAACGTATTTGTTTATCATACGGGGGGACCCGGGTTCAATTCTGCTTGGTTGGAATTTTTTTAATTAAATTGTTATAACGCAAAAGTTGGTAGCACTGTGTAATGTTGGTTGCATGAAAAGTTGGTACGATGACAGCGAAGCGCGAAAAAATTCAAAAATATAACGAAAAGAAGAGTTGGCTGCTTGCGCTAAAAGTCAAAGGCCATTCGAAAAAGTAAATGTCAAAGGCCACTCGAAAAAGAAGAAATGGCTGTTTGTGCCAACTGTCAGAGGCCACTTGAAAAAGAAGAATGGCCTTTGACATTTAGGGCAAACAGCCAGCTCAAAAAAAAGTGAGGTTATGTTCAAAAAATGGGCTCGTATGCCTATAGCTCATCTACTAAAGGGGAAAAATTATTTGCATTTTGTTTTACCCAACAAAGGGCCACCTGTGAGTCGGACCATAAATTTATAGAAGAGAGTTGAATAGATACAGACAGAATTTGAACTATCCTGCGGGTTAATATGGCCAAAAGTTCCATTGCACACAGCTCTAATCTGGGAATTGTTAATTTCTTTTTCACCGGATTTACTCTGGATTTAGCTGTAATCAATCGAGATGATCTCGAATTGTCAGAGTAAACCGCCACTAAATAGAGGCAGCCGCCATATGCCTGTTGGCTAGCATCGCAGAACCCATGAAGGGAACAAGAAACAACAACTTTATCTTCAAATAGGTACCTCGGAACTCGAAAATGGGCCACCTGGGCTAATGATAATTTAAATTTTTCAAATTGGTTAATTATAGATATGTCAGAAATGGAGTCATCCCATCCTACCTGGGAGATCCATAATGATTGCATTAAGAGTTTACCAAAGACGGTCAGATTGTTAACGATTCCAAGAGGATCGAAAGTACTAGCAATAATGCTTAGTATCTTTCTTTTAGTTAAAGGTGAATCATCAGCTAAACAAGCGGTTTTGATATGTAAAAAATCAGAAGTAGGGTTCCATTTGAGCCCAAGAATCTTGCTTGAAGAATCTTCAAAACTACGTTCAAAATTAGCATTAGCCAATTCATTAATGGATTGCAAAAATTGGAAAGAATTAGACTGCCACTTATGTAGTTGAAATTCATGTTTTCCTAACATGTAATTCAATTCATTGTAAAAAATAGTTAATTCATTTTCATTATTAGTCCCAGTTAAAATATCATCCATGTAGGTTTGATGAAGGATAGCATGCTGCGCGTGAGGACAATCGGGGTTGTTTAAGGCTATGTCTTTTAGGACTCGAGTGGCTAAAAAGGGGGAACAGTTTTGCCCGAAACTTAGGCTAGATAACTGAATGCATGTAAAAGAGGCATTTGGACTATCTCTCCACAATATATTCTGCAGATGTCGTTGCGAAGGATTGATGTCAATGTATCGATACATCATTTTGATGTCGGCACAGAGGACATATTTGTAGCACCTGAATCTACATAGAATGTCAAAAAGATTGTCTTGAACCTGATAACCCTTTGAGGTTAAATCATTAAGGGAAAAAGCAGAATCGGTTTTAGCCGAGAAATCAAAAACGACCCGAAGTTTGGTGGATACACTATCCTCGCATATCACCGCCCTATGAGGTATAAAGTATTTGAACTCATTGCTTATAGAATTATAAAAAGACAAAGGAACTACTTGAGCGTGACCAAGTGTGACATATTCAGAAATAACATTTTTATATTCCGAAAAAAGAGTAAGATTAAACTTGAACTTTTTCTCCAGAGAAGAGAATCGTTGGAAGGCCATTCCAAATGACTGTCCTAACTTTTTAGAGTGATTTTCAATGAGCGGCATATTTACTTGATAACGACCGGAAGGAAGGATCACTGTGGTGTCCTGAAATAGTTGTTCCACAGTTAGAAATGAAGCAGCAAAATTATTCACATTAATTGGCAACCCAAAGTTATTAAGCTGTATAGGACCAGCTATAACGTATCCAAGGTGAGTATCTATGAAGGAAGGCGAAGTGGGACCCGTATTAATCACGGTCGCTTTAAGTAAGAAGTGATACAAATCACAGCCAATGAGAAGGTCTATTTGGCCGGATTCGAAAAAGAGAGGATCAGCAAGTTCAAGCTTTACGTGAGCAGGAATTTCCAAATTAGAAGGGGATATAGAGAATTGAGGTAAGCTATTAGTTATTTTGTCTATAACCGAACAAGAAATATTAAATGTACGGTAAGGTGCAACTTGCGAAGTGAATGTGATATCTATCACTTCTTCGCTATGGGTACAATTATTACTACCCAAGCCGGAGATACTTAGAGTTTGTTTCCGTGGAGGTATATTCAATTTTTGGGCAAAGCCGCGGTTGATAACGCTCATTTGGCTAGCTGAGTCCAGCAGAGCTCGAGCCACGAAGGACCGACCATGGGAACCATTTACATTCACTAAGGCCGTAGGTAAAAGCACAATGTTATCTTTGACTGACATAGCGGCCAAAATCGTTTGGGGCGCCCCCGGACTGGGGGGTTCAGGTGGTTGACTAGATAATGAGGAGTTTAAAAAATTAGATCTACTAGTATTATTGGGAGGAGTATTTACATGGGACGCGGAAGTTGAATTTGAACTTCCTGAAGTAGCAGCTCTAGAAGTACTTTGATTGTGATAATTATTAGCCAATTGATTATGATTATCGAAATGTAAGTAGCTATGGTGAGACTTGTTACAAGTCACGCATCTTCGAAGAGATTTACAATTAGCAGTAATATGGGTACCATTCAAACAGTTAACACAAAGTTTTTTAGTTTTAACGAACTGGTACCTATCTTGAGGTGATAAGGTCATAAATTTAGAACAACCGTATATAGAATGAGAGGGATCCGAACAATGAAGACAGCTCGGTTTGTTAGCCCCAGCTCGGGAGTTATGTGCATGATTATTATTTGAAGAATTAAAACTAGAGACAAGTGTTACTTTATTTCTGCTAGAATCGGTATATTTAGTTTGAGGTTTAACTTTTTTATATTGGTTTCAAAAAGATTCAAATTTTCCAACATGGATTGACGTTTCTGTAGAAAATCGAAAAAGTATTCAGCGGTAGGAATATCTTCCGGTTTCCGCTCACTTTCAAAAGCTCTTCTGGAGTTAAAATCAAGCTTTTGCTCCATCAAAAATATTATTAAAGACTCAAAATTCACATCTGGTGCCAATTTTAAATTGTTAATTAAATCAAATGTTTTTCGGGTAGATATTTGAAATTCACGCAACTCAGACGGAGTGCTTTTAGAAACGGGTTTCTGATCCACTAAAGTTTGGAACAAAGAATACAATAATTTATACTTATCATCATAAGCATTTTTGAGAATATTTAAAGCAATATTTAAATTCTGATTAGTTACCCCCAAGGAATCAATCATTTCCAACGGAGGTCCGCGTAAAAGACCTTTAAGATAGTAGAATTTTTTACCGTCTGATTTCAACTTATTGTTATTAAGAACCAATGCCGTAAAAAGATCAATGAAAGATGGCCACTCTTGTGCCGAACCAGAAAACGGTTTAATGTTAATTTTGGGTAAAACGACATTGGAAACCTCGTTTGATTCAGTAGTAATTGAAGGTAGTAATTCTTTTTGTTTATTTCCGATAAGAAGTTCAAGCTTGGCTATACACGATTCAAAACGATTCGCGACTATATTTTTCGCGATACCGTCCGAAGAGAGACAATCTTCGTCTGTATTAGACAAGGAAGCAATTTCCAATTGAATGCCTTGATAATTTTCATAATGACCAGATATATTTTTAAGTTTAACATTAAGTAAATAAATTTCTTCGGAGCCATCGAGCTCCTTCAAGAATTTTTCAATCCGCGTTAATTGCGCCTTACAACCGCGTCGTTTATTTTTTAAATGAGTTAAGGTCATGATTGAATCCAGACGTAACCAACCCAATTTAAAAATACAACTATTTTATAAAACAGATTTGAAAATTAGAAAATAAATTTTTCACAGTGTAGAATATTTTCCAGGAAAATACATAAAAAGCAAATAACCAGGTTAATCCGCAAAGTATTTCGAAAGAGATAAAGTGTACAATAAATTTTTAAAGTGTAAGTTAGTTTATGAGCAAGTACATGATACATACAACTAATAGGTTATTCGGAATTGTAAAGAATACCCTAAAAATACTTCAACAAATAGCATAAAGGCATATATGAAATGTAAAACAATATGTGTTTTCAAGTAATGCATAAATATTTCACAAAGTAGAAATTATCAAAAATATTTCTTTTTACAGTGTACATACGTCGAATAGGTAATTCCGAATTGTAAAGAATACCCTAAAAATATTTCAGCAAATAGCATAAAGGCATATGAAAGGTAAAACAATATGTGTTTTCAAGTAATGCATAAATATTTCACAAAGTAGAAATTATCAAAAATATTTCTTTTTACAGTGTAGCAGATAGCAGATTCCTCAACAAATCTTAGTAATACACAAAATAGCTACTTAAAAAGATATCAATTATATTTTTACTCTATAAACTCAAATATCTATAAGCCCAAATTAGTTTCAATTGAAGTAAAATTCAAAACTTATCTAACAACTGAAAACACTTAATCAACAAGTATTTGTTAAAATATTACCTATAATATATAGAATAGAATATACTAATTGCAAGTTTAAAAGTGTGAAAAACTTCAACATATTTTACAAATAGGAAATTATAATAATGGTGTTTCACTGTACCAAATAAATTAAAACATTATCTTGAACATTAAAAGAAATAGCTCACAAAAATCATGAGAGAAGTTGTAAATATAAACATAGTTCACAGTTGTCGGCTAAACGTAAACAATCACCTCTCACCCCCCCTACTTAAAGGTAGGTGTCGATGTAAAAACAATGCAAGCTCCAACCATCAAGTCGTCGCCAGGCGCCTCTTCACGCGCTGTTGCCAATTCGTGAATTTTGTCGTACAACTTTTATCGAACTGTTCGATTTTACACTTTCGCGGTAAAGTATTTGTAAAAGTTTTGTTTTTTATTACACATACACTGATATAATTAATTCAGTTCACACACAAATTGTACAATTAAAGCACGGGATATTTGGAGTATCAAGATTAATAAAAGAGAGAAAGAAAGTATAAGAGATGTCAAAGTGACAGATCCGGCTCGAAGGACCAACAAAAACTATGTGCAATTTTCAAGGAGCTCGCCGTAGCGAGGTATGCTGGTTGATTTCCTTGCACATGTTTTGAGTGGCTTCAAATATAAGCTGGCCAAGTTCAGTTGGCAGAGGTTGAGAAAAAGCAGCTTCGAAGGACCAGCTAGCAAAAGCGCCAGCAGCTATGAATGGTTTTGATTATAGAAATAAATAAAATTCAGGAATTCAGATATAAATCTTTATATTAAACATGTCAAATATATATATGCAGAGATACTTGAAAGAGTATTACATAAGTTGTGAGATAACATTGGTGAGATATTATGAGGTGTCTTTGCTCCAAACCTTAATGTTTAAAGATACCGAAAGTTGTAATAACCCGGCACCAGTTTGGCCACAGCGCGACAATGACGGTTAAAATGGAAAAGTATTTCCCAACTAGTTGTACATAAATTTAAGTTCAAAGTACTTACAGAACATGGACACAATCACTGACTCTAAACTTAGTCATTTAAAACTTATAAACTGGAAAATAAAGACATACTGTACTTATATATTGAAAAGTTGAACACATTTTTACTAAGGAGCTGAGATGCTCTTGCTGCCACAGTTGAGAACAGAGAGAGAGAAATTTAATATATCGAGTATCGACCCCGGAGGGCTAACGTTCGAGCAGAATCGATACGGATCGTTTGAGTGATAGGATGGGAGCTAACCATGAGTGTGTTCATGGAAAATATATACAGCGGGAGCTGAACCATGTATGAATTTATAGGAAATTTATACACCACCTCCCCTGAACCTCCCGTTTTCACCGTTATCTTTGTTAAACCTAGGAGACCTTCCCATTCTTCCTTTAGAAGCCCAGTATGGATCTGGGTTCCTGAACACATCGAACCCCTCTTTCTTCGTATGGTTCTAAGTTGCAAACCCTCGGTGCAAGTTTTCATCCTTTCTTACTTTACCCAACAATAAGGGCCAAGTATGGCTCTTGGTTCTTATTTCCCCCTTAGCAGTGCTTAGCATGGGTCTAAGTGGTGCGCCCCTTTCAGTCTTTGTCTACACCCTAATCCCTTCCTGGCCCTAATCAACAACCGGAGGCCTATTGATGTGAAACATCGTTCTCCTTACCTCTACCCTCCATAATAAAAACCTAACTCGATTCCGCCTACTATCTATTCTATATATATAAAAATGATTGTTTGTATAGGCAACTATGGAGGGTAGAGGTAAGGAGAACGATCTTAAATGGGAAATGATTAAAAATGTGTCCACTTTTTAGAGGAACATAACACTTCTCAAACTTGCCACTACAATGGCGCTAAAGTAGATGTAGGGTACAGAATGAATGTAGCAGTTTTTGACAAATTTATTGAAATGTCGTATGATTTCGTAATATAAGTCACAAATTATGTAAGTGCTATAAAAAAACGTGGTCAGCGAATTCAGTTTAGTGTATTTTAAATTCGTTTTATACTTTATGATTATCTTATGTATCTTATGATTATTTTAAAAATGGTGTCATAATAAAGCGGAAATGTGTCTTTCCTTGTTTATTTATCTATCCTACTCCAAGAAATTATGGCGCTTTTTTTAAAATTTACCCTACTACGATCGTAGCGCCACCCTTATTTACCACATTTTGACGGACACATTCAATACACGGAGACAGTTCTCCTTACCTCTACCCTCCATATAGGCAACATAATATACCTACATATTTTGCTGACCTGTAAAATTGACAGCTAGTCAATCAAAATAGATTGTTGGTGAATAGTTGTCATATAGTTGTCCGCCTAAAATTTGTGTATTTAGTTTTAAATATGAATAAACAAAGTGATGAAAAAATATGAATAAAAATGAGTGAGTACCTACCTACTCTATATACATTGGGGTGTCCGTTATTTCCCAGATTTGGTTTTGTTCTCCAAACACCCATCAAATTTTTAGATTATGACCTAACAAAAATTATCAGACCTTAACCAGCCCTTAATATTCACATTAACCCGTGCCTAAATCATAATACATTTCCCATTTAAATACCGTTTAAAAGTTATTCAACGATAAAGTTGTATTCATAGTTAAATTCATCATTTTCCTATTTTTTATTTAGTATCGCTTTTTGTTTGTACTAAAATTATGAAGTAACTACAATTATATTAATATAGTAACGTACTTCTTTATAAATTTGTGTTTTAATAATTTCCTTTTTTAAGATTATTGAATTTAAGGCAGTTAAATAAAAAGCTAAACGAAATCACTTTTTAAATTTATTCAATAAATAGTCATCGTTATCTGGAAAAAATCGTAATCTTTTATTTTATCATTATGACATATTTAGTTCCTATCACAATCTGTTCTTTTCTGCATATTACTTTTACACAATAATGTCGATGTTTCACATCTGCCAGGCGTCCCGTGACGGCTCACATTTTTTATGGATATAGGTTTTCGGTTCAATCCCTCACGTCTAAATTCTAAATCTTATTTTATTATATTCTAATTTGTTTGGGAACCTTTCTTTCTTTAATTCAAATTTTATACAATTTTCAACTTACTAAACTAGTATCTTTCTACATTCCTCAATGTCTGAACATCGGTAAACACTTTTTGAGAAATCCACGTGGCTACTCAAGGGGTCTTCGAGTCGCAACGATGGACGGGGAGCCATCTGAACCATCGCTTAGTATGGGTCTAAGTCGTGGTAATGGTGACCTCCTGTCGGTCGTTTCGATTCGAAAAATTAGTTATAACTTTACATAATTAACCCAACCACAACTGGAATCCACAACAGTATCGAGGGAGCCGAGCACTACCCCAGTCTCAAAGATATTTAAAAAACAGTTTCAATTCGATTACCACGTAGGAAATCTTAGAAAATTTAAAACTTTTCAATTAATTTTATTAAAGTGTTAAAAGAACGCGTCCGGAGAATAGCCACGACGTTTGTTTCAATTTCACCTTGTCATCTTATTATTAACGAACTTGCGCTGTGGCTAATCCGCCATGACACCTTCTCTGCTTAGCAGCTAGGAAGACGTTGACTTTGAGTTTTAAATTTAACCCTTTATTGAAATGTTATTTATGTGATAAGAATGTGATAGAAAAAAAAAATTTAAACGAAACTCGAATTTAAGTTTTAATCGTGTCAAATTTTAATATGTTCTCGGGATGTCTTTAATTTTATCATTTTAAACATGTTAACCACGTGTTGGTGGAAGTCGGAATGGCGTAAGTTTTTATCTTTATATTGTTAACTGTTATTCCAATTTATGTAATTATTTTAGGAGGCTCTAAAGATGGTTTTGTAAACCGAAAGCGCTTAGCCGATTATTAAAGATTTTACACATTTCGTACAAATTTGTATTTCCTTCTGGACAAAAAAGTTTTATGTTAGTATGCAGAATAATTTAAAGCAGTTGTGCATTGAATTTAATAAGATTTATCGAAGTTTTTGCGAATTTTTAAATGCAATTTGACACACAATTAGATTTAAGGCAATGTAGTTGTAATGTAGGGATATAAAAATTAGACGTGGCAACTGCGCTGGAACAAAAGAATCAGTCTTGTTGAGAACATTGAGAGATAACTGACGTACTAGAGAATCTTTAGCCTAATAGAAGTTTAAACCTGTGTATTAAAGTAATAAACCGTTTAAAATATAAAACGAGTTTAAATTCACTTTAACGATACATCACAATTGGCGACGAGGTAAAAGTTAAACTGAAGATAGAAGAATTAAAGAGAAAGGACAGCGTGGTTACCGAGCGAAGAGAAGATGGCGGCGACCGGTGTTAAAACTTTCCAACAATTCAATAGTGAAACAGACGACTGGATAGTGTATAGTGAGCAATTATCCGAATATTTTAAGGCAAATGGTACCAAAAAGGAGAATCAAGTAGCTACTTTATTAAGTAACATACCCAGTGATATATATAAATTATTAAGAGACTTATGCTACCCAGATCCACCTAATACAAAATCGTTCGATGATTTATCAAACATGTTAAAACAGCAATTTTGCCCAAGAACAGTAACTTGGAGAGAAAGAAGAAAGTTCCAACAGGCTCAACAAACTCAAACCGAAAGTGTAGCAGAATGGTATGCAAGAGTAAGAAGTCTAGCTATACATTGCAACTACGGTTCAAACTTAACACTATTTATAAAAGAAAAGTTTATCACTGGAATGAAAAGTGGAAAAATCCTAGATAGATTATGTGAAGAGGACGAAAACATGGAATTAAAAGATCTATTAGAGATTGCTATAAAGAAGGAGGACGATAAGAATAAAGAAAGTATAAATTTTATGAAAAATGATAGAAGTCGAAATAATCAAATGAAGAGAAATATGGCAACAAGGGCACCAAATGATAATAGGGACCATTCAAATTATAACCGTCACTCTGGGCGAGGCAACAACCAAAACGAGCCGACAACATCGTATCAAGATGAAAGAAGATATGACAGAAGGAGACCTGGCAACACCCAAAATGAACCGACAACATCGAGTCAGGATGAGAGAAGATTTGACAGAAGTGGTAAAAATGGCTACCAAAACAAACCAAATTGTAAAGTTTGCGGAAAGTTCCACAAAGGTGATTGTAAATATGTTAATTATAATTGTTCAATATGTAAAAAGAAAGGACATTTAGCCCAGGTATGTTATAAAGCGAAAATTAATTATATTAATTCGGATCATAGAGATTCAGATAGTGAAATGTCTAGTAATAGTAATGAAAACATTGAAGAGTGTTGGTACAATAGTTTTGATGTAGTAAATAACAATGATAATACCATTATTAATAAGAATCAATCTAAAAATCAGTTAACTAAATTACATTCTTTTAATTGTGAAATTTTTAACATTTGTGAATTTGATAATAAATATAAAGTTAGGGTTGTAATTGAAAATAAAGAGCATATATTTCATATTGATAGCGGTAGTACGATCACAGCAATTAACTATGAACAATTTAACAAATATTTTAGACATCATAAATTAATAAAATCAGAAATTATTTTAAAAAGTTATAATAATTCAATGTTTACTCCTTTAGGTTATTTTAAGGTAGAAATGAGTTATGAAAACAAAATTAGATGTATTCAAATTTATGTTATTGAAAATGGAGGTCCAAAGATCGTTGGTAGAAATTGGTTAGAAGCTTTTGATGTTAGATTTGGGTTAGTAAACCAGATTGATCAGGTAAACAATGAAATTGATAAAATCATAAAAAGTTTTCCAGAGGTAATGACAAAAGAAACGGGTAAGTTTAAATTGGGTAAAATTAAGATTCATTTAAAAGAGAATTCAGTACCTATCTTTAGAAAGGCACGACCTGTACCTTTAGCTTTCAAGAAAATGGTATCTGAAGAAATTGATCATTTAGAAAAGGAAGGGATTATAAGAAGAATAGAAACTTCAGAATGGGCAACACCATTGGTGCCGGTGTTAAAGGAAAATGGTAAGATAAGATTATGCGGTGACTATAGTGTTACAGTAAATAAATTTTTGGAAAATATGGAGTATCCGCTGCCAAGGGCAGAAGAAATTTTCTCAAAGTTATATGAAGGCGTTCATTATACAAAACTAGATTTAGGGAGAGCCTATAATCAATTCGAAGTCGATGAAGAGTCAGCTAAAATTTTAACATGGAGTACACCTCAAGGATTGTATGCAGTCAATAGACTACCTTTTGGAATTAAAGTAGCTAGCTTTATTTTTCAGAGACATATAGAAGAATTACTAAAAGACATTCCAAATTGTGCAAATTACCTGGATGATATAATAGTAACTGGTAAAAACGTGGAAGAACATTTAAAGACATTAATTACAGTTTTAGAACGATTGAAAAGAGCGGGATTAACATTAAACATTAACAAATGCGAATTTTTTAAGCAGGAAATTGAATATTTAGGTCACACAATTACAAAAGAAGGTTTGAAGACGAGTAGTAAGAAGGTGAAAGCGATTAAAGAAGCTCCTAGACCACAAAATTTAACCGAAGTTAGGTCATTTTTAGGTATGATCAATTATTATTCGAAATTTATTCCAAACGCAGCAGCTATTCTAAAACCAATATATAATTTATTAAATAAAAATTCAGAATTTAAGTGGGATGAAAAATGTGACAAAGCATTTATTGAAATTAAAGATATTTTGTCAGCGGAACTGATATTAACACACTTCAACCCAGACCTTCCGATAATATTAACATGTGATGCGAGTATGACAGGGATTTCAGCCGTAATTTCACAAGTTACTCCAAATAATGAAGAGAAGATAATAGCATGTGCTTCAAGAACTTTACAGCCTGCAGAAAAAAATTATCCAATAATACACTTAGAAAGCTTAAGCATTTATTTTGGTTTAGTAAAATTTTATCAATTTTTGTATGGAAAAAAGATTAAGATTAGGACCGACCACAAACCACTAATAACAATATTTCATCCAGAAAAAGGAATTCCACAAATGCATGCAACGAGAATGCAAAGATGGGCAGCGTATTTAAACAGTTTCGATTATGAGATAGAATATATAAAAAGTAAACAAAATATTATTGCAGATTATTTGAGTAGAGCTCCTATAAAAATCAATTATATTTCACAGGAATGCAACGGATTAGGTAATTTTATAAATTTTATAAATTCCTTAGAAGAAAAACCCATAAACATTGATATCATTAGAGAAGAAACAAGGAAAGATGACACATTACGGGAAGTAATTAGAAATTTAAAAGAAAATAAATGGGAACAAATGTCAGAAGAACTAAAGCATTTCTATAATCGTAGAGAAGAGTTATTTATAGATAATGGAATTTTAGTTTGGGCTCATAGGATAGTAATTCCGAAAATATTACGTAAAGAAATGTTACAAGAATTACATCAAGATCATTTTGGGATGGTAAAGACCAAAAACGTTGCTCGATCGTTTGTATATTGGCCTAATATCGATAAAGAGATTGAGAGAACGTGTGCAGATTGTATATATTGTATGAAAGATAAACCTGCACCTCCGAAGGCAACTTTAACACCATGGAAAATTGAAAGAGAACCTTGGAATCGCATAAACATGGACTTATTGGGACCAATTCAAGGAAAAATGATTCTGGTGATGGTAGACGCATATAGTAAATGGACAGAAGCTTACATAATGAAGACAATAACATCAGCTGAAACAGAAGAGAAAATAAAAGATGCGTGTGCAAGATTCGGCATACCAAAGGTTGTAGTTACAGACAATGGGACACAATTTACTGCAGAAAATATACAAACATTCTTTAAAAGAAATAATATAAAACACATAACTTCCCCGCCTGGACATCCACAATCTAATGGTGCCGCGGAGAATTTTGTAAAGACAATCAAAAACAATGTCAAAGCAAGATTAGCCGATCCTAGAAACAAAAACAAAAGTATAAATATGATAGTGACAGAATTTTTATTTGCGTACCGAACAACAGAACATATCACAACGAAAGAAACACCTGCGAAATTAATGTTAAATAGAGATATTAGAAATAGAGCAATTATATTAAAAGAGACTATTATGAAAGGAACAAAAGATGAGGAAAGAAATAATAAAGGCATTGATGAGAATCACAAAAAAGCACAAAGAAGACAGATAAAGAACTTTAGAGGAAAGGAGAGAGAATTTAAGGAAAATGAGAAGGTATTTGTAGCTGATTACAGAAATGTTAACCAAAGACAATGGACAAAAGCAAAAATAGAGAAAAGAATAGGCAAAACAACATATCTTTGTAGATTAGAAGACAATAAATTATGGAAAAGACACACAAACCAGATTCATAGAGGGTCAACGATAAATGAACAGACAGACACAGAAGAAGAGAAGGATAATTTAGAAATAATAGAAACGAATCCAAAGAAAACTGAAAAGCAGAAGATCAAATTAAATGTAACAAAGAACATAGCAAGAGAGAAAGACAAGAAAACAACTAAAAAGAGTGAAGAAAAGACAGGAGATACCACCAAAGAATTAGGCGAAGCCACTTTAGCAAATTCACATAATAATGAAACGATTTTAATAAATCCAAATATACCTTCAACATCAGAAAACTCAAATATGAATCAACCAATTTCGCCTAGATCTTTGGAAATTCATGATGAAGATTTAAAAAGAAGTAGTAGGGTAAAGAAAAAGCCTAGCAAGCTTAAAGACTTTGTTTTATAATTAATAATACTGTTTATAATGAGATTATTTAATAATACTGTTTATAATGAGATTATTTAATAATACTGTTTATAATGAGATTATTGGTTTTGTTTTTCTTATTGTTAGTATTATTTTTATTATGTTTATTGTAAAGGCTAAAGATAATCCAGTAAAGTGATAAAATAATATTTTTAAATCTAACAAAAGGGGGTGTAATGTAGGGATATAAAAATTAGACGTGGCAACTGCGCTGGAACAAAAGAATCAGTCTTGTTGAGAACATTGAGAGATAACTGACGTACTAGAGAATCTTTAGCCTAATAGAAGTTTAAACCTGTGTATTAAAGTAATAAACCGTTTAAAATATAAAACGAGTTTAAATTCACTTTAACGATACATCACAGTAGTTGTTATATGCAAGTGTAAATATTATGTAAATACAAACTTTTAATAAATACCGGGAGTCGGTTCTCGGACCTGAACGAGTGAAGTTCGCTCTGCCATATCGAGTAAATTTTGACTTTTACCACGATAATAGTAACTGTTTATTTATAATTTTGGACCTAACAAATATATTAGACACTGTTCATTGTAATATAATGTGCTCCTAGTGATTTACCTATTATGTTTCGTTAAGTTAACTGCATCTTAATAACAACACTTCTGTTTACAAGTTTTTATATCCTTTATCTATATCTGATAGTGATAACGAGCATAAAACCGATACCTGGGACAGCCGTTATTTTTCGATTTTTATTTCGGCAACCAGTTTTACACTATGGTGTATGCTGGTTGCATACATCTGAGAGCACATATTCTGAACACCAATTAACATAAATTTTATTTAATTGTTCGCTTTTGACTACAAGGGCAACAAAATGAGTTCTCCTACAGTAATTAATAACACAAACTCTGAAAATAAATCTACTTTTCCTAGCTCATATGTAGCAGCTGCCAAGTCAATTCCAAAGCAGTCTTTTCCCAAGAAAGACCAAGCAATTGTTTTTCACGCTGAAGAAAACTTAAAACTACTCGACTATGCTAAATCTATTGGAGACATTGTAGGCCCAAAAAATATTACTTTCGCCTCTAGAATATCAAACAATAGGATATGTATTTATTTAAGTAAAACCGACTTAGTGGACCACCTAATTAAGAATCATCCCACTATACACATAGGCGATCGGGAGCTACCTATAAGACGATTAGTTACACCTTCAAAGAGAATTTTGATTTCTAACGTATGTCCTTCTATCCCTTATGACTTAATTCGAACAGCTCTAGAAGATTACGGTTTACAACTAACTTCACAAATATCTTTTCTTAGAGTGGGAATTCCTGGGGATGACTACAGCCATATCCTCTCGTTTAGAAGACAAGTTTACATTATCCCAACTGAGGATAACTACGAGCTCCAAACTTCTTTAGTTATCTCTTGCGAAAGTAATAATCATAGAATTTTTCTAACTACAGACAAAATGGAATGCTTCCTCTGTAAGCAGTCTGGACATATCGCCAATTTTTGTCCAAATGTCCAACAAGCACCTCTCTCCCAAACAACAGTCCATACTCCTGTTCTACCTGTCTACCTGTTCTACCTGTCTCTTCAAACTCTCCTTCACCAACCACCTCAGTAGCTACTCCCGCTCAACCAATACTGGCAACCACTTCTTCAAATTCTGAGTTACCTGCTGAATCAAATGGTCAAACTTTTCAAACACCAGCTCAAAAAAGATCTTGTCCCAGCTCAACAGATTCAAATGAAAGTAGTCCAGTGCTTGAAATATCTTCAACCAATCTTAATAAATTAACTATGATGCCTCCTGCAAATCCACAACTAAAATCATCATTTAAGCAACCCAAAAAGAAGATAAAAAAGATATCACCGAAGAATCTAAGTTATCAGAATCCACAAAGAAAACTATTTTGGAAGTTTACAATAAATCAGAAGAAACGTTTACCAGCCGAAAATTTAATAGCATTTCTTGAAAACTCTTTTGGCAGCACTAGTCCCCTAGCAGAAGCGCAGAGATTTACTTCAGAAGTAAAGTCCCTAATTACTGATTTTCAAACCATTTATCCTTCCCTAACTGAGAGATCAATAAAAAATAGATTAACCAGACTAACCAAAAAATTGAAAAAAGAACTGCAAATAGAGGATTCAGACTTAGAAAGTATAGCATCTCAGTCATCATTAGACGCTCACGAAGACGACCTTGTCTCAGATAATTCCCAACTATCTCAATAATTTTTATTTTCTTTTTGTCTTCTTTCTTCTTCAGTGAAATTGCGATGGATTTTATCCTCGCTTAGAACGAATCCAACAATTAATTTCTACCCTAAACACTGATATCATATGTCTACAGGAAACTAACTTCACTGAATCTCACAAACGGCACATCAAGGGCTTTGAAGGCTACCATCACATCAGAAATGAATATAGGGGAGCTAGTGGAGGAACATCTGTATTTGTTTCTAAAGACCTTTATTCTTGTGCACTCCCACTAAATACATCTTTAGAAGCAGTAGCAGCTTCTGTATGGTGCCCACTCAAAATTACTATCTGCAGTGTTTATATTCCTCCTAATTTATCTGTGTCTGAAGCTGAATTAATTAATCTTATTTCCCAACTGGCCCCGCCTTTCATAATCACTGGTGATTTCAACGCTCACAACTCTCTATGGGGCTCGCAAAAAACATTCGGTAAAGGAAACCTCATTGAAAATGTATACAAAAATTTAGACCTGTGCCTTCTGAACAACGGGGCAAACACCCATTTTAATTATTCGTCTGGAACTTTCTCTGCAATTGACCTCAGTTTCTGCGACCCACAAATATCTCCCCTACTTACTTGGAATGTTTTGGATGATCTTTATGATAGTAATCACTTTCCTATTGTTATCACTGACAACGCAGACAAACCATCTGAAAACATAACGAAGTGGTAAATAGCCCATGCAAATTGGGATGCATTTAAGACAAGCACAGAAAACCATCTTGATCAATTGCATATTTCAAAAAATATTGATGTAGCAGTCTCCGATTTTACCTGCATTACCTCTTCTGCTGAACAGTATGTTGGAAAAACAACAATAACACCCTCACGAAATATTGTCCCCTGGTGGAATGAAAACTGCAAAATGGCTGTGCGAGAAAGCAAAAGGCTTTAAACAGATACAGAAGGACAAGGACCGAAGAGAACTTCATTGAGCTTAAAAAATGCAGAGCCGTAGCTAAAAGAATAGTCAAACAAAGTAAAAAAGATAGCTGGAATAATTACATCTCTTCCATAACTTCTGAAACTCCTCCTCAACAGGTATGGACTAAAATTAGACAAATGCAAGGAAAAAGAACCTTTACGAAAATTTCTGCACTCAATCAGCAGGATCACATCATCACAGATAGTCAAGAAATAGTTAATATCTTAGCTTCTTCCTTTCACGATAAATCTAAAAACAAAGTCAGTCCTTACTTCCCAAGCATCTCCAGTCATCCTCAGTCAGCTGATACTGACACTGAACTAGAGGCCCTGAATTCTGCCTTTTCCTTTGATGAACTATCCATAGCTCTATCTTCCACCAAAACTTCAGCCGCGGGGCCTGATGATATTCCTTCTATATTCCTCAAAAACCTATCTTCCAATAGTTTACATAAGCTTCTAGAACTTTATAACCTGATCTGGACCAAAAGAATTTTTCCAAAATCTTAGCAGAGATCAACTGTCTTTCCCATAAAAAAACAAGACAAAGATCCTAGTCGTCCTAACTCCTATAGACCTATAGCCCTAACATGCACCATGTGCAAACTTCTGGAGAAGATGGTTAACAACAGACTGATGTGGTATCTCGAAAAATGTAACATTCTCTTCCCTGCTCAATCGGGATTTAGAGCGCAACGCTCCACAATAGACAATTTACTAGTTCTTCAGACCCACATAATTAATGCATTTAATGACAACCAAGAAGTCATGGCTGCAATATTTGATGTAGAAAGTGCATTTGATTCTCTTCCCCGTTTGGTCATACTGAAAGCCTTAGAATGTCACAACATCAAAGGACAAATGTTTTGTTTTATTAAAAATTTTCTAACAGACCGATATTTTAGAGTTGCAGCTAATGGGAAAACATCTAACACACTTAAACAAGAAAATGGTGTGCCACAAGGCTCTGTACTGAGCCCAACTTTGTTTATTCTATCTATCAACGACATTTGCAAAATAATCGTACCACCTATATGCTTTGCCCTCTACGCTGATGACTTGTTCATTTTCTGCCACGGAAGGAACATTGCTACAACAGCCTTCTTAATTCAAAAAGCAGTTGACGCTCTTTACGAATGGTCTATCAAAATTGGTATCAATTTTTTGGCATCAAAGTCCAGAGTTATTAAGTTTTCCAGAAAAAGAAATAGCCAGTTTATCCCAAATATTAAGCTAAATAATCGCAGTATTCCAAATGTCGACGAAATCGTTATTTTAGGGATCGTTTTTGACAAAAGATTAAGTTGGAAAGGCCACATCAGACAACTCAAAGACAACTGTCTTAGCAGACTTAACATTCTGAGATGCTTATCACGCCGGCAATGGGGAGCCGATGAGGAAATGTTATTGAGAGTCTACAGATCTCTTATTCGTTCCAGACTTGACTATGGGTGCATACTCTACATGTCCGCAACCAAATCAGTCTTAATGTTACTTAACACAGTCCAAAATACAGCATTACGTATATGCTTGGGAGCTTTTCGGTCAAGTCCTGTAGATAGTATATGTTGTGAAGCTAATGAGCCTCCTTTGTGGTTAAGAAGACAGCAACTCCTTTTGTCATACTGCTCTAAAATATCGTCAAATCAGCTAAACCCAGCTTATACGGTTATACACCAGAATGTTGCGAATATCCAGACGGCCAGAAGACTCCAACCAGTCAGTTGTGTTCTATCACCACTTCTCTCTGGCATAGATCTTCAGCAGACGACTCCTACTACCCGATCCTTAACTTCCCCTTGAAACAATGCCATTCCAAAAATCAACCTGTCCTTGAGCAAATACTCCAAACACAATACATCAAGCGATCTTCTAAGGCAGAACTTCTTAGAACTTATCCAAAACTCAAAATTCGAAGAAGTCCTATACACTGATGCTTCTAAAAACAATAATGCTGTAGGCTGTTCAGTTACTCGCTTCCATATGAGCATTATATCAAATGTCTTATCACCTTTCTGTAGTGTTCACACTGGGGAATTATTTGCTATACTCCAAGCTTGTAATTCCATAAACCAAGACTTAAAAAATGTTGCAATATGCACTGATTCGTTTGCTTCAATCAAATCCATCCAAAGCATCTACAGTTCTCACCCCTTAGTGCAGTCTATCCATGAACGTTGCCAACGGCTTTCATTGGTAGGAGTGACAATAACTCTACTCTGGGTTCCCTCACATGTTGGAATTGTTGGGAACGAACTGGCAGACCGTGTGGCAAAAGAAGCAGCAACGTCAAATCGTCCAGTAGAAAAAATTCAGTTAAGTAGAGACCTAAAAAACTATTTTAAAACAAGATCTATTCGTCATGGCAAGCTCACTGGACCAGAATTCCTTCCAAGTTGTTTGAGATCAGAAAAACTGTCAAACCGTTTCACCTTCCATTATTATCAAAAGGAGATAAAATAGCCATAAGAAGGCTAAGAATTGGTCATACAAATTTCACTCACAGCCACTTAATGATCTCAGGACCTCCTCCTATATGCCAGCATTGCAACAGCTCCATGTCTGTCAAGCACCTTCTCACCGAATGTCAGAAATTCTCCTCGAATAGAAGACAAATTGGACTCTCAAATAATATGACTGAAATCCTCAACTCACCAGATCAAATCAAGAAAGTGATTAAATATTTAAAATCTTGTTCAAACTGTGTTTATTATTAATGTAATTTGTATTCTTTGTATTTAGTACTAATTGTACCTGTGCCAATGGCCGTAGATGCTGAGGCACATTAACTTTAATAAAAAAAAATACCGATATTTTCATCATCATAAATGTTTTATTAAAATAAATTCATAATAGTTTCTAAAATATGAAATAGTTTCTAATTTATGAAATTGCTAAGAATATTATTTTTCCTACATATTGAAAAAAAGGGTGTCCATGTTTATGTTTATACCCAGTATATAATGAGGCAGAAAACCCTTTGTAAACTACTTCATAAACTGCTCAAAATTAATAATCAGATATTGACATAACACGATAAAGTAAAAATTAGGAATCATATAATTATAAAAATTTTCATTTTGATAGTGTCAATAAGACATAATAATATATTGTGTGGCAAGGGGTTAAACAAGACGATTTCTCACTAGGGCGAGAGTTGACTGCCGGTCAGAAATCGTCTTTGTTTCGGGGCGCATTAGTTGCGATGTTGCGAACCGTGGTCAGATTTTTCTAATCCTCGACCCGAATTGCGAACTACATCTTATCAGCTGACCGATCTCTCACCTGAATTGCGAACCGTACATTTTTGGATGATTTAATCCCTTCGCGAAATTATGAACCGAGTAGGAACAGGTAGGTATAAAAATATTTACATATTAGTATTCCAATTTTAATTTGTTCGTCAATTACAATGTTTACAGATAATCAAACAATATTGACACTACATACAATGTTGAGGTTGTATGTTTATGAGAAACAGTTTTTATAAAATTATATCTTTGTACAATTTTTTCTGTATATAAATTAATATTTTGTAAAATAAATGAATTTTGACGCAAATAACTTCTCTTAAAGTAATGCGATTCACCAATGCTATTCAAGAATAATAATAATAATAATAATAATAATAATAATAATAATAATAATAATAATAATAATAATAATAATAGCTTTATTGCCCAACAGATTAAATCCCTTTACAGAGCAATGTACAAAAAAATGTATATATATTAAATTAGTATAGGTGATAGATAATGTAAATTAAAGAAAAATAATTTTTAAAGAACTAATTAAGCAAAATCATAGTTAGCAGCAGCAATTGCTTTTATATTACTTAAACTATCGGTGAAAATGTCAGCAGAATTACAATATAAATTGAAGTTATTCTAGACCTAGCACAGTAAAAAGTTAGGTGTTTCCTGTAATTGGGGAACATTTATATTAATTTTTGCTAAAATAGTAGGACAATCAATTATTCCTAACATAATTTTACGTAAACCGGTCAAAGAGGCAAGAATTCTTCGAAGTTCAAGACTTTCCATGTTAAAGCTATCTAAAAGTAGCTAATAATCGAAGCCTCTCTCAGGATATACACCATTAACCTTAAAACATAAATATTTCAAAAATTTCCTTTGAACACCTTCAATATTAGTCATATGGATATTATAGATGGGATACCATATGATTGAGCAGTATTCTAGCTTAACTCGAACTTATGAATAGTATAGTGTCTTTAATACTCTAATGTCCCTAAAACCACGGCAATTCCGTACAATAAATCCATACATTTTACTTGCATCACTAACCTTAATATTAATATGCTCAGCAAAACTTAGTTTTGAGTCGAAAGTGACACCAAGATCATTGGTAGAGGAACAGTGTGACAAGACTAGACCGTTGATATTGTAATGGAAGTTTACTGTAGATTTTTTCTTAGTGTATGTCACCACTTTACATTTAGATACATTCAGCATTAACGCATTTTCCTCACACCAACATAATAAAGCATCTAGGTCTTGCTGAAGTGCGATACAGTCCTGAGTGTCTAGGATTGATAGATAAAACTTAAAATCGTCAGCAAAAATAAGTCTACAAGACTTTATGCGAAAATCGAGATCATTTATGAATAGTAAAAATAACAACGGTCCCAAGTTAGAACCCTGTGGAACACCTGATTTTGCAAGGTACTTTTGGGAAGAGTAACCATTGTAAAAAACAAACTGCCACCTACCCAGAAGATATGATCTACAGAATCTGATGAAATTATAAGAAAAACCAAACTGGTGTAACTTATCTACTAAAATTCCGTGATCCATTCTGTCGAAGGCTTTCGAAAAGTCAGTGTAAATAACATCCACCTGCCCACCTAAATCAATAATTTCAGATAAGAATTGAGTAATTATGAGTAAGTTAGACTCTGTGGACTTTTTGTTTAAAAAACCGTGCTGTGAGGGTGATATTAGATTGCGAACAGATGGAAATATCTTATTATAAATTATAATTTCAAAGACCTTTGAGAAGTTTGACAGAATGGATACAGGGCGATAGTTTTTAATTTGTTCCTTTTTACCTGCTTTAAAGACAGGAATAATCCTGGCCTCCTTCCACCGGTCTGGGAAATTCTCTAACTTTAATGATAGATTAAATATTAGACTTAAGGGGTACGCTAATACATTTTTTTTTACAATAGGAATGCACCTAATCTAAGAGATTAATCAGCATTTTTACTTTAACCTAAGTTGTTAAGTGTTTGTAGTCTAGATGTCACCTGTGATTCATCTTAGTTTTTGGTGTAATCTGTCCACTTCTTTGTTGTGGCTACACGGCACTAACTCTGCTTTGCACTCACTTGTCACTTACACAAGCTCAAAAGGTTTGGTTCGTTTGAGCCTTCGGATCTGGGGTTGATTATCCAGAAGTTGCAGTACCTCAAGGTTTGGATGTTTATGGAGCCTCTCTTCGTGTCTCCTGGCGACTTTCTTGATTTCTTCTGGGATAGATTCAACTTGAAGGTCTCTATACAAGTCTCTGTTTCGAATATACCAAGGAGCGCTTAAAATATTTCTTAGTATTCTGTTTTGAGTAGTTTCTAAGCATTTATAGTTACTTTTTTTGGTACAACCCCATAATTGTAGGCCATATGTCCAGATCGGTTTTAACACTTGTGTGTAAACCAGTACTTTATTCTGAATCGAGAGCTGCGAGTGTCTACCTATCAACCAATACATGTTTTTATACTTGATTTTCAACTGTTCTGTTTTCTTTTTCACATGCTCTTTCCATTTGAGTTTAATGTCCAGATTTAAGCCAAGATATTTAGCTGTTTTCTTATTTGGGACAATACTGTTATTTAAGGTTATTGGTAAGTGGTTTATTCTTTTATTGGTGAAATTAATATGCACGGATTTTTCTTCATTAAATTTTATACGCCACTGTTTAGACCAGTGTTCAATATCATGAACTGCATTCTGTAGATTAGCCGTTGTGTCTTCTATGGTTGTTCCTACGGTTAAAACTGCTGTGTCATCAGCAAATGTGGCTAATTTAATATTTCCTTGCTCAGGAATGTCAAATGTATAACAGAAGATACAGTATCGGTCCGAGAACACTGCCTTGTGGGACGCATGCGTGTATTGATTTTAGTTCCGAATATTCATTATCCATTTTAACCCTAAATGTTCGCTGATATAGGTATGATTGTAAGATTTCAACCAGTTGCAAGGGTAATATTTTTTTTTAGTTTAATTATTAGACCACGATGCCACACCTTGTCAAACGCCTTAGCGATGTCTAGGAAAATAGCTGAGCAGATTTTGTCTTCTTCCAATGATTTCTCTATTTCAGTTATGATGCGATGAATCTGGTCTATTGTGGAGTGTTTATCGCGAAATCCAAATTGGTGTGATGGGATAATGTTCTTACGTTCAATTATATTGTTCATTCTTCTTAACAGTATTTTCTCAAATAACTTGAAGATTACGGGTAGCAAGGAGATAGGCCTGTATGACTTAAGTTCATTGTTAGGTTTTCCTACTTTAGGTATCATTATTACCTCCGCAGTTTTCCAGAGAATGGGAACATATTTAAGTCTAAATGCTGCATTGATTAAGGTTGTCAGCTTTACTATAGCTTTTCTAGGCAGTTTTTTTAGTATCTCTCCACTAATCAAGTCAAAACCAGGAGCTTTTTTTTCATTGGTTTGCTTTATTAGTTCACGAACTTCTTTTGTGGTAGTAGTAGAGTATGGGCCGGTTGCGCCAGACAGACAGCCAGACAGGTAGCCACTAGAACCACAACCTGAGTTAGGGAATTCCCACCACTCCTACCGCTAAACCTTCAGTTAAAATTTCAATTATAATAAACAACCCACATAGCATGCCATGGAGATGTATATGTTATGAATATACATAGCATATCAAAAATATCCATGCATATACATAAAATAGAATATAAATATCCAGTAATGGATGTACATTACTGTTTGTATAATGAATATGCATTGCATATATCAGTATGTATATACCTATAGCAAAGTACTATGTACAATTTTAATATATACACAAATGAACATATGCTTTACTATATACTATGGATGTACATTTTACATACAAATATGGATATAATTTTCAATAATGAATTTAGTAATAAAAAAATATAATGGTTAACCAGTTTAACCACGATAAAAAAGATCTTCGAAAGTTACAATTTCGTAGTCTGCTTTAAACAGTGTACCTATGCCTTTTACAAAAGTAGCTGACTAAACTGAGAGGCTTAGTTCTCTCCAAAACAGAAGAATCCGTAGCCGCCGTTATGCGAAGCGCCAATTTTCCTAACCTCACTTTTATTACCAATTTGTTAGAAGTCACAGGTAGAGAGTAATAATTTTAATATTTTAAACCGTGAGGTGTGTGTATTAAACCAGAAGTATTAAAGGTAAGTACAGTTTTTAAATATACCTTTATTTGAATTACTTATAATGGATAAAAACAGAAGCTTTTGGAGAAAAATTGAAAAGGAAACAGAAAGTTATCCTATTATACCTAGGAATGCATTTAAGGGGGTTTCTAA
Organism: Altica lythri; assembly: GCA_964028335.1. Lineage (NCBI taxonomy): Eukaryota > Metazoa > Arthropoda > Insecta > Coleoptera > Chrysomelidae > Altica > Altica lythri. The sequence goes on along the minus strand of OZ034808.1, from coordinate 47,822,153 downwards.
AAGCAATGTAAAAGTAATATCTGCTTAATTTTTTGTATTTTTAAATGCATGTTAATGTTATACATTTTATTTTCAGCGAAAAGAACAGTTGTTGTCAAGAACACAAGAAAACTCTACAGCACCACAAACAACAAATACTTGTGATGTAAAAAAAGGAGAGGCGAACGGATTTGACTTAGGTTTGACGTTTTATATTATATAATAACACAATTATCAGGATTTATTTATTTCCAATTTATTTTAATATTTATACCTTTTATAAATCAATTAGTAGTGGATATTTAATTTTTAGAATTTCAACGTCAAGTTTTACGTCAATTAAATATAATTAAAGCCACTTTGAGTCAACAGTCAGAGATATTGGACGTTTTGTTGAAAAGCAAGAATACAGAAGTATGCTCCCCTGCAAATAATGAAACATTAAATGAAATTTTAAGTAAGTTTCCATTAATAGATCTGAAGGATTTACAGAATGTGGAAGATATGCCGGCTAACGATATACCCGATGATTTGGTAATAAGTAACTATATATTATATTCCACAACAATTACTAAAAAGCATTTTTTTTTGAATATTCAGTCTAAGGAGTTAAGCCGAATAGGTGGTTCAAGCATTAATGAAGTGACAAAAAAAATCATGTACAGGTTTCTTTCCAGTGAGTTAGGCCAAAGCTTTAGCTGGGATGGAGCCAAAGGCAAAAAACCTTTCAAGCTGTTGAAATCTGCTCAAGTCATAATAAGTGAGTATTTTATTGTTACTTCTATATTCATTTATTGTTATCATAAAATTCAATGTTTTTATTATAAAAATAGAGCTGGAGTAATAAAAAAAATGTATTATGAGAAGTACATTTTTTGAATAATAATTTTTTACAGAGGCGGTTCGCCTAAATCCTAAAACAAAAGATGCTTCTGAGGTTGAGATTATTAATGTAGTAAAATCGTGGCTTGTTCGAGCCAAAGATCGCGTTCAAAATCAAAATAAAAAATATAGGTATGGAATCTTCTTAATTTTGTGCCTGCATAATTAAATGATAGTTTTTTTTTTCAGGAATAATACACAGCATGCTACAAAAGAAGTTTAACTTTTTTGTATTACATTACTATAAAATGGGATTAAGTTTTTTGTTCTAAATTTTTTTGTTTTTTTATTTATTTTGTTAATATTATAGTATTTTGTTTGTTGGAAAAATTCTGCAGAATTTATAGTTATTTATGAAAATAAGTGATGTTTTGTTTTATTAAGAAAATAATCACTTGTTTAAATCAAGCAATAAGTGTTTGCTTTTTACTTTTTTATTAATAGGTTTAATAAAATTATGTTTGTAAAATGTTTAAATTAAAACCATTAAATCTTTAATTCAGAATTTCTTTTCAAACATTTTCAAGTGATTTTGGTGCATTACTACGAATGTTTACAGCAAGTATAATGTGTGTAAATATACATAATATGTACATTATATACTATCGATATAATACGTATAGAAGGTAAATATTTTAAAAGTTACTTGATGTATATACATTTGGCATTCAACGCATATTTACTTTATATACATATTATACCCATAGTATATACAAATATCCAATAATTCACTCTAATGTATTGAATATTACATGTATATTCATGAAATAACTATTTACATATTTATTTCATATACATAATATAGGCATAGTATATCCTCATAACCAAGTACATTCATTCAATATACATAGCATATACATATGTAGATTGTATGTATGTACCAATCATATAGACGTGGACTGCCAAATGCATATACATAATATATCCAGAGTATTAAATTTTCATATACATAGCATATCGTACGTCCATGACTACATATACATATCCATTAAAATATATATGGCTGTATATACATGGCATGTAATTTTGCTATGTGGGAATTTGTATCACACATGTTTCGCGGACTTTTGTGAAAATGTTGTTGACCTCGCGAGAGGGACACCTGTGTACAACGAGAAAATTATCTTTGAACGATTCTTTCAATAGAAGAAGGATACTGTTTTTAGTTTTCAAGTTCAGTATTTAGAAAATCAGAAAAATTATTTTAACCAATTCTATCAATAAAAGAAGGGTTTTTAAATTATAATACGAAAAAGTCGAAAAAAATTCTTTAGAGAATAACATCGGTTTTCTCCATACACTTACGAGTGTATCAAGATTACGGAAATAAAAAATAATTTGATGATTAGGAAAAGCTTTCTTAACACGAACAAAATATAAGGTTGAGAAAGGTATTAAAAATTGTAATTGGATAAATATTGTTATTGACTTAAAAAAAATATCAATATGTGGAATTTTATCAAAATATTTTACAAAAGAAGAAAAAAAGTTTTTAGACAGTAATGTCGTGAAGAGGGAGTTCATTGACCTCAAGATTTAAAGATTAAGGAAATAATAATAAGAGTATATAGAACCACAAAACAAAAGAATTATTAATACGATGAATTTTATGGAAATGGTTTACAAAAGAAGAAGAAAAATTCTTTAAAAAAGTTCTTTAGAGATAACATCAGTTTGTGGAATATGTGGAATTTTATCAAAATGTTTTACAAAAGAAGAAAAAAGTTCTTTAGACATGTCGCGAAGAGGGAGTTCATTGACCTCAACATTTTAAGATTAAGGAAATAAAAAAAAGAGTGTATAGAACCACAAAACAAACAAAAAGGATTATTAATACGAGGAATTTTATGGAAATGTTTTACAGAAGAAGAAAACATTCTTCAAAAAATAGTCCTTTAGAGATAACATCAGTTTTCTCGATACATTGACGCGTATTAAGATTACGGAAATAAAAAGAGTTTGATGTCCATGTCGAAAAATTGCGATTGGGAAAAGCTTGCTTAAAACGAAGAAAATATAAGATTTAGAAAGCTATTAAGTACTCAAAAATTATAAATTGAATAAATATTGTTATTGAACAACAAAAAAATATCAATAATATGTGGAATTTTATCGACATGTTTTAGAAAAGAAAAAGTTTTTAGACAATATTGTCATGGAGAGGGAGATTGACCTCAACATTTCAAGATAAAGCAAATAAAAAGAGTATATAAGTGGCGTATTCATCAGTTACATAGTAAACTTCAACAGAGCATTATGTCTAGAAATTGCTATTGGGGAAGGGTATGTTCGTGTTCAGAATGCACGCCGGCTATAAAGAAAGTCTGTCAGATTTGTAAACGAGAGAAAGGGTGGAAAGTTGGGAGTACCTTGAAAAGAGACAGAGAAGGTATTAAGTACTATGATTTTCAAACATGTTGTTATTCTTGTTATCAGGCGGATTACGGCGAAAAAGAGGAAATGCATTTCAATTCACTGTTAGAACTTCTTAAATACACACCCCCCAACCCCGTGTACGTAACAGGAAGAAAGGAGATAACAAATGCTTTAACTAGTCTCTTTAATACAAGTGTATATGCTTATACGCGTGATGAAGGAAGGATACCTCAAATTCTAGAAAAAGTTAAAGTGAAAATCCGATGGCAAAATAAAAACGTGGAGAAATTTCAATACGAGAGTTGTGAGATCAGGTATAATGGTGAAAGAAATTGGATCCAAATACATATTGTAGAGAATCTTCTGTCGAAAATATCTGAGGATTCGATTTACTTTACAGATTTAACCATAATACCATTCTATAAACCACTAATAATTGGGGTTACGAAACCAAAACTCAAATTAGATGTAGAATAAATTTGAAACTTTAGAATAAATATTTAAAGTGTTAATTTTAACTTTTTTTTTTACCTCCTTCTCCCACACAGCGATGATGTTAAAAATTGCTGAAAATATCGCTGAAAATAGGAAAAAAAGCAACTCCAAATATCTTAGATGTATTCACTCGACATTAAACATACGTGTTAGATAGATTTATCAGCACATATCCTGCTAGTGAAAACCATGTCAGCTATTTTTTTAAGACTCAACTAATAATTTACCAGTACCAGCGATAGGAAGTACTATTTCCTGGAATAGAAATTAAACGCATCTTGGAAACCTTTAAAAAAAAAGTACAAAAAAAATCTATTCAGCTTTGTAAAATGATGTTGGCAAAATATATTATTTAATTAGTAATACATAGCAACCAGATTCAGCAAATATTGTAAACTAGTCTACCACTAAAACCCACATAAAGTTTTTGTAATTTCAAGATTACATAAAAGTTTTTTCGATGTTGGAAATAAAATGTTTTAACTCACAAATATTACAAATTAATGCTTTAAAATAAAACTAAATCTAAAAAATATATTTTTAAGAAAACTGTTACAATGTTACTATAAAAATAAAATACCGTTTTGAATTTGCCTACGATTATGAATGTTATAAAACCTATATCAAAAGGTCGACAGTGTTTACGAATCTATACATTTAAACAATTTAAATTAGTTAATAAAAATTTCTAATTAAATGCTAAGTTGAAATTTACAGGGATCGTAAAATGTAACATAGAGTGAATAGGTAAACTAAATTTTTTACTCACTTAGTCAACACAAAAATTGTGTTGTCCAGCAAAGACCAACGAGGAGGTGTGAGTAATCCTTTGCCGGGAAGGGATGAGGAAGGGGTTTAGGGGTTTAAGTGTTTAGATAACATGTTTTAATCATAAAATAATTAGTGACCATTCAGGTATCTTTTATTGGTGTTATACACATCTTTTCTTGACCATGTAGGGTATCTTTTTATTGTGATAAAAATAATAAGTGACCCTTCAGGTATCTTTTATTGGTGTTATACACATCTTTTCTTGACCATATAGGGTATCTGTTTATTGTCAAAAAATTATTAGTGACCCTTCAGGTATCTTTTTTTTGGTGTTTTACAGATCTTTTCTTCACCATATAGGGTATCTTTTTATTGTCAAAAAAAAATATTAGTGACCCTTCAGGTATCTTTTTTTTGATGTTATACACATGTTTTCTTGACCATATAGGGTATGTTTTTATTATCAGAAATTAATGAGTAACTTACCAGGTATCTGGTGAGTACCTATAAAGGGTATCGGAGGTTCAGGAAAGTGGCAGAGGGGCTATAACCGTGTGTTTTTAAAATTCATTTTTAGATTTTTTATAACCAAACGGTACAGACGAATAATCTTTTAAAAATTTTCTTTTTGTGGAATGAGTTCTATAAATCATTTCGCAATTTCTAGTGACCACATCGTGCTCCTTTGTTCGCGCAATTTGCTTGCATGTGATACTAATAGGAACAGATTTTTTCAATATCATATCTTTGATTTTATCAAAATTTATAATTTGTGAGGTGTTGTAATTAAGAGAAATACCTTTAACTTTACATACAATTTTTTCTGTTCCGTTAACGATATATTTATAAGCGTAATTTTTTGGTCCTCCAGAAACGAACTCTGTGATATAACCACCTTCTAGTTCATCTGTTAAATCACCCACACATTCACCTGTCGGAAGATCAGGTTAGTGGGGGCGAGAAATGTAGATTATTCCGTCAGTATCATAGTAACAGGTTCTGTCGTTTAGCTCTTCGAGATAGCTGTATAATTTTAATCTAGCTAGAGCCGTAACATAGGAACCAAGCACAACATTAACCGTAGGAGAAAGATTGTAGGCTTCTTCTTTGTACTCCCAGGTCACAATTAACGTCTCATCGTTTACTGGAACTATGGTGTTAATCGTTATAGAAGGATTAGCCATTAATGAAAAGAATTCATTACTGTTTCGCATTATCAATGTTTTAGGGAGATTCTCCCTTTGAGCAAACTTGCCCCAGAAACTATTTAGCATTAATTTGGCTAGAGAGCGAAGCCCCGGGTTCTCGGTTATTTCAGAAAACTCCAGTAAAATATCTTCTCTTCGCAGAAATTCCTCAATATATCTATTTTTATCCTTCTTACTAACACACTGTCTAGGCCATCCGGATGCCTGCTGTTTTATTTTAATAAACTCGTTCATCATCTTTGAAAACAGACCATCCTGCTCTTTAGTAAGCTGAATTGTGTCATATTCCCAAATCTCATATATTTCTATCATCTTGTATCGCTTTTCGAGAGCTTTAACAACCTCTTCTATAATCCACGTTCCTGTTAAAGCCCTTTCTTCCTCTGAATGGTTGCACTCGGTTTTTACAAAGTCTTCTCCACATTGACGACAATTTACAAACATACATTTATTGTTCATTTTACAGGGAAGAACAGAGTGGTAAAGGTTTGTAGCCGGCAATATTTTACATTTAATTACACCCGACATTTCTTTTAAATCGACATGTTTGCACTCTTCACCTACGTAAATTCTTTTTGGATGACCAATGGGAAATTTACCATATTTACATACCCATGGATAAAGAGAGCAGACGTCAACATATTTTATCTGTTCACCTTCCTTGGATTTGTAATACTCCACAGTATTCCCTGTTCTACCCCCGTATAAGGCATCTCGAGGATTTAAAGGTAGATTTTTTAAACAGGGATGATTTTCGGTGTACTTCTGAATATCGTTATTAATTTGCTTCCGAAAATCACATTCCCACATCTCTACGACGTTATACCCCAAAGATTTTAATCTTTCCAGTCTCATTCGAGAAGCCTCGAATCGAAAATTGAAAGTCTCTGTAGGATTATATTTAAGAGGTTCATCCCTCTGGTGTTTATAACAAGAAGGACACCCATGAAAATAACACCCTTGAAATTCAAAAACTTGCTGATTTTCCTTGCAATATCCATCGACTTTAATACCAGCAACCTGTGCTTCTTGACCTCTGCCTGCATGATGTATTACAATACCTCTTTGGTATTCCTCCCATATCAACCACTGTAGAGCTATTTTTGATTGATTGTCTTTAAATCTGTATCCACCTTTAGGTATAATTCCTATTGTATCTGGTTTAAGAAAGTTACGACGAAATACTTTGTTACAGGCTGAGGCTATAGTGCTAGCTTCTGTGAAGGGGCAAACATTAGATGTTGCCAGAAGCTGTTGACGGAATTTCAGGCAAGCTTCCGTTAGGATCTGAACGTCCGATATACAATACTCGACGATTTCTTTTTGAAAATCAAAGACGTAATTCTCAGACAATGTCTTGTTATACCATTCTATTAACAGATTTCTTGCGTCAACACTTAAATTATCAGGGTCGTAATAATGAAGCGATGGCATGGGACCAACATATTGTTGATTTTCAGTTCGGTTAAACAGGTGTGGAAAATACCCTTTTTTCAATTCTTTCAACCCGAAAGCTTTTGGTAGTTTACTGAGTGCCATAGGGAAGTAATTGAGCGAGTCTAAGAATTTTACATTTCCAATACTCATGAAAACAAGTTTTGTTCCTCTCATTACAAGTTCAGGTTTTAAATCTGTTTTTGTGAGAATATAATTTAGTATAAACTGGTGGTCAAAACCGCCTCCATTGTGTGCGATTACAACTATATTTTTAAATATTTTTCGTTGATTTAACACAAATTCCATAAAGCGTTCTATTGGTTGGTGTTGTAAAATCTGTAATCTAACTCCACATTTTTTACAAACTTTTGTAGGTGAAGAGTGCAAACATGTCGATTTAAAAGAAATGTCGGGTGTAATTAAATGTAAAATATTGCCGGCTACAAACCTTTACCACTCTGTTCTTCCCTGTAAAATGAACAATAAATGTATGTTTGTAAATTGTCGTCAATGTGGAGAAGACTTTGTAAAAACCGAGTGCAACCATTCAGAGGAAGAAAGGGCTTTAACAGGAACGTGGATTATAGAAGAGGTTGTTAAAGCTCTCGAAAAGCGATACAAGATGATAGAAATATATGAGATTTGGGAATATGATACAATTCAGCTTTCTAAAGTGCAGGATGGTCTGTTTTCAAAGATGATGAACGAGTTTATTAAAATAAAACAGCAGGCATCCGGATGGCCTAGACAGTGTGTTAGTAACAAGGATAAAAATAGATATATTGAGGAATTTCTGCGAAGAGAAGATATTTTACTGGAGTTTTCTGAAATAACCGAGAACCCGGGGCTTCGCTCTCTAGCCAAATTAATGCTAAATAGCTTCTGGGGCAAGTTTGCTCAAAGGGAGAATCTCCCTAAAACATCGATAATGCGAAACAGTAATGAATTCTTTTCATTAATGGCTAATCCTTCTATAACGATTAACACCATAGTTCCAGTAAACGATGAGACGTTAATTATGACCTGGGAGTACAAAGAAGAAGCCTACAATCTTTCTCCTACGGTTAATGTTGTGCTTGGTTTCTATGTTACGGCTCTAGCTAGATTAAAATTATACAGCTATCTCGAAGAGCTAAACGACAGAACCTGTTACTATGACACTGACGGAATAATCTACATTTCTCGCCCCCACTACCCTGATCTTCCGACAGGTGAATGTGTGGGTGATTTAACAGATGAACTAGAAGGTGGTTATATCACAGAGTTCGTTTCTGGAGGACCAAAAAATTACGCTTATAAATATATCGTTAACGGAACAGAAAAAATTGTATGTAAAGTTAAAGGTATTTCTCTTAATTACAACACCTCACAAATTATAAATTTTGATAAAATCAAAGATATGATATTGAAAAAATCTGTTCCTATTAGTATCACATGCAAGCAAATTGCGCGAACAAAGGAGCACGATGTGGTCACTAGAAATTGCGAAATGATTTATAGAACTCATTCCACAAAAAGAAAATTTTTAAAAGATTATTCGTCTGTACCGTTTGGTTATAAAAAATCTAAAAATGAATTTTAAAAACACACGGTTATAGCCCCTCTGCCACTTTCCTGAACCTCCGATACCCTTTATAGGTACTCACCAGATACCTGGTAAGTTACTCATTAATTTCTAATAATAAAAACATACCCTATATGGTCAAGAAAACATGTGTATAACATCAAAAAAAAGATACCTGAAGGGTCACTAATATTTTTTTTTGACAATAAAAAGATACCCTATATGGTGAAGAAAAGATCTGTAAAACACCAAAAAAAAGATACCTGAAGGGTCACTAATAATTTTTTGACAATAAAAAGATACCCTGTATGGTCAAGAAAAGATGTGTATAACACCAATAAAAGATACCTGAAGGGTCACTTATTATTTTTATCACAATAAAAAGATACCCTACATGGTCAAGAAAAGATGTGTATAACACCAATAAAAGATACCTGAATGGTCACTAATTATTTTATGATTAAAACATGTTATCTAAACACTTAAACCCCTAAACCCCTTCCTCATCCCTTCCCGGCAAAGGATTACTCACACCTCCTCGTTGGTCTTTGCTGGACAACACAATTTTTGTGTTGACTAAGTGAGTAAAAAATTTAGTTTACCTATTCACTCTATGTTACATTTTACGATCCCTGTAAATTTCAACTTAGCATTTAATTAGAAATTTTTATTAACTAATTTAAATTGTTTAAATGTATAGATTCGTAAACACTGTCGACCTTTTGATATAGGTTTTATAACATTCATAATCGTAGGCAAATTCAAAACGGTATTTTATTTTTATAGTAACATTGTAACAGTTTTCTTAAAAATATATTTTTTAGATTTAGTTTTATTTTAAAGCATTAATTTGTAATATTTGTGAGTTAAAACATTTTATTTCCAACATCGAAAAAACTTTTATGTAATCTTGAAATTACAAAAACTTTATGTGGGTTTTAGTGGTAGACTAGTTTACAATATTTGCTGAATCTGGTTGCTATGTATTACTAATTAAATAATATATTTTGCCAACATCATTTTACAAAGCTGAATAGATTTTTTTTGTACTTTTTTTTTAAAGGTTTCCAAGATGCGTTTAATTTCTATTCCAGGAAATAGTACTTCGTATCGCTGGTACTGGTAAATTATTAGTTGAGTCTTAAAAAAATAGCTGACATGGTTTTCACTAGCAGGATATGTGCTGATAAATCTATCTAACACGTATGTTTAATGTCGAGTGAATACATCTAAGATATTTGGAGTTGCTTTTTTTCCTATTTTCAGCGATATTTTCAGCAATTTTTAACATCATCGCTGTGTGGGAGAAGGAGGTAAAAAAAAAAGTTAAAATTAACACTTTAAATATTTATTCTAAAGTTTCAAATTTATTCTACATCTAATTTGAGTTTTGGTTTCGTAACCCCAATTATTAGTGGTTTATAGAATGGTATTATGGTTAAATCTGTAAAGTAAATCGAATCCTCAGATATTTTCGACATAAGATTCTCTACAATATGTATTTGGATCCAATTTCTTTCACCATTATACCTGATCTCACAACTCTCGTATTGAAATTTCTTCATGTTTTTATTTTGCCATCGGATTTTCACTTTAACTTTTTCTAGAATTTGAGGTATCCTTCCTTCATCACGCGTATAAGCATATACACTTGTATTAAAGAGACTAGTTAAAGCATTTGTTATCTCCTTTCTTCCTGTTACGTACACGGGGTTGGGGCGTGTGTATTTAAGAAGTTCTAACAGTGAATTGAAATGCATTTCCTCTTTTTCGCCGTAATCCGCCTGATAACAAGAATAACAACATGTTTGAAAATCATAGTACTTAATACCTTCTCTGTCTCTTTTCAAGGTACTCCCAACTTTCCACCCTTTCTCTCGTTTACAAATCTGACAGACTTTCTTTATAGCCGGCGTGCATTCTGAACACGAACATACCCTTCCCCAATAGCAATTTCTAGACATAATGCTCTGTTGAAGTTTACTATGTAACTGATGAATACGCCACTTATATACTCTTTTTATTTGCTTTATCTTGAAATGTTGAGGTCAATCTCCCTCTCCATGACAATATTGTCTAAAAACTTTTTCTTTTCTAAAACATGTCGATAAAATTCCACATATTATTGATATTTTTTTGTTGTTCAATAACAATATTTATTCAATTTATAATTTTTGAGTACTTAATAGCTTTCTGAATCTTATATTTTCTTCGTTTTAAGCAAGCTTTACCCAATCGCAATTTTTCGACATGGACATCAAACTCTTTTTGTTTCCGTAATCTTAATACGCGTCAATGTATCGAGAAAACTGATGTTATCTCTAAAGGACTATTTTTTGAAGAATGTTTTCTTCTTCTGTAAAACATTTCCATAAAATTCCTCGTATTAATAATCCTTTTTGTTTGTTTTGTGGTTCTATACACTCTTTTTTTTATTTCCTTAATCTTAAAATGTTGAGGTCAATGAACTCCCTCTTCGCGACATGTCTAAAGAACTTTTTTCTTCTTTTGTAAAACATTTTGATAAAATTCCACATATTCCACAAACTGATGTTATCTCTAAAGAACTTTTTTAAAGAATTTTTCTTCTTCTTTTGTAAACCATTTCCATAAAATTCATCGTATTAATAATTCTTTTGTTTTGTGGTTCTATATACTCTTATTATTATTTCCTTAATCTTTAAATCTTGAGGTCAATGAACTCCCTCTTCACGACATTACTGTCTAAAAACTTTTTTTCTTCTTTTGTAAAACATTTTGATAAAATTCCACATATTGATATTTTTTTTAAGTCAATAACAATATTTATCCAATTACAATTTTTAATACCTTTCTCAACCTTATATTTTGTTCGTGTTAAGAAAGCTTTTCCTAATCATCAAATTATTTTTTATTTCCGTAATCTTGATACACTCGTAAGTGTATGGAGAAAACCGATGTTATTCTCTAAAGAATTTTTTTCGACTTTTTCGTATTATAATTTAAAAACCCTTCTTTTATTGATAGAATTGGTTAAAATAATTTTTCTGATTTTCTAAATACTGAACTTGAAAACTAAAAACAGTATCCTTCTTCTATTGAAAGAATCGTTCAAAGATAATTTTCTCGTTGTACACAGGTGTCCGTCTCGCGAGGTCAACAACATTTTTACAAAAGTCCGCGAAACATGTGTGATACAAATTGTTTATTATAATTGAAATTTTAACTGAAGGTTTAGCGGTAGGAGTGGTGGGAATTTCCTAACTCAGGTTGTGGTTCTAGTGGCTACCTGTCTGGCTGTCTGTCTGGCGCAACCGGCCCATACTCTACTGGTAGTCAATGGTATATCCTCAAAATATATTGCTTCCTGTTCATCATCTACTTGCATTACCTCTGGATTTGGTTGAAAAATATTCTCTAAATAATCAGCGAAAGCGTCCACTTTCTGTTTGGGATTTCTTGCCCATGTTCCGTCTTCTTTTCTTATAGGAGGTATATTTTGAATTGGCTTGTTTTTTTTTAATAGCCTTCCATAGTGAATAATCAGTGCATTCATCAACATTTAGTTCACTAAGGTATTTGTTTACTGACTCGTTTTTTATTTCTCTTTGTAGTTGTTGCGTAAGCCTATTTAATTTATTTTTATTGTCTGCTATTCGCGTTGTTTGCCATACCTTCCTAGCCTTTCTTTTTTCTTGAATTAACTCTCTTATTTCTTTAGGATAGTTGCTTCCTACTGTTTTCCTTAGAATTGGGGGTGTGTTGTTCCACGCAGCTTGTTGGATATTTTTCATAAAGAGCTCAGCTTCTCTTTCCAAATTTTCTATTGTTTGGATAAACTCATTCAACTCAATTTTTTCATTAACTTCAGACTGGAAGCTTTCCCAGTCTGTAAATTTGTTTGTTAGTGTGGGTCTGAGTTCGGTAGTGACAATGTGTTCACTCATTGTTAATAGGATTGGAGAGTGGTCGGATATCAGTTCCTCCACATCCTCTATTTTTACAAAATTTGTTGCTACATTTTTAGATATAAAAAAGTCCAGAAGATCCGGAATTTTATTTGGGTCGCTTGGCCAGTATGTGGGCCTTCCTGTAGAATGCCACCTACATTTTTGTTCAATCACAGCATGCTGCAGTTCTTTACCTTTAGCTGTAGTAAGTCTAGAGCCCCAACAGATATTTTTTGCATTAAAGTCTGCACCTACTATGAATTTTTCTCCCAGTGTTGAGAGGAAGTTAGCATAATCTTCTTTTTTCAGATTATATCTAGGAGGAAAATATGCAGCTGAGATTCTGAGCATGTATTTTTTTGTTTTGACAGCAATACAAGCTGCTTGAATTTCTTCGGTTTCAATTTTTTCACACTCCCAGTGGGAAATGCTATTTTTGATGATGACAGCGCTCCACCTCTGGCTGAATTGTGTGGGTGTATGGCATGATAGATTTGGTAACCTCGTATATTAATGAATGAATGTCTCGTCAAGTGTGTTTCTGCAATTAGGCATATGTCTACCTTCTGTGTTTCTAGTGTTACTGATAATTCTTGCTGGTGTTGTAAGAGACCATTTGTGTTCCATTGGAGTATCCTAAGGTCCGAGGGCATTGTAATATCTTAGAAGCGGCTTTGGTTATTCTCAAGTCTGTCTAGCCTTTCCAGTACTTTTTTATTAAAATCTTCTTGTTTTTTCAATTGGTTCATTATTTTTTGTAGCATTGTAGTTACTGAATCCGTGGTACTTTCTATTACTGGTTGTGTTGCTTGCGCGTAAGATACACCAGCACTTCGTAGCGCTTGGTGTCTATTTTCTATGTTTACCATGTTTTCTTTGTTTATTCTACTCTCAGAAGCTTTGTTATTGTTATTTGTATTTGTATTTTTATTTCTTATCATTTGCAGGGCTTTTGCAGTGCTGCAGCCTCTATAATTCGCGGGATGATTTTCACCGCAGTGCACGCATGTTGGGGCTATATTCCTGGGTTTATTACATTCTTTTGTTAGGTGTTTTCCCGTGCATTTAACACATCTTGCTTCCCTTTTACAATAGTTCTGAGTGTGACCGTATTCCTGGCAACGTTTACACTGTGGCAGCAGTTTGGGTTTTCTGAAAGCCTCTATTTGTACCCTTAGGTGCAATATATCGTTTATGGCATAGATTTTTTTGATGTCTTCATCTTTATCAAAAGATAAGGTGAATAGTGGGAGTGGCTTTTTATCCCTCCAGCTTAGTATCTGGTTTACTTCAAGTATCTAAAAACCTTTGTTCTTTAAATCTTCTAGAATATGTTCTGCTTTGCAAGTCTCGTGTATTCTTCTTACAACTACCTTGATCGGTCTTGACTGCTTGTTTTCAAATGAAAACCATTCCATTTCTGTATTATTTAGGGCCTTAGTAAGATCCCTATATGCATCTGAATTAGTGACATTGATTTTTAAATTTCCTCCAGCCAGCATGGTAGCCTGGTATTGTATTTTATTTGTCCGCAAATAATCTGACAAGTCGTCGTATTTTTGCACTTTATTAATTATAATTGGAGGAGGTTTAGTACTTACCGGTTGTGGTTTATCATTACTTTTGGGGGTTTATACCTGTGGCGAGCTGCGAGCTTTTCTTTTTTTGGAATTTTTTACTCTAATCCATTCTGTTTCTCTGCTTAGCTCTTCTTCATCTGTAAAATATTCTGTCTGTTTTCCTTCTTTTTCTTCTTTTTTTCCTAAATTTCGTTTTTAATTCCTCTCATCTTCTGATGGTTGTAGTCTCTGTTGAATCGCTTCAACTTGTATTTGTAACTGTTTAACTGTAATTTCTAATTTTTCCCTTAACTGTTTTTCATAGGTCCAAGCATTATACAACACCTGTTCATTTTGGCTACGGGCTTGATTTTCATTGAACAATGCTTGATTTTGCTGAGCTAACAGCGCCTCGTTCTGTGTGGGCGGCTGCGTATTCACTTCCATTGCGAATGCAATCTTTGACCAAGAATGACGGTATATCATCCGAGCCAGAAGTCATTTTATTACTTAACTTACTACCGGCCTCTATAATATCAGATTCGCCTATATTAATAACATTGATACTTTCATTGAAACATTGTGATTCAAATAAACTAGCCCTGTCCTGAGTTGGCTCAGATGATGTTACAAAGACACTTTCAAAGAACTGACTGAATTTATCAACTATATCTTGAGGTTTGACATACACATCATCGTCAAACATCATAGTGCCTGGAATGCGTGAATTCTTATTTTTTTTATTAATATAGGACCAGAACTGGCTACAATCAGTTGTTATATTTTCTTGAACTCTACTAATATAAGACTGATGAGCAACTTTTATTTGCTGTTTAATTTGTGACCTAAGTAATTTAAATTGTTCTAAAAAATACATATCGTTTGTTCTTTTATATTTTCTAAGATATTTTTCTTTATTCTTAATATTTCTTATTATGGCAGAGTTGAACCACGGAGGAAATTTACGTTTATAGTTTGTATAGGTAGGAACAAAGCGATCGAGAATAGAGTACAAGGTAATATAAAACCGATCTACAGCATCGTTTACATTATTGTATTGGTTTAGATACTTCCAGTCATTGTTCATAAGCGCTTCATATAGTAGTGGATAATTAGCACGCTTGAAATTATATGTTTTACGTTTTAAATTCGGTTGTAATATGTTTGAAATATTTAAAATATTATTAATTTTAATTAATAAAGAGGGGTGATGTGAGTCCTCACTGACAATAGAGGGTTTATTACGTGTAACATCACAGTCCATGTTAGAAAAAACAAGATCCAACAACCGACCTGTTTCATTAGTAACATTATTAAATTGGATTAAGTATATCATAAAATTTTGCAAAATTGTCAATAGCATTATACTTTTTGTAATGAATATTATGGCTGATATATTCAGCAATATTAAAATCACCTAAGATTAGAATTTCTTTATTATGTAGTATTTCTAGCCTTTCCAAACATTCCAAAAAAGATTCAAACGTATCTAATGAAACAGACGGGGGAATATATATCAAAATTAAAATAAAGGATGTATATGCGAGCTGACATTTACACATAACTAAGTCTATATTTACAAAGTTTAGATCAAAGAAAGTTGTATCAATTTTAACACATGTAATATTATTTTTAATAGCTAATAAGACTCCATCTCCAGTAGATAAAGAGATTGCGATCTTTTCTAAACACTTGATACTCATCTACAAAAAGTTCTGAGTCTTTAACTTCAGGTTGAATCCAAGTTTCGGTAATAGCCAGAACGTCACATTCACAATCACATACGTATGCGTAAAAATCATCGATCTTGGTATTAAGGCCCCTGACGTTTTGGTAAATACATGTTAACTGAAATCTGTTGGGCTTAATTATTTTAAATGATTAGGGTTAGTTACAATTCTCGGAATATTATTTATATATTTGATTGAAACATTCTCGCCTTTGTCCTTTTTCATTTTGAGTTCGTCCTTTAGTTTTTTCAGGTTCTCCCTCTGCAATGGTGTCATATCCAAATCAATGAAGATATTCTTATTTTTGTTGATCTTTTTCTTATTTTTTATAACAGACATAGCTTCAATAGGGTTTCGGAAAATCACCTTTAGAGGTCGTGCTCCATTGTTATTGTTTTTTCCCAACCTAGTGACTCCAATAACTTCTACCGGGTTTGCAACTGCTAAGTCTTTTAATATGTCCTTAACTTCATCAGTGTCGCTCTTGGATGAGTGGGTGTTTTCAGGAAGATTATATATCATTACATTACTCGCTCTTTTCTGACGATCACTTAATTCATTAATAATGCTTTCCTCGGAAACTTCAGAACCGTGAGATCTGAAAAGAGACTTTACTTCGGCTTCCAATTTGTCGATTTTTGCAATAAGCGATGGAATCAACCTTAGTCCAGCTTTAAGTTCTGAAGCGGTAAGATCAGAGCACTCTCTATGGACAGCTCGACTACAACTGTCACATTCTAAGGTGGCATCATCTCTATTGATCGACTCAGCGCACTTGCAACAAATCATAATTATTCTCGAAAATGTTTATAATTAAAAGAATATAATAGTCGGTTAAAATAAATATATCCTGCCACTGGACTCCAGAAATTGTACTAGACTATTTATTTTTATCACTATCGATTTATAAAGATAAGGATAGACGAAAATAAGCACAATTTACAAAAAGAACTTTTTATAATAGAAAGTTTTTTACTGATTTATAGGTCATATTTTGTGTCATCTCAACAATGCACAGCATCCCTGACATTGTAAAAATATTAAGTCATACAACGCTGTGATTGATCATAGAGAAGATTGTTTCCTTGTTAACAAAATCAAGGGTAGTTCTATCTAAAAACTTTCTAAAACAGTTTATTTTATTACCAGTTAAAATAATAATTACGGTTTTCACATGTAAGAACAAAAAAAAAAGAAAAAAAAACTTCTCTGTCGCGTAATCGATCCCATTATGATAACATAACAGAACTGTCACAAGTGGACTGATCCGCCGCCTAACCAACTACGCTACGAACGATTTATTTAATAACTTTCAAAATAATATTATCTATACACAACTTAGATCATGTTTAATATCAATTCGGTATAAATTTCGAAATCTATGTATATGCCTAAACACACTTGAAACATGCATTGTCATCCAGTTCTTAGCTATCCTGAAAATTTCAGAGCTCTAGGTAGTCGGGAAATAGGTTTAAATTCGATTACAAATTCCACGGAATGACACAGAGACACAGAACACGGCGAAAATATAAAAAACTTTCTAAAAAAGGAAACTGTTTTGTAAATACAACAATTACTACGAGCAGAAATTACAATTATTATTTATTAATAAAAAAGAGTATATAGCTCACGATTTCCAGATGTTTGATATCAAAATCACTAATAAAAACAAACTTTATCTATCCAAAATCGTTCGAAAACAAGAGCAAAATTAAACAGGTCTATCACCTTCACTTACTACTACGTTATGTGTGGATACCTCAAAGTGGAGCTTATAATTTATTTTGAATATTATTATTTATTTATAATTAAGTCGGCATCATATGGAAAACTTTTTTATTCTTAGTTTTATGAAAATATGAAAAAAAGTTATTCCTTATAAAAAGTTGTGCATGGTCTAAAACTTAAAATACAACCATCAGATATCAATTTTTTTAAGCTGTGTACGAGGTGTGTCAAAAATATGAGTTTTACACAAGAGTAAAGTACCTTTAAAAACCCGAAAATAGCGACAATTGTTATTAAGAAAAGCTGATCATAATTGAAAACTATTGTCAGATATCCAATATTATCCATCCGCCATGAGAAAACAGATTGTGATATTTTTTTTTCATGTCATGTTTTTTAATAAAATTGCTGATGTGTAATTAACAAAACTTTCATAATTTATACCTTACATTATTAAAGATCGTTTTTCATGGCGGATGTATAATATTAGATATCTGACAATAGTTTTCAATTATGATCAACTTTTCTTAATTAAAATTGTCGCTATTTACAAAAAAAAGTACTTGACTCTTGGGAAAAATCATATTTTTTGACACACCTCGTATATGGCTTTAAAAAATTGATATCTGATGATTGTATTTTAAGTTTAAGACCATGCACAACTTTTTATAAAGAATAGCTTTTTTTCATAAAACTAAGAATAAAAAAGTTTCCCATATGATGCCGACTTAATTGGACACACTGTATATTATTTATATATTTTAAATACTTTTTTTCCTTTGAATATTTTAATTTACCAAAAGGGTTTTATTTTACGAATTTAGTTTGCCAAGAGTTTTAATTTAAAAAAATATTATATTTATCTGGGGGCACGGTAGTGCCCCCGCCAAGACGAGCCAAGCGAAGCGCACGGGCACTACTTACCTACTTTTTCTCGAAGCGCTTCGTCGTTTTTTTGAACCCTCATAACTTGGGTTTGGATTATGCTAGATCAACAAAATTTTCGGGATATATTGTCAATAGCGGACTTATTGAAAATATTAAGTTTTAATTACATTAGCTTTTATACTTCAGATTTTATTTATATCTAAAAAACGCTGATTTCGTCACTGACTCACTGATGATCATCAAAATTATTAAGGTATTTCCTAATGTCCCAGAAAGCTGAAATTTTGTATGTAAGCTAGTATTAGCACACAAACAACAAAAAAATTATAAAACTTGTAACTTTCATCCCCCAACCCCTTAAACTAGGGGATGGGAGTTTGTATGAGACCTGTAATTTTAAATTAAATTTTGATGACGCTAGAGGTCTAATCTAATAATCTAATCTAAAAATTGGTGCCCCCAGATATATATATATATATATATATATATATATATATATATGTATAGGTACTCCTTGTTAAAAAAAAAAAAAATAATCGACATATATTGAGAGACATATACTTCAGATCAGATCATATAAATATGAATGAATAGAAGTGTGCGAACGTCTCCTGCCTCTTACGTCCACACAGTAGCTAAAAATAAAAAAAAAATTGTCCTTGACAGCGAGCGCGTCGATTGTCGATTGTCTTGTTTTGTTGATTGTCGATTGTCTTAGACATAAATAAAAAAAAAATTGTTACAAACAACTTACAAAAAGAAATGAAATTCCACCAAAAACATTTTCATGTAAAATGTTGCCAAGACGAGCCCATATGACTCGCACTGTCAAAAAGTTATCAGATCTCATGTAGAGCCAAGCTTCTAACACTACACGCCCTAACTCTACAAGGCCTAACTTCACAAACTCTACACCTTAGTCAAAATATGTGGCTTGGCCGTTCGTTACTACAAGAACTATTGTATAACACAAAAGTAATGAACAGTAAATTGATTTTTCACCTTACGCCGATGTGAATGTAGCGAAATGGCCAAGCCACATATTTTGACTAAGGTGTAGAGTTTGTGAAGTTAGGCCTTGTAGAGTTAGGGCGTGTAGTGTTAGAAGCTTGGCTCCACATGAGATCTGATAACTTTTTGACAGTGCGAGTCATATGGGCTCGTCTTGGCAACATTTTACATGAAAATGTTTTTGGTGGGATATGCTTTTACATAATTCCCTTATTCATAAACAACAATTACTGGGTATTTCAATGGTATTTTTCTCTACTGATCAGTAGATGTGTATATTTACAATAAATAAAAAGTAAGATGCTGCCGAAGTAATACGCGAAAAAAAGAAGAAGAGATTTTTATGTTTGGGTTTATAATAGTTATTTATGAAACAGTTCGTAAAGTGTGCTTTTTGCGCACGCACGCGATGTTTAGAGCACGAGCAAAGCGAGTGCTATATATCGCGTAAGTGCGCAAAACGCACTTCACGCACAGTTTCATACAATATTTTATCTACGATAATCAAATAAAAAATAATTACAAGAAAGCAATTTATTTTGAATTCACTTACAATATACTAACAAAACTAATGCTCTCATAGCAAAACCATGGCAACGCGAATGCTAAGGATATTTGATTATATGAAGGTGTGTCAAAAACAGTGCGAAAAAGTAAATCCCATTTAAAATACATTGTTACTTCACGCACACTTTCAATCCTTCACGCACTGCTGTCTATAATGACAGTTTTCACGAACTAAAAATTGATACATAATATGAGGTAGAGTAGATAAAAATACTTAACTACATTTGAACGGTTTTCGGATTTAACACACAAAAGTTTTCAAGATATGACGTCAAAGGTTAATATTTTAAATGTATCACCCTGTATTTATATTTTTTTTCGAGTTGGTATGACCTGTCTAAATTCATTTATGGTACATTTAGTGGGTCTATGGTTTTATAAATATCGATTTATAAAAAAAATTATTTGACACCAAATAATAATTTTAACAACACCTACTTCAAATAAATGTGTTTTATTTAAGTTTAAATTATTATGGTTCATATGGTGTCAAATAATTTTTTTAATTAATTAATATTTATAAAACCATAAGTCTTAGACCCACTAAATGTACCATTAATGAATTTAGACAGGTCATACCAACTCGAAAAAAAATATAAATACCATGAGCCAGAAACATGCATGTCTGCGGTTACCATTCCTACTCGTGGCCTTATTGATCCTTTTTGCGTACATGCCCAATAATTTTCCCCTTTTGTTTATATTAATACGCGTTTTCTTGGCACTTTGTTTATTTCATATCCTGGGCTTAGAACGACTCAACCACAATGAGTCCGTTTCGCCAACGTTGCGACGCTGGTTGCTAGCCGAAAACCCATTGGCACAGCTGGCCAAAAGCACAAAATGGCGATAGGACTCCTGTGTGAGCGTTCGTTGTTTTTGTGTTTTTGTGTTTCTTTACACATGTTTCCCCAACATCCTTTGCTCCCAAGTACCCAACACTTTTGCTAGCCAAGTGCAATACCCTACCTGGTTATGCCGCACTGATGACGGCTAATGAGCCAGAAACATGCATGTCTGCGGTTACCATTCCTACTCGTGGCCTTATTGATCCTTTTTGCGTACATGCCCAAGAATTTTCCCCTTTTGTTTATATTAATACGCGTTTTCTTGGCACTTTGTTTATTTCATATCCTGGGCTTAGAACGACTCAAACACAATGAGTCCGTTTCGCCAACGTTGCAACGCTGGTTGCTAGCCGAAAACCCATTGGCACAACTGGCCGAAAGCACAAAATGGCGATAGGACTCCTGTGTGAGCGTTCGTTGTTTTTGTGTTTTTGTGTTTCTTTACACATGTTTCCCCAACATCCTTTGCTCCCAAGTACCCAACACTTTTGCTAGCCAAGTGCAATACCCTACCTGGTTATGCCGCACTGATGACGGCTAATGAGCCAGAAACATGCATGTCTGCGGTTACCATTCCTACTCGTGGCCTTATTGATCCTTTTTGCGTACATGCCCAATAATTTTCCCCTTTTGTTTATATTAATACGCGTTTTCTTGGCACTTTGTTTATATATATATATATATATATATATATATATATAAACAAAAGGGGTAAATATATATATAAATATATATATATATATATATATATATATATATATATATATATATAACTCAGAGGTGACTGACTGATATAGTGATCTATCAGCGCACAGCCAAAACCGCAGTACGGATGGGGCTGAAATTTGGCGTGCAGGTAGATGTTATGACGTAGGCATCCGCTAAGAAAAGGTTTTGACTAATTCCACCTCCAAGGGGATGAAATAGGCGATGAAAGTTTGTATAAAATTTTGTCAATTTTAAACCGACCGGGCTGAGATTTTGCATGTATATAGCTACTATGACGTAGGCATACCCTGAGAAAGGATTTTGATAAATTCCACCCCTATGGGAATTAAATAGGAGATGAAAATTTGTATGAAACTTTGTCAGTTTTAAACGAATCGGGCTGAGATTTTGCATGAATATAGTTACTATTACGCAGGCATCCCCTAAGTAAGGATTTTAATAAATACCACCCCTAACGGGATAAAATGGGCGATGAAAGTTTGTTAATTTTAAACCGATCGGGCGGAGATTTTGCAAGCATATAGCTACTATGACGTAGGCATCCCCTAAGAAAGGATTTTGATAAATTCCACCCCAAGGAGATAAAATAGGGGATGAAAATTCGTATGAATTTTTGTCAATTTCAAACCGATCGGGCTGAGATTTTGCATGCATATAGCTACTGTGACGTAGACATCTCCTCAGAAAGTATTTTAATAAATTCCATCCCTAAGGGGATGAAAGTTTGTATGAAACTTTGTCAATTTTAAACCGATCGGGCTGAGATTTTGCATGCATATAGCTACTATGACGTAGGTATCCCTAAGAAAGGATTTTGATAAATTCCACCCCTAAGGGGATAAAATAGGGGATAAAAGTTTGTATAAAACTTTTTAGATTTTTAACTGATTGAACTGAAATTAAAGATTGAAGCTACTATGATGAAGACGTCCGCTTAAATAGGATTTTGATAAATTGATCCCCATGGGAATAAAATAAGGGTTAATGGAGAATGTAAATGTATTAGTTTAAACCTATTAGTACCTAATGAAACGAATAAATAAAGACGAACAAAATAATTTTTTGTTTTTAATGCTTACAGTAGATGGCGTTAACAGTATTCTAAAACGCGCTATCGTTGTGTTTTCACTGAGTTACATAAACCTGATGATGAGTGGCCGCCGTATCTTATAGTACATACTGTACCTAAATATTTCTAGCCGATTATATTTGACGTATTTGGCTGTTCTTTTCTTGGCATATTTTGGATCGCATCTGCTTTGTTTCGGTTTAGTAGTTTTGGTTATAGACTCTGCTTTGTTTTTGGCATTTGTTTCGTTTTCGTTTGGTTTAAGTATAGGCTAGATACCGAATGATATCCCGTGCGAATTTAAACAAGTTTCTCTAAAAGTCTGGTTTGCCATGACAAGTCTCAGGACCAAACTCTCAAATTTGCGGGTATTGACTTGAGAAAACATTGCTTCTCTTATGGAAAGTTTTATATTGCTTGCTCACAAATAAATTCACATAGTAGCTTGATAGTTTTAGCGCCTAATGACAGATTAGTTAAGAATATTGTGTACACAGAAGTTTTGTAGGCCCTAATTTTTTACATACGCTAAACAAAAGTAAAGTCGCAAAAACTATACCTAATTAGTAATAATACTCCTTAACTTCCTTCTTAATCCTTATCCAAATAAATAAGTTATACAACACAGACACATATTTTTGAACAAAAATACGCTTTACGACATGACACTGTCGATAGACGCGTAGAGTCTTGAAAATTGGAGAATAAATTTGTTTTATTACGTACTGGTGTACTAAGAAATGACTTTTTAAATCCCACCCCTAAGGATTTAAAATAGGACTTGCAAATTTGTATGAAACTCTGTGGCAAAAAACTAAAGTCCACGCGGATGAAGTGGCGGGCGGCCGCTAGTTTTATATAATTAAAATTTAAATAAAATAAAAGCAAATTGAATATTTTCCAACAAAAATAAAAACAAGTAGAATACATAAAAAGTACCAGGATATACAAATGCAACAAGAAGATCACCAAAAGGAAGAATAAATAAATATAATAAAAACAAATGATTCGGGAGCTGAAGAGGAGAATGTTACAATCATTGAAAAAGCAATTATTAAAAATAATAGAAACAAAAATGAAGAAAGTTATTTAGAATAAATAAAAATAAATAAAATAAAAATAAATTTATTGTTGCATGTACATTATACAGGTACATTAGAATACAAAATAAAAATTTAATCATAATTTTTAAGGTGATATACCTACTCCAACATTTTGGCGCGAACCCTAGAAAGAGCAACGATACTCAAACAAACCCAGTACATAGAATAAATGTAAAAATTTTGTCAGGTATAAATTTACCCCGATATTTAAAACAGCTACTGATTCACCGAACTGTACTCAGAGGTTCATAGTAGAGGGCGCTTTAAATCAGCGAATAGAATATATTAAATCTGTATTGCGTTTTTCTCAAAAATTTAAAAATATTTTAAAATTAAATTTTAGTCATGAATAGTTTGTTTCATTTTACGTGGTAGACGCATACTTTCATTTTGAATAAATGATAACTAAAAGAAAATTATGATGGTTTATAGAGAAAAAAAATTTTTGTGTAATAAAAACATGCGTCTACCACGTAAAATGAAACAAACTATTCATGACTAAAATTTCATATCAAAATATTTTGAAGTTTTTGAGAAAAACGCAATACAGATTTAAAATATTTTATTCGCTGATTTAAAGCGCCCTCTACTAGGAACCTTCGAGTACAGTTCGGTGAATCAGTAGCTGTTTTAAATATCGAGGTAAATTTATACATGACAAAATTTTTACATTTATTCTCTGTACTGGGTTTGTTTTAGTATCGTTGCTTTCTAGGGTTCGCGCCAAAATGTTGGAGTATATCACCTTAATACGTTAAGCATAAGTACTTTCAAACTAGAACATGCATTTCAAAAGGACAACATTGACTCCTCAAAAATGAGGAATCAATCTTCCCGATGCCCTACTGAATTACTGAACTCAGTAGCAGCTGTAACCCAGTACAACACGTTTCTACTCTCCTCAATACGTGAACTCCCAGCAACATCCAGACAATACTAAGTAATAAAAAAAATTAATAGACATTTAATAAAGTTTCATTTTAATGCCGCAGAGAGACGTAAAAGGGCCCATCCACTACAAAATCGTGTATTTTTAAAAAGCTATTAGAGATGAGAATATTGTTTATGAGAGATATATTGTTTTAGTATAGATAAGCGTTTAAAATCATTGGGTATAGCAATATACATAGCAGATATGAAAAATCCATCCACTACAAAATCATGTGTTTTTAAAAAGCTATAAGAGATGATAGATATTGTTTATATTTTAATTTAAAACTTGGAATAGATAAGCGTTGAAAATCATTGGATATAGCAATATACACAGCAGATATGAAAAATTTCGTCTGAAAATTGTCTTAAAATACCTTGTGACTGTCAAGAGACCATGATGTCTTAAGTTTAAATGATGAACATATATCTGATAGCAGAGTCTTCTTGCCAGGTACGGAGGCGTCCTGAATATGGAGATCTTGTGAAAGAACAAGAAAAGGTGGAAAAGGCGCCTCTTTAACATATTTAACTATCTAATTGAAATTTGATATACAGATATGCGGTGGCATCTTCTTAGACCATACACAAAACGAACGCATGAGTTTTGTATCTTCTGTATCCTACAAGTCGTAAATGCATTAAAACAAGAGCCATAGACCACGTCACATGAATTAAACCTGCTCAATACCAAAGCGTCACAAAACTAGAATTGCATTTAAATATGTTTAATTTTGACCATGCTATTACATACAAAAGCTGTTTTATGGTGTGATTCAAAAATTGTGTTAGCTTGGATCAACAGTGCTCCTCAAGGTGGACCACATTTGTTGCAATTAGAGTACCAGAAATTCGTGAAAGTGGAATTTGATTTAGCGTTAAAGAATGTAAAGTAAGAAAAAACTTTTAAATGTTATATCGCATTATTTGTCTGTTTTGTAACTAGGGCAATTCATTTAGAACTATAGTCGGGCCGTTCATAAGATGGAATGATCACGAGACAAATGTACTCCTTTATTTCGGCCCACAGTTTATATCATCTCTGGTATGAGTACAGTCTAAACTGTCCTTCGTTTATTGCAGTTTAGAAGGCGTTACATCGTAAGATTAAACCAAACGGATCACTTTGTTCCCTCCTTATTCTTCTATTTACATTTTCGGTGCGTATTTCTTCCAATCTTTCCTTTTCCTGACAATTATAATACTAGTTCCAAACATAAATATCACTAAATTTTTCACCAATTTTATCCTGATGTTTTCATAACCAACAATATAATTACGAAAATAGCCGAGGAGTAGTCGACAGTGACACGTAGTACCAGTAAGGCAAGACATCGACTTCGGAATAGAAAGCTTCTGTAAAAAGCGAATCTATACTAATATTATAAAGCTGAAGAGTTTGTTTGTTTGTTAATTTGTTTGAACGCGCTAATCTCAGGAACTACTGGTTCGAATTGAAAAATTCTTTTTGTGTTGAATAGACCATTTATCGAGGAAGGCTTTAGGCTATATAACATCACGATGCAACTATTAAGAGCGAAGAAGTAATGGAAAATGTGAAAAAAACGGGGAAAATTATTGATCCTTGAGGGCTTCCATTGCGTGCGCTGGGAAAACGGTTCAAGATACCAAAAATATATTTATGAAAGAATTATTCCTCTTAAAATGATCTAAAAAAATGTCCGCGACAGTATATGTCTATCTTTAAAGATTAACTCACAAAATTGTCTTTGACATCACTTAATTTCAATGAACATCTTAGAAGATATTACAATTTTAAAATAACTAGGACGCCACCGTAAGGTGGCGCAGTTATAATCTCATATATTTAAACGAGAATTTCTTACTAAATTAAGTACTATAAAGCCACCGGACGGTGGTACAGTGGATATCTTATATAAAATATCTAATATAAAAAAATCATTGAAAACAAAAAAAAATGGTAAAAATTTGAAAAAATGAAAAATGGAAAAAAAGACACGACAGTGTTATGCGGTACAAAGTCCTCCGGAACAGCTAGTATAGAATACTATGAAATACGGATTCTCACAGCAGGCTTGCGCTTCCTCTGGTTTTTTACGTATATCTCGGCTTCTAATAAACCGATTTTAATTTTTCAAACCTTATTTTAAAGGAAATAAAAGTGGCCTTGAGTTTTTTACTTTTTAATATAAAAAATTGTTTATAACAAATAAATATATCAATTTAAATGCAAAAATTTTTGTTAAAATTTTCGGAGATATATGTTTACAAACATATTTTGTTTCTCTGCTTCATAAACTTTGATTTTTAATTTATTTGAAATTATTCTGCAATTCAAAAGGAACATTTTAAGCTTTGGTAAGTTTAAGTTTAAGTTTTCAACATTAATTGGTTGAGAGTTAATCGCAGACAATAAACTAGGTAAGACCTCCCTATTGTAATGGACAATAAACAAACCACCACTCTTCCAGCCCCAAAAATTTCTTTTTATACCTAATGAAAGCTCTTAATGTGCACCTTTCAAAAACGTATTTTACATAATTTGCACTTTCGTACTTTTCTTAAATTTTGCTTTACTTAAACCAGATTCAAATGCTCATATCCCACTCCCTAAAGTGTATTTCGATATGCACATTTTACGAAAAATTTGCAATTTTAATTTTCTAATTTGCACCATCGAAAAATTTGCGAAAAACGGTAACAATTATTATAAAAATTAATAAAATCATTTTCTGGCTGATGTACGTTCAGAAAAAAATATCTGCGCATGCGTGCACTACCCGCTTTCGAAAACCAGATCGGTTGTCTTTTTCAAACATGATAGATAGCTTTATTATTAAGTAGGTACAACCTAATATACAAGTATAAATAAGTATTAAATATTAACATGAATTCGGTAAAAAATATAAACAAAGTAAAAACTATTAAGTATTTGTTTTTAGGTACCTACTAAAATATTAAAATTACATATATTCTATAATCTACATAATAATTTGGTATCTTAATTATTGAATAAGTGGTCCAATAAATTCTCCTTGAACAGAAAAAGGCTTGTAGAAGATTTTATATTTTCAGGTAGACTGTTATAATTAACGAATCCCTTAAAAATTAATGTTTTAGTATTAAACGTTTTAGTTTGATTATTTACATATAAATTATTTCTTATTCTAGTATTATATTGATGTATTTGATTATTGAAAACTACAAATTTGTTAAAATATGATGGTAAAAGATTATGTAGCATTTTGTAAATATATACCATAGTTAAATATGTCAGTCTACTTTCTATAGGTAACCATTTTAGAGTATTTAACATTAAAGATATCGGAGCATACCTGCTACATCTTAAAATAATTCTCATTGCACGATTCTGTAGTTTCTGTAAGGTTCTCATTTTATTTAAATCAGATGTATACAAAAGAGTGGGACAATATTCGAAATGCGGTTGGATGATGGTTTTATATACATACTGTTATTCGCGACTGTATCGTTAAATGCTGAGACACTCTTGAAAAAAAATACAATTTCTTTAAAATCTTGTTCTGTATGTAATTAAAGTGGCTACTAAGTGATAAATGATTATCTAACATGAATCCTAAATATTTAAATTCAGTTACAACCTCAATTTTGTCATTGTCAATTTTTATTTCTAATCGATTTAAATCTAATTCTCTGTATTTAAAAGGTGTAGTAATTATCATAGCCTTTGTTTTATTGACATTTAGTTTTAATTTATTAATTTTTAAATATTCTGCAATATTATTTAAAGTATTATTCATTTTTTCAACAGCTACATCTAAATTTTTATCACTAACTGATGCTAGGGCGTCATCAGCAAAGAGATTTTCATAATCGCATTCACTACATTTATTGATATCATTAATATAGATTAAGAAGAGCAATGGCCCTATAATACTTCCCTGAGGAACTCCATGTGCTACATCAATCGGGGTTGAGAGAGAATCATTAATTTTAGTTATCTGTTTTCTGTCTGTTAGGTAATCGGTGATCCAATTAAGTACTTTGTCTTTTATGCCATATTTTTTTAATTTTTTAAGTAATATTTCACGATTGACAGTTTCAAATGCACGTTTGAGATCTGACATGATATGATAAACAATTTTATACTTCTTAATGCAAGTTTGAAATAATTGATGAATTCGGATTAGTGTTCCTAAACGATGGGAGACCAACAAGAGTTTCTGCACCAAATGTAAAGCCAAGTCCAGTGGATCTAACAATTGTTTCTCAAAACATAGCTTATATATGTGAATGGGATGTCACCAAAGATTGTGCATCTAGCGATCATTTCCCCACCATATGCCGCCTATCAACAAACGGATATTTGCTAACACAGACACAAAAAAAAACTTTAAATCCCATAAATCTGCCAATTGGGATTAATTCAACATTCAATTGGCAAAACAAAATTGCAATCGTAATATGGAATACACAAAATTTATTCAACTGGTAAATGAGGCATCTGATAGAAAAATGCCAACTATAATCATTGATCAGTCAAAAATTAAACATAACACAGGCAACGTTTGGTGGGACGATGAATGTGAAAAAGCTAAAAACGAAAGCAAAAATGCACTAGATAAATTCAAAAAGGAATTCAATTTGGAAAATTATTATCTTAAAAAAAATAATAACCCAATCTAGAAATAAACTAAGAAACATAAAAAAAAAAATAAAATTTCTGCGAAACCTTAAACAGAAACTCCAACACCACCTACATTTGGAACACTGTAAAAAAATTCATCATAATCAATATTATACACAAAAAAGATACCAGACAGTACTATGTGTAATGAAATTTTAAACCAATTATCGGCATACCACATTAATACAGATCTTGGCTTACATCCTACATACACCACTTCCAAGCCAATTACCCAAAACAAAATAATAAGTTGTTTACAGCAAAAAACATAATTATGCTCCGGGCCTGGATAAAATCAACAACATTATAATAAAAAACCTACCCACAAACATGTGTATATACCTTGAAACATTATTTAATGGCTGTCTAAAGGAAAATACAATTCCTGATGACTGGAAAACCCAATGCATTATAGCTTTTCTCAAACCAAACACAGATAAAACATTAACTGATAGTTATAGGCCATTATAGGGCCATAGCGCTCTCGTTACGTATTGGAAAAATTTTTGAATCAATTTTAAAAAACCAGTTGGAATGGTACTTAGAACATAATTAAAAATTTAGTTTTTATCAAACTGGATTCCGCAAAGGTGTCAAGAACAATTAGCATTCATTACGTCACTTGTCCAATTAGCCTTCTCTTACAATCAAAAAGTTTTAGCTATATTTTTAGATATTAAGTCGGCCTATGATAATGTAAATATATACACATTATATGATCAATTAAAAAATTAAATGTTCCCGACGATCTTAATAACCTAATTTTCCAATTTATAAACTTACGTAAGATGTACATAAAAAATGACAAAGACGAACTTCAGGGTCCGAGAACAATCACCAAAGGGATCACCTTTGAGCCCTATATTATTTAATGTATACATTAACAGCTTATATAACTTAATAAAAAATAATATCACATTACTTTCTTATGCTGAGAACCTTACAATATTAATAAAAGGAAACAATATCAATAACGTGACATGAACGTGTATGAACCGAACTCTGGAAGATTTTAACAGATAGATGATTAGATGTCTCATAGCCTGGAATTGTCTGTAAATAAATGTAAAGGCACGTGGTTCGCAATGGGAAAGCCAATTGTAAATTTCATTGAGATCAAAATTAATAAAAATATTATAAAATTTGCAGGTAATATTGAGTATCTGGGAACAATAATTAAATACAACCTAAATTGGAATGATCAAATTAAAAACATGTGTAGTAAAGCCATTAAGGGGATCAATATGATAAGAACATTCTGTAGAGTGTGGTGGGGATCCGACCCCACGACTCTTCTTTTAGCATACAATGGATTGTGTAGATCCCATTTAGACTACGCAAGTATAATAATTAAACCCACTAATAAAAACAATTTAACTAAACTTGACAGCGTTCAATTCCAGGCTCTGAGAATAATCCTTGGATGTATGAGGTCCACTCTTGCTCGCGGAAGCGGCGGAAATGAGTTTGGAATTTCGAAGAAAATGGCTTGCCTGTAAATTTATAAGTAAAATCGTTTATTACAAAACTCACCCATTAATAAACATGTTACAGGACATAAGAGGATTTAGCAGAAGGTAAATGGGTTTTTGGAAAGGCAAAGAACAAACACTCTTGACAGAAGCTCTAAATTTCATGGAACCCTACAAAGCCATGATAACACAAGACAATAGATTACCTTGTTTTAAACACGACTTACAAAACCAAATCGACACAATTCCGACAATTAATTTAAATATCAACAAAAATGTCCCTTATACTGCCACGTTTTTTTTTTTTCATCACACCTTAACAAAAGATTAAGGACTATTTTTAAGAATAAAAAAAATCTGATATCAACAATTGAACAAATTGCGCTAGGTTTGTTAGTGGTCACTCTACTGGCAAATTATGCCAGAGCTCAGCCGTAGAGGGATGATAAATAAGTGAGCCGCCCCACCGACTTAGACGATACAAGCCGGAAACCCGTAGATATAATAGGCACTAACAACCCTTACACAATCCGACAAAATAAGATAAAGTGAGCTAAATAAAACAAATCAGTTTCATGAACTAGACCCTCCTTTAATATAAATATTAAGTTATAGACCCAAATACAAGAATTACAATTAGAGCTGTTACAAAATATACCCTGGCGCCTTAGTAACAAAACAAGTAATTATAAATGATCACACTTGCGAATTACAAAACTAAAATTATTATTAGTAAAAAAGAATACAAGATACAAGGTAATGAAATTAGCTTATCTGTTCTGGCAGAGGTGGCTTCCAATCACCATTAATAGTTAACTTTATAGCACTACAGATCGGTTCCAGACTCCGGTAATCCAATGCGGCTATACCAAAAGTAGTGCCAGAAACAAAATAAAGAACTGCCGATACCAAGGATAAATGCCGGTTCCAAATTAAATATATTACGGTACCAAAATAACAATATTATAGTCGAACTCCTCTAATTTTAGTCTCCATCGGACTAATTTTGAATTGGGTTCTTTAAGGTTAAAAAGCCAAACAAGTGGTCTATGATCAGTATATATAGTGAATTTTCTGCCGAATAAATAAGGTCGGAAATACTTGCAAGCCCATACAATAGCTAGAAGTTCCTTTTCTACGGTACTGTATCTTTGTTCCGATTCGTGTAATGTACGGGATGCGAAAGCAATGGGTTTATCACTTCCAACATTTCCTTGTGATAAAATAGCTCCTAATGCAACATTACTAGCATCTGTAGTTAAAATAATTTTTTTAGAAAAATCTGGGTATTGCAGTACGGATGAATTTATTAACAATTGTTTACAAGTTTCGAAAGCGTCGATAAAATTTTTGTCGTGAATAATTTTAGCTCCTTTCTTTAAGCATTTCGTTAATGGTTTTGTTATTTTTGCCAGATCTTTGATAAATTTTCGGTAGTAACCGACTAATCCTAGGAAACTTTTTATTTCCTTTGAATTTTTGGGAATTGGAAAATCTTTTACTGCTTTTATTTTATCTGGGTTTGGTTTAACGCCATTGGGTGTGATAATATGACCCAGGTAGTTTACTTCTTTACGAAGGAATTCACTTTTATCTAATTGAATTTTGAAGTTAGCTTCTCTAAGTCGATCAAAAATTTCTCTTAATCTTTCAAGATGTTTCTGAAGGGAAGTACTAAATATTACAATATCATCTAGGTATACTAAGCAAGTTTCATTTTGAAGTCCACGTAGAACGTTGTCCATAACTCGTTGGAAAGTAGATGGTGCATTTTTTAAGCCAAATGGCATCCGTTTAAATTCGTAATGACCATTTAATGTTGAAAATGCTGTTTTCGGTATATCTTCTGATTTCATTTCTATTTGGTGAAAACCATTCGCTAAATCCAATGTTGTAAAATATTGGCTTTTTCCGAGTTTATCGAGAATATCTGTTATATTTGGAAGGGGGTATTTATCATCGATGGTACGTTCGTTTAATTTTCTGTAATCGACTACTAGTCTCCATTTACGTTGACCTGAAGCATCTAATTTTTTGGGTACTATCCAAATTGGACTGGACCAAGGAGAAGTAGATGGTTGTATGATTCCTTGATTTAGCATTTTTTGAATTTGATTTTTAACTTCATTTTTATGTACCTCGGGAAATCTATAAGATTTTGTAAAGATTGGGGAATCGTTATTCAATTCAATATTATGTTTAATTTTGTTTGTAAAAGTTAGGGGTATTTTGTCATTATAAAATATGTCGCGGTATTCGAAACATATTTTCCTTATTGCTTCTTTTTCTTTTGTTACAATGAGATAATCGAATATTTGCCATATTGGATTTTAAAATGTTATCTTTGTATTGGTCTAAGTCAGAGTCAGTTTCCATTTTTTCAATCAGGTTAATTTCATGAAGGTTTAAAGTTTCAATGTCAAAGGGTTTTTTTATGGTAAGTCTAACTGGTTCTTCTCGTGAATTTGTAATTGTAGTATAAGCAAAATAATTCTCAATGTTTACTAAAGCAGATGGGGATTCAACTTGATTACCGAATTTTATATATTCTAAAAATCCTATTCCGTTTTGTTCTTTGACAGGTATTTTTACAATCTGAGATGTTCTAGCAGGGATGACAATATTAAAATTTTCTAACGTTGTATTACTTGTTATTCTCGGTATTTTTTCAGGTTCATAAATTATTGGTATTTGAGTGTTCGGGGTTATTATTAATTTTTTATCTAAATTTAGTGTAGCTTTTAATTGTTTCAATAGGTCAGCTCCTATTAATCCATCAAATTTTTTACTAAAGTTAAGGCACTATAAACATAGGTATTATCGTCAGCCATGTTTTGTCCAATGTCAACCACAAAACTAGAGATAATAGAACAGATGTGTTGAAGCCTAATATAAAGTTGGCAACAAGTTCCGACATCAGCGCACCATGTTTTTGTTTAAAATTTTACTTTAACACCCTTTTTATGCTTAAAGTACCTTAAATTTATTTTAAACTAAAACCGCTAATAGTACTTACTCTGTTACTATAGCGTTATAAGTACTTTTTCGCTTTTCGCACTACCAGCTAGTTTAGTTCCCATTTTCACCACAAAATACGATTGCACGTGTCTCTTTAAGTTGTCTATGGTCTGACACGTAAATTGATTGACATTGGAATAAAAATGGCTGATGATAATACCTATATCTATAGTGCCTTACTAAAGTCAAACAAATAAAATTTGTGAAAACCGTTAATTTTGAAAATTTTAAAAATGGGAATAGCCATAACTTCGTTTTGATAAGAAATGTTATGTGCCGTTAGAATATTGAAATCTTCATTATATGGTAATTTAGGGTTCATAAGACTTCGAGCACTGCCAGTATCGATTAAAAATTTAGCGTTAAGGGATGGTATATAAATATAAGGTAGATCTGATTTAATTAAATTTAAGTTAATTAGGTTATGTTTGGTTGAAGGCTGTCTATCTGAAAATTTTCTGAATGATCAGAATTTTGAGTTTCGTTTTGTTTAAAAACAGAGTTTGATTCACAATTATTAATTGGATTAAATTGGTTTAAGTCCATGTTTTGATAAAATTGATCGTAATCTGTAAAGTTACTGTCTTGGTTTTGAGAGTAATAATCTAAATTTGTTTCTTCAAATTGTGGATATTGATTTGAAAAATCGTTATTATAATTCAATTCTTCGAATGGGTTAGCGAACTGTTGTATGTCTTGGTTAAATAGTTCGGTAGTTACATTTCTCTGGGGTTTTATGGTAGATGAAGTGTCCATTGGTTCAGGTTGATAAGATCTTTTCGTTAGATTGGAGTTTCTATCAAAATTATTTGGGATTCTTTGATTATAGAAGTTGGGTCTAGGAAGGTTTTGACGATTATGACCAAATGACATATTTGTACTTTGATTTTGTTGAATTGGTGGTCTAAAACCGTAATTATTTTGAATGGGTGGTCTCATAAATTGATTATTGGAATTTGGGTTAAAGAATTTATTTTGAAAATTGGTATTTGGATAATGTGAATATTGATTATTAAAATATTGTTGTGGACGTGGTGTTGGTTTTGGATTTTGTAAATTTTTTGAAGCAACTATTCTCTGTGATGGTCTGAAATTTATCTGTGAATTTAAAGAATTACTTCTATGTTGACTATATTGAAAGTTTTCTTCTTCGATAACTAAAGACATTGCTTTCTCTAAACTGTCTGGATTTCTAAGTCTAATAGTAGTTTGTAGTGGGTTAGGTAAACCTCGTATAAATGTTTTTAAAGCTAGGTTATCATAACTATTAAGTCTAATAATTTTTTCGGCTTGGGGAATCTGGGGAAGACTGTTTAATTTTGAAATTACTAAACTTCTTGCATCTTGGCATCTCATACCAAAATTATAAGCATTTTCGTTTTTATGAGGATGTAAAGTTATTAAATCTTGAATAAGACAATCTAAGTCCCGTTGATCACCAAAGCATAGTCTTAATGCTGCTTTTATTTTTTCCCAAGAATTTAGCTCAATTCTAGAACCTATTAATTTTAAAGCTCTACCGGTAAGTTTTCCGATTATAGCTCTTAAAAGAAAAGAGTTTAATTGTGGATTACTATCATCGTAAAAGTTTTTCATTAAATTATCACAACTATCAATAAATATTCCTAATGTATATGAATCACCTCCATAATTAGCAATTATATCAACATTTAATTTTAACAATTGATAATTTACAGACATATTTGTGTCTTCTAAAATAACTATATTATTAAGATCTTTAATAAGATTTTCTATTTCTGAATCTTTGTTCATAAAGTGAAAAGTTAAATAAAATTATATTATCTTTTATATTCTTTTATAATAATTCTCATATAATTTATATAAACTGGGTAAAACAATATTATTATTATCAATTAAATAAAAAAAAAGGAAAAAGAAAAAAAAATAGGATAACTTACAGGAAAAGTGTAAATCCGTACAAAGTATCCATAGAACATCCGGTATTGGTGCTTTTGTCCTGTACCAGTGTTGTGGGTGTCCTGGTTTCGGCGATGTGTGTCCTCTACCAAGTTTTGAGTGTCTTTTGGTTTTGGCAATGTGTGTCCTCTACCAAAATTTGAGTGTCTTCTGGTTTTGGCAATGTGTGTCCTCTTCCAGTGATTTAAGTTGTTGTCCTGGTTTTGGCGATGTATGTCCTCTACCAAGTTTTGTTTTTCGAATTTTTGAAGTATTTAATTTCCACTTCGGTGTCTGTATAAACGATTAAAATCGACCGAAAAACACAATTTTTGTTGTTTTCCGTTACAGAATATCCTACTGACTGCGCCAGTTAATAAACGTAAGATTCCGAATGGATTTTTAAAAAACTTTATTCGAAAATTACAACTTAAAATAATAAAATGATTTGAATTTTACTTTAAGACATCTCGTTTAACACTGAATATAAAATTATAAAATAATATCTACTTTTAGTTGAAACAATAATAAAAGATTTCTTAGAAATTGTCTTTATCGTATTATGGCTTTGCATTTCTGCTTAATTGCCAAATCGCGCTGCACCTGCAGGTTCGTAACTTGCACATTCTTCCAAAGACTGTTGCGTAAAGTAGTTCAACGAAAATAGCTCAGAATAATTTCAAGAAAATATCAAATTTTAGACTGAAAATAGCTTTTTAGTGTAAGAAAAAGTGGCAAAAATTAAAAGTCTTGGTAAGTACCTAGCTTATATTTTATTTTGATAGCTATAGTAATACAGATCATTTTTTACCCAGAAAAATGTCGAAGCAAACAAGACAGTACAAGTTCTTAGAAGATATAAATAATATTGGCAAAGAGTTTTCAGAAATTAGTGAAGAAGAATTTTCTGAAAATGAAGATATATTGGTTGCAAATAAAAATGAGTTTGATTCTACAGATACTGACGATGAAGAGGAAAATATTGTGAATATATGTAGTGGCCGAAAAAGAATAAGATTACTCTCAAGTTCGGAAGAAAGTGAAGTAGAAATAAATGAACAAAATGTTGCGAATGATGGATCTGTTTGGCAACAAATGCAAGTAGGTGGCACACCTAGAAGAGCACCACTTCATAACATTTTCAGGCAAGAAGTAGGCCCAACAGGATATGCAAAACGCCATATAATGAAAGGTAAAGTTAGTACTGCATTTTCATTGATAATTGACCACCGTATTATGAACCATATAAGCACATGCACAATAGAAGAAGCAAAGAGAGTGTTAGGTTCCGATTGGAGTTTATCTAAAAAAAAATTAGATGCATTTATTGCAATTTTATATGCTCGAGCTGCACATGGAGCAAATAATTTGAATATTTCCTTTTTGTGGAATAACATATGGGGGCCTAAAATTTTTTCTGAAACTATGAGCAGAAATAATTTTACCGAAATTCTTAAATTTATTCGTTTTGATAAAAAAAGTCAGCGGGGCCAACGTTTGAAAACAGATAAATTCGCTATGGTATCTGCAATTTGGAATATTTTTATTGAAAACCGCCAAAACTGTTACAAACCGGGTGAAAATATTACTATAGACGAACAGCTATTTCCGACTAAAGTACGATGTAGATTTACGCAATACATGCCTAACAAGCCGGATAAATTTGGAATCAAATTTTGGTTAGCATCGGACGTCGATAGCAAATACGTCATAAATGCACTTCCATATCTTGGAAAAGATGAATATAGGCCTTCTTCAGTACCACTCTCTGAATATGTTGTACTCAAACTCATTGAGCCATTTACGGGTTGCGGAAGAACTGTGAACACAGACAACTTCTTCACAAGCAAATCCCTAGCAACACAACTCCTAGCCAAAAAAACTACGTTAGTTGGAACTATTTGGTCAAATAAAAGAGAATTACCACTAATTGCGAAGCAAAAGAAATATGATATGGAACGATTTTCATCGAAATTTTTTACAACAGATAATTGTACTCTTACAATCTATAAAAGTAGGCCAACAAAAAAAGTACTTTTAGTTAGTTCTAAACATAAACTCGTTAATTGAATTGAATTGAATTGAATTGAACAAATAGTGCCGAACAGAAAAGAAATTAAAAAGTAACTCACCTAAGATGGAATAGGGTAAAAAACTACAACTCTGTGTTGTTCTAATAACCTGGGACGTTGATTTTGTCCCAAAAGCCGTCACTATAGTGTGTTTCTGCTAAATCTATGAATCAAGGGAATCGCAATAAGAATAATGGTGCCATATGCTTAACGATATTTATACACTTACCGACAGAAAATCTCTTTACTAATCCCACAATGTGGTTTTTCCCACTGGACACGAAATAAACCAAAACTATAACTAAAACGTACATTGATTCGATGGCCTAGTCGGAAATAAAAGGTTTGTCTCAAAA
This sequence comes from Altica lythri, assembly GCA_964028335.1. Classification (NCBI taxonomy): domain Eukaryota; kingdom Metazoa; phylum Arthropoda; class Insecta; order Coleoptera; family Chrysomelidae; genus Altica; species Altica lythri. The sequence goes on along the minus strand of OZ034808.1, from coordinate 47,783,864 downwards.
TCCAAAATTAATAGGCGGAGATGAACCCCGATTGAAAGAACCCGTTAGAAATCTTCTTAGTCAGTTCTTATTTGAAAGCAGGTTGAAAAACCAATAGTTGTTATTACTACCAAGAAGTATATTTTAACGAACGAAATATTCCACACTTAAATGATGATATAAATATACGAAGACATCAAAAGCTCTGACGCTAGTTAAAATTAGATAAAATGAAATTATGGGAAAATAAAAGACGGAACCCGATTAATTTCAGGAATAATATTTAAAAAAACATTGTAAAATTTACTATCAGACAGCAGGTGAGTTTTATACAATTTATAATTTTAATAGCTAACAATAATAATACTAAACGAAAATACGCCTGTTACAATACCAGTCATTTTTTTTTTAAGCAACAACAGAAAATTTTTCCTTAAACTATCATTTTGTATACACGGTTGCCCCTAAAGTTGTTACACAAGATAACGAGCTCAAATGTGGAATGGGAATACACATTCCCAGAATACAAGTCAATTATTTAACAAGATTACCATCATTTTTAAATATTTGCCATGCTGAAAGCCAGGTTATACACAAAGGGGTCGAATTTTGTATTAAAAAACAAATAAACAAGGCTATCATCCTTATAGATTTCAGATCAGCCATAGAAAAATTAATTGGCAATAAGATTGATCCCAGAGCGAACCATAGTATCATACTGACTAAAAAACTAATAATAGAGGCAAATAATAATGGAAAAGATCATAAGCTATCATGGATCCCTGGACATTGCAATATTACAGGCAACATAGGCAGAAAACTAAACATTCCACAAAATGTAGAAATGGACACCAGCGAAATGTTATCGGAAATTAAGAAAAAAAATAATAGACAATCACAATACAAACTGGAAATCTACTCTTAAAATAAAAGAGAAAGCATACGCCAACATTCTAACATCATTTCCGACAAAACCCTGGTTTAAAAAGATGTCGTATGCAGACAGAAGACATTTGACAACTATAATTAGAATGAGGAATGGACACTGCTTAACATCAAATGACTTGCATAAAATTATAAAATTAACATTAAAGATAACCCAACATGCGAATTAGAAAACATAGAGCATATATTATTTATATGTCCAATTAATAAAATACCTAATTATGACATCTATTATGAATCAGGAAATAAAATGCCCGTACAATTTAAACTTTCTTCCAACAAACCTAAACTCCAAAATTATTAAAATAAACAACTTTTTAATTTACAATAATATAAAAATTTAAAATAAGACTTTAAGAATGCAAAACAAAATTAATGAACTTAAAACACTTTCAGATCTTCACCTAACTACACCTGGGATCACTTTCCGAGGCAACACCCCCTGGGTTGTCTAAATGCTCCGCAATTGCCCCGGAGAGAGACAAGTCTAATAACCTTTGTTGTGCCGTCCAAATAACCTGTTTAAAACCCACAATCGTGTATAAAAATAGTGATAAGTGTTACAAAATAAAAACAATTAGTCACCACTCTAATTTCAGCATACTAACTCCTTAGGGTATGGGTTTAACCCAGACTCATCTTAGATGGCCCCAAACAAGAAAACCACAAATGTGCTGGCCAACTAACAAAGGCCAAAAAAGAAGAAGAAGAAGAAGACTGACAGAGCTTGTAGCGTAAAAATATCCTTGGCTAGCTCCAGGGTTCGTGGCTTCCTTCTGGCTTTCTTTTCAACTCCCCCCAAACAAATAAAAAAGGGCGCCAAGTACAGACATACAAATAAAAAAGAGAATCAGTGTTAAATTGTTTATTTAAAACTTTAAGTTATTAGAAATAAAAATAGTGAATAACTAATTTCTTATCTTTTGTTTTTTTCTTCGGAATCGACGTGGTGGACGGAATTTCTGTCGTAGTTAGCACCGGTTAAAGATGCCGATGGCAAGATGTTTTCTCCTTAAATACTGGAAGTATTTCGAGGAAAGACTTTGGTGGCGGAAAACAATCTGTCTATGGTGGCAAGATGAAAAATTCGGCTAGAAAAAGCCTCACTCAGGATACATCTTCTATTAATAACAGCCCTCACTTTGGACCCTTCACAATTTGGCAACGGCCCGGAAGGGAGAATGTAGTGAGAACAACTGATTGCTTTAGAAGCACAAAATGAAAAGAATCAAAATAGCGACACTTCTCTCGATCGAACTAAGAATTCCCCTTCCCCAATCTAATAAAGTTTACGCGACGACTCGCAATAACCCGAAAACTATAAAAATTTAATAGTCAATAGGCCAGGCCACAAATAACGTTGTAAACATTACACCACGGTAACCTGACGGAAAAAAAAGAATTGAAGATTCTTTTTTTTTATAAAGTGAAACTACTAAAATTTAAAATTAAAAAAAAAATAATAATCCAAAACTGGTGAATAGGTATAAAATATACAACATTTAATAAATTAAGAAGTAACCACAAGGATTGGTGTAATTCTCATAAACAATAAAAAAAATTCTCGACATAAAATTCAAGGTCACGAAACCTTACCACACGTTACCTCTAGGGGAGAAAAAAAATTGTTTTGAGAAAACTCGGGAGCAAGCACCCAGTGCATTAAAGTACGCACCAGACTAAAACAACGTCGGTCCATCCGTATCGGCGAACCGTGGTCAAAGCCCACCGAGTGAGCGGTAACAATGCACACTTCCAAGGGCGACCTCGCGAAAGATGTTAATCGCGTCATGGTTACACACCCCTGGACCTCACACCATACAGTATGCAAAGCCCTCTCACCCAGCATACGACGAACACAGTCCCCACCCACTTCTAGACCTCCACCGGGAAATAACAAAAGACAATTTAACGGTATCAAAGATTATGGTACTGCTGGGACTTCCACGGGACGCCCTGCAAGGTCATCTGACTCTACCAGCAGTAGTGAACCCCCGCATAGTGACAGTTTTCCCTCAGGTCCCTGTCGGCAGGCAACTCACCTCCCACTGGCAGAGCGTGAGCAATGCAGTCCCACTTAAGAGCAACTCCCCGTGCAGCCTCAGCACCCACCAAAACCTAAGGCCAAAGAAAAAGAACACGGAGGGACGTTTTGGGCCTAAGCCTGGGACCTGAAGGGACCCAGTGTGATAAAGTCCACACCCAACTAAAAACCTCTCAATAGCAAAATAAAAAATCAAATAAACCCCCCAAAAATTTTTTGGTCGCACAGACCACAATCAGTAAAAAGATAATATTAACTATCCTAATCAATGTCGTTAAGGCAAAACAACACTTTGCCGCGATGTCAAAAGAAACCAAAGATAAGTTGTTCACAAAGCAATTGAAACCAAATATCAATTGAACGAAAATGTGTCTAAACACTAAAAGAAAAATCGATTGATATTCAGAACAAACTATAGCTTGACAGTCTCATCGCTGTGCAAATACGACACATATAAACGATGACAAGATAATTATTCAACAGTAAAAAAGACAAGACATCGCAGAAATAATAAGAACCCAAAGAAAACATTAATATAGGATAATTAATAAAAGTAAAAACGACGAAATCACATAGGAACAGGAAACCAATACTCAAACGCCAAGAATACTGAAAGGCGATAATCAATAAGTAAAGAGAAAAATTTTGAAAAAGAAACAAGGCAACCTAAGTATTCAAAAATACAAATTTATACTAACGTGGTGGTGCGGCACAGAGGAACAGCGACAGCCTGTACTCGCAAATAAATGCTATCCCTAAGGTACAGTACTGACCTGAACTCACCAACCCTTATAAAAAATTTTAAATTAAAAAAAATTAAATGACAATCGAAGTTAATTAAAAAGTTGAAATGAATTTTGAAATAGTTTAAGAATAAAAAAAAATCTAAGAAATGGAAATTAAAAAAATTATGATTAGTTAATAAAACTAATGCCTTCAGTGTAGTGACTCCAGTGTAAAAAAGCAAGATGCTATATCAAAATTACAGAATGTAAAAATATCAAGAGAAGATAAAATATATACGATATCTTAATATTTTCCACAAAAACTAACTACAAAAAAATATTACAAATATAAAGAGACAAAGAAAAATCACAAATTTTTTTTATCAAAATGTCCTAGGGTATGTGAAGAAACAGTCCTAGATATTAAAAGGAATTTCTATATTTGGTGTATAACAAATCAATACAGATAAAAAATGAAAGAATGGTATTTGGAAAACAAAAAATCCCGAGTAGGTACACAAATACATGGAAAGTCTATATGTTTCCCAAAGATAAGCCCTAACGGCCGAAAAAGAAACCAATATAGACCATAATCCCACAATACAATAAGATAAGATAAGATAAATTTCTATTGTGTCCCAACCATACGGAACACCAATAGAACCCAAAAAGCAGTTACACCTAACTGCTACAACGATAAAGATGTCTAACAGACCCCTACAAGATACTAAGGTCTCACAGACCTTACACAGTAATAATGTGGTCAACCAGACCACATCCAAAATGCCCACGGCAAACAACGATAGGTATAGATCGCCCAACGAAAGTTTGGGACAGCCACGTGGCTTCTCGTTCAATGCGCAGTGGTTTTTTTACGAGCGTTACGATAACAACGACCGTTCTGAAAGCTTGTCAGTGTCACACTCAAGATATAAAAAAATTCCCAAAAACCATCTTCCAAATTTTAACTGTAAAAATGAGATAGAGAGAAAAAAGAAAAACCAAAATACAGAATTGAAGGTATACACAAAAAAATTTTGACTGTAACTCTCACAACCACACAATAAAGTCATGAAAAAAAAAGACAAAAGCTAAGATAGCAACGAAAAAAAAAGGACATATTGATAAAACGGTACAAACGCATTAAAATCTGCCAAGAAGGGCCCTAACTGTTTAGAAAATTCCGCCTATAAATCAGGAATAATAGAGATAAATTCAAGATAAAGAAATATTTTAAATGTATAGATAACATCGTAAGAGACAATCGGTATAGAAAAATTACTAAATGTGAAGGCAACATAATTGTAAGGAAAAAAAATTACATAAAGAATCTATAATATTCGTCGATAAATAGACCCTGTTAAGTTAAAACCGAAATATACCAATTCGATAGTGGTTAACCTTGAATAAAAGATAACAATTTACTCGAAATAAATGTAGCGATAAAAATTAAATCTTAGTAAATTATATAAAAAAAAATATTTGAATGTCTGTACTAATTTGATGTAAATTTAAAATAAGTGAATAAATGGGAAAAAGTTTCAAAAACAGCAAGAAGACTTTAGTTGGGCGCCAAATTTGTAGCGTAAAAATACCCTTGGCTAGCTCCAGGGTTCGTGGCTTCCTTCTGGCTTTCTTTTCAACTCCCCCCAAACAAATAAAAAAAGGGCGCCAAATACAGACATACAAATAAAAAATGAGAATCAGTGTTAAATTGGTTATTCAAACTTAAAAAATTGATTTGATGTTAAGCAAAGTTTAGAAATTATTTGTAATTAATTTAATCTTATCTTTGGTTGTTTTTGATGTCTTCTGTCGGAGCCTTCGTTAACATAAGTAGTAACTGGATTTCAATTTTGATGGCCCCAGAACAAACAGTTATTGATGTTTTGTATGGTTGTAATGATGATTTCAAAAAAATGGTTGGGTCGAGAATTCACTACCTCTCTAGGACCCTCTTCAAAGTGGCATCAGCCCTAATGAAATTAAAAAAAAGGCAATCAATCTCCGATCATAAATTCCTTAATTTCGTATACAATCGCTAAAGGTTTTCTTCAAAGTTCGAGAAAAAATTAATCACTTAATATGTTTATATATTTTAACTCAATAAAAAACTGATTCTTGACAAGCGATTGTGAACGAAAAAATTAAATGTTAGTAAAGGAATAAACATAAATATCAAATAAAATATTCACCAAACTTGGATTATTACAAACTAAAATTAAAATAATTAAATTCTTACTCACCGAAACGAGGGTAGCAAAAAGTGAAGAATCAACTAAACTTAATGAATTCTTAAAATGAAATGAAATTATTTAACGCCGCAACATACGAGCAAATTATAATTCTCCTTCCAAAACTGATAAAGTAGACGCGACGCCGCAAAACTAACAAGGAAATTATAAAAATTTAATAGTCAATAGGCCAGGCCACAGATAACGTTGTAAACGTTACAAAGTTTTCATAAAACAATTAAACTTTCAATTCGACTGTATAATTTTAACTGAAACCTTTAGGGACATAGACCAAAAAGTAAACCAGTTAGAGGGATACACGCAGTGTTATAATCATGGAAACTTAAACAAAAATGATGGTGTAATTATATTTATTAAAGAAAATTTATCCTTTAAAAAGAGGATAGTACACATTGGCCAGTTAAAGGTGATACAGTCAATAATTCAATTAAAAAATCATAAAAATCTATTAATTACATCTGTCTATAAATCTCCAACTATAAATCAGGAAGAATTTATTAAAGACTTAAATATATACTTGGAAGAAATAAATAGAAGTGAAAACTGTAATAACCATTTGTTGATTGGGGACATAAATATTGATATAAAACTTAATAATGATATAGTCTCTGAATATCTTGATGTACTTGCTGAATTTAACTTTGTGTCACTAATTAATAGATATACGCGAATGAGAGGAGGGTCTCGTAGCTGTCTTGATCATGTATTTTTTTCCACAAAAACGATTAATATTGATGAATCCTGTGCTGGGGTTGTTTATGATACAAATATATCGGATCACAAAGCGGTTATGGCATTTCTTCCACATGAATCATGTTATAAAACTAAAAAAAACAAAGAAATAAAATATAAAACAATTAATTATAAAAAATTAGCTTTAGACATAAAAAACCATAGGTGGACAGATTTTTACGGAACGAATGATGTTAATAAAAAAACTAATCTCCTTATAGAAAATATAGATCACTTAATTAATACAAACACTACTTTTATCAAAAAGAAAAAAAAAGATTTATTAAGAAAAGATTGGATTACTGAGGGTATCGTTAAATGCATTAAACATAAAAATTTACTCTATACTGAATATAAAAAAGAACTAAATAATAATGAAAAAAAAGAAGAATACATCCAGTATCGAAAAATCACAAACAAACTTATAAAAAATTCGAAAATAAATGTTTATAAAAAAAAAATTGATGAAAATAAATTAAATGCAAAGAATTTATGGAAAACTGTAGATCAAATATATAAGAAAAATGTGAGCAAGGAAATTACAGAAATTCAAGACTGTACAGGTCGCCCTTTAACAGAACCCAAATCTATAGTTAACGAATTAAATAATTTTTTTACAAGTATCGGTGAAGATCTAGCTAGTAAGATTTCTGCGCCATCCCTCCCTGCTCCACAGAGGAAACGCCTCAAAAACTCCTTCTTTTTAGCGTCTGTTAGTGAACAGGAAGTCAATGAAGTAATTACAAAACTAAAAGACAAAAAATCCCCAGGTGTAGATAATATTCAAACTGAAACAATAAAGGCTGGAGACTAGAAATTGCTTCATTACTCACCAACCTGATAAATAATATTTTTAGTACAGGCGAATGCCCTACTAGATTCAAGGATACTATTGTTACACCGATTTATAAAAATGGAGATGACAAACTAGTAACTAACTACAGGCCTATATCCCTAATTACTAGCTTTGCAAAAATTTTTGAGAAACTGCTAAAGGTGAGATTAGAATCATTTTTTACTAAAAATAATATAATAAACCCAAATCAATTTGGCTTTAAAAAAGGAGTGTCCACGACTGACGCAATAGCTGCCCTAGCAATAACGACTTACCAAGCAGTTGACGAGACCAAACCGTGCATCTGTGTCTTTTTAGACCTTACTAAGGCCTTCGATACGGTACCACATGATAAGTTGCTGGAGGCCTTAGAACTGGCAGGAATTAGAGGAACCGCGCTAAAATTGCTCGAAAGCTACCTAAAGGAGAGAAGACAGGCTGTAAAAATAGAAAACAAAGTGAATGGAAAAATATAAAAGTTGGCGTACCTCAAGGTACTGTACTAGGACCTATCTTATTCTCAACTTATATAAATAGTATTTTCTCTGAAAGGACTACCGGCAAAATCATCAGCTTTGCTGGCGATACAGCGATTATTTATACAGACAGCTCTTGGTTGTCCCTAAAAATTAAAATTGAATTAGATTTGAAAAATTTTATTAACTGGTTTTCTCATAACAAACTAAATTATAAAAAAACCTTCTATGTCCCCTTTACCAGTTACAAAAATAATCTTCCGCCATTTGATACTCTACGCATAAATAACAGATCAGAAGTCTTTGAAATAAAACAAAAAACCGAATTTAAATACCTTGGAGTAATAATTGATTCGCACTTGCACTGGGATAAACATAATATAATAAGTGTCGCTAAAACTTTACGGTATCTATTAAATAAATTCAAATTTCTTAAAAACATTTTGCCAGTTGCTTATCTAAGAATTTTATATTTCGCTTTGGTTGAAAGTCGCATACAGTACGGGATACTAGTATGGGGAGGAACCACAAAAAATAATTTAAACTCTCTTCAAGTTTTACAAAAAAGAATAATAAAAATTATTTACAATAAAAAGCTCAGATACGACACAAATAAACTATTTTACGAATCCCACTTGCTTGATCTTAGACAAATCTATACGTACAATATTTTAATCTATACTTATAAGCATCGTACAACGCTCTTAAAGATGTTCAGACACGATTATAATACTCGCGGCAAAGTCCAACGCATGGCAGAGACACCTCTAGCACAAAAAACAATAGGCCAACGCATTTTCACTTACTTGTGCAGTAAAATTTACAATTTTCTTCCAGGTATATATAAAGCATATTTACAAAATATCCACTCTTGACCTTTCATAAAAAAATACTTAAAAATTATATTATTCAAACTGAAAGGCAGATAATTCAAGAGCTGTTTGACTAAATCATCGTGATTCCTCTCTTCTTGTTTACTGTAATTTACAGAATTAGTGATAGTCTTTTTTACTTATACATTTTAAGTGTTTATACAGTTAAGATTTTTATTAATCATATATTATTGTTTATTAGTGTGATTCATTTACTTGTCATTAAATAGTCTAGTTTTTTTTTTTACAATATTAATTTACTAACTATATAATTAATCTTAACAGCAATATTAAGTTGCGTTGATTAAACATTACCCATGCGCAACCCCTAGTGGGCCTTCAATGGGTTATTCTGTTTATTTAATGTACCATTTGTTTATGTAACTGGAAACAGTAATTTTCATTGTAAATCTTTAGTATACTTTGTAATTTGTAATTTGACATTAAATACACTTATTATTATTATTATTATTATTCATTTCATCGAATGTAATTGTAAAATGTAATTGTAATTGTAAAGTAACGAGTAATTGAATTACAAATGAATTACAGTTGAGAAAAAAGTAATTAATTACCGTACCAATTACAATAAAAGTAATTTAATTACTTTTTAAAGTAATTGTAATTAATTACTTAACAACACTGCCTTTCTTTAATATTTCAATACAAGTTATGTATCTATTGTATATTTCAATGAATTCCTAATAAATGACCATGTAATTTTATCTGTTTGGATTCTAGACAAGATGATGTTGTTTTTTGATTTCTAAATAAATAGAAAACTAAAGTAAAATCAAATATAATAAAAAAAAAAACTAAGAAATTATTAACTAAATCAAGCACAATAACGTCAACTCATAAACGATCAATTCTTAATTAAGTAAGTATCATGACGGCACCATAAGGTGGCGCAATTAATATTTCATATATTAACGATTCAACGTTTATTTATATCTAGCAGGCTATCTTTTTATTTGTTCACGTTGGTATTGGTTTTTGTCATGTTGCCGTTTGAAAGTTACCAAGTCACTGCAAGTCACAAACTGACAAGCATGACAACAAATATCATAAATATAATGGTTAAATGCATTAAAAAAATTAATATGCCGAAAAAAAAATGTGTAGAGACAAAAAAATGAATACAAAGATGATATTACATGTTTAGAAAAGACCAAAAAGTTTCAGAAGAGGCATTTATATAACATCTCTTAGGTTTTTAATGTAAGTAGTAATTGTGTTTGTTTACAAGATTATTCCAATATTTTCATTAGCAAATCGTTCCAAACATTTTTAATTTCATTAATAGTTGTATATAAAGTTATTTGTTACATTAAATACACTTTTACATTCTTATTACATTCAAATTACTTATAATTTATTAAGCATACCTAACCTCATATTTCTTCTGTCAGTCATTATTTTACAATGTTGCCAGATTACACACTATAGTAAAAGTTAAAAATGTTTCAGAATAAAATATTTTCAATTTGTTTAATAACAATGATCCATAAAGATAATTAAAATGTAATTTGATAGGACATGGACGAATCGATATTTCATTCATTAATCTATGACCAATCAAATATCATTTAAATTTTTATTTCATACATTTTTTAAATATATATAAAAAAATGGTACTCCAACGCGTCGATGGAAACAGTAATCTGATTTAAAAAGTAATCCATTGCATGTGTAATCCGAAGAAAAGCGATTTACAATTTTACTCGCAGGAGCAAATGGTGGGTCAATAGAGGGATGTGATTTGTTATTAGACTCTTCAAATACTGACATTGACTATTACAAAACTATAAATGGTGATATTTTCAAAAACTGGATTGTTAATTAACTTATTCCTGCTTTATTTAATTTTCCAGAGAAATGTGTAGTAAACATGGATAATGCTTCATTTCATTCTGTACAACAAAACAGACCACCTACTTTTTCAGCTACAAAATAGATATTACAGAGATAATTATGCAGCAATAACATCGAATTTGATAAAAAAATTAAAAAAAAAAGACAATTATACTTACACAATACAGAAGCAACGATAAGACATATGCAGTAGATGAAATAATAAACTAACATAGACATGATTTACTTCGATTACCTCTATTTTGCATTTTTATATTCGGACAAAACTTGGACAGAAGCTTTAAGACAATGTACACCAGACATGTAAAAAAAATTTGTAGACACAGAAGAAATTATTTTGACGGATTGGACTTACTACATGAAAAACTGTTCACTTGACAACATTTTACCTTTGATACTGGAGGTGAATTGAAAATACATAACGAATAGATGAACGTGACAATAGTTTCAACCAAATCTGTTACTCCAATTTTTTTTTGTTTATATGTTTTTTTTTAATGTTGTATGTTTCATTTTTTTTTACTTTGCTTATTTTACCATTAGTGTATCTGCTTTTCTGCTGAATTATTGCACTGTAGCTATTGAACACATATTAAACGGATTTCCATTATTTGAAGCATAACATTTTGTTCTACTTATCAAAATAGCTGAAACCAATTGGTATGTCATAATACCGCACTACCTGGAAAGCTCCACGAAAAATTCTTTAATATATATCTGCTATAATACTTATCGACAAAATGAAATATTTTGTATTTTCTCATTTATAGCTGGTCCAATTTAAATGTTTGTTGTAAAACTTATTTTATAATACCGTTATATAGACATAGAAAATTTGTTCCTAATTGCAAATGAAGACTTTTTTGTAAATGTTTTTATTGTGTGCTTTCATTTAATTAAGTACTATTATTTTGTAAATGCATTCATTATATCTAAATATATATTTTTAAATTGCGATTTTCGTTTTTTGTGAAAGTACTAATTTTTAATGATTTGATGGCGCTGAAATGGAGTACACAATTGTTATTTTATTTATTTTCACTAACACTATGCTTTTATTGAGGACGTGACAACAGCGCATTTACAACTGAGAATAAGATTAAATATACAGGGCGAAATTCATCACCCTAACAAGGCCAACTTTTATAAAAATAAGCTTTGAATGATGTATATTTAAACCACGAATTCTTACTTAATAAAGTACCTACTATGATGCCAGTTACATCTCATATATTTCAACGATCAATTTTTTCTAAACTTAGTATTATGGCGCCACCGTTAGGTGGCGCAGTTGATACCTTATATATTTAAATAAGCAATATTTTATATATTTAAACGAGCAATTCTTAAGAAATTATGTATTATGACACCACCGTAAGCTAGCGCAGTTGAGATCTTATAAATTTACGTGGTACATTTTTGATATTTTGGAATGGTTAGGGAATAATTTTGCACGAATTGCTTTAATCATAATTGACGTTGATTGATATTAGTTTAAGATTGATGAAGGCTCTTTGAATACAATTACTTACTCTTTTTTCTTATTTAAGGATGTCCTCGTAGGTGTAGACCTAAATACAAATCTACCGAGAACATCTATTGGAACAGAAGAGACAATTTATTAATTTCGGATTTAAAGGACTGTGAGTTAGGACGAGTGGGGAAGACGTGGAAAGGTAAGGAGTTCCACAATTTGGAGACCATGGGAATCCGTTCACGATGTCTGGCACTGAACAGTATAAGGGTGCATAGAGTTGGTATGTCTCGTTGCAGTGGCTTGTCTGGCAAGTGGAGGCATTATAGAGCGGAGTTCTTCTGAACAAAATCCGTTTATCGGTAGAACAAGGAAAGATCAGATACTGCTCTTCGGTGGGACAATGGGGCTAAGTTTTTGGTGATACTGGTGTCGTTTATTAGTCAAACTGCTCTTCTCTGTATTGCATCAAGAACTCTTAGCCTTGACGGAACCGCCGATCCCCATACATGCGAGCAGTATTCAAGATTAGGTCATATTTGGGCTTTGTAAAGAGTAGCTGAGTTGAATGGAGAGAAATATTTCCGTGCTCTAATTTCTTTCCAGCTGCAGTTGCTATGGATGCAATATGTTTGTTCCAGAGTAAGTCCTGGGAGATCGTTATACCAACCAGCGTAATAAAGTCGCTTCAGTGGCGGATTTAACTTCTGCGAGGCCCGGGACTAAATCGAGTGGGGGCCCACTTAAGGGCGGAGAAAAACCTCAAATAAGAAAAAGTTATACAAAAACGTTACCAACGAGCTTTATTAACAATAGAAAATATCTTATTTTAATAAACACCTAATGCAACATATTCAACTGGAAGATAATCTATCATCTAACATAGTACCTAGACCTATGCATATTTTGTATCTTTTTTAGGACAGAGAAAGACCTTTCTGTTTCACAATTAGCTATTGGTATTGTAACAATTTGAAATTATACAAGGTTATCATTTTTTCAGATTCCGTTTTTTGATAAATATTTTGCGTAAGAAATACGAATTGATAAAAATCTAATGAATGAGCTATTTATCATAATTTAAAATAAAAAATATTGCAACCGTTTTCAAAAAATTACTTCAGTCTAGTGGAATAAGTTTCTTGATTTTTTTTTTAGTTTTTTTACCATAACATTTTTTCTGTATCACGGGGCTCGGGGCTTAAGCCCCGCTAGCCCCTACGTAAATCCGCCATTGAGTCGCTTGCTACTAGTGTCTGATCATTCATTGTGATGGATGAGTCGTTTGTTTGCCTCTTGTTGGATAGGCAACATGTCTTTGTCTTGGAAGCGTTGAAATTCTGATCGATCATTGTGAAGGACGAGTCGTTTGTTTGCCTCTTGGTGGATAGGCAATATGTCTTTGTCTTGGAAGCGTTAAAATTAATAAGTTATTTCTTCCCCACTCGTCAACAATTCTCAAATCTTGATTGAGAAAAGCCGTTGTAGATCTTCGGTCCTCTTCCAGAATATCTATAGATATGGGACGGATGTGCGCTTTGCTACAGTGTAGGTTGCTATAATCTGCAAAACCGTGTATCGGATTATTAGTGGCTTTCAGTAGATCATTTTATTATGTATAATAGGAATAGAGTACGAGCTAGAGCCGATCCTTGGGGAACTCTAGCGTCTCTAGCTTTAATCTTGTAGAGGTTGGAGGAATGTCCATTTCTACAGCAACTTGGATGTGTCTGTTTGAGAGAAAGTTAGATATCCATCTACAAACGTTTTGCGAGAGTCCGTATGAAAGCATTTTGTTCAAAAGAGATGCATGCCACACTTGATCAAATGCTTTTGAGATGTCTAGTGATACTAGTTGAGTCTCATCCCCATACCGGTGGATGGCATCACCCCAGACATGAGTTACATATGCTAGTAGATCGGCTGTTGACCTTTGTTGGCGAAAACCATATTGCCTGTCACTTAGAAGGTTGTGTGTCTCAATGTAGCTCAGAATCTCTTTACAAAAATATATTTTCCACCTCTGTATGAAATGATATACTATTTATTTAACGGAATTTATGTTAGATAATCAGTTTAATACACAGCCAATAAGTTGTGACAGGTGCTTTGGTAAAAAATTTAATTTGGATTGTAAAAGCAGACAACTAATTGTTTGGTATCTCACCATAATTTCATAATTTTATGTACTTTATAGATATTGATCATAAAAAACATCTGACTTATGTTACAATAGAAGTTATTAACTTTTTAGCTAGTGTAGGTACATAATGCAATTCACCAAATTTTACCTGTAATAGGCCACATAAAATGTCTAATCTATCTATCTATATCTATACATATAACAAAACTGTAGAAATGTATGTTTGTGCGCGCATCACATGAAAACTACTGATCCTATTCGAATGCGGTTTTCAAAGACTTATTTGACCTCTTTCAACTTAACATCTGGTGTATAAAACTTTCTCCCCCCACCCCTTTAACGGGGTGAGGAAAGAAATTTTTGTACAAAAATCAACACGCCACGCGAACGACATCGCGAGTACATCGAAATAGAACCCAAAAATGTGATTAGATTTTTTTGTCTGTCTGTCTGTATGTTTGTTCGCGCATCATATGAAAACTACTAATCCGATTCGAATGCGGTTTTCACAGATGTATTTGTCTTCTTTCAACTTAACATCTGGTGTATAAAAAATTCTCTCCCATTCCTTAAATGGAGTGGGGTAAGAAATTTTTATACATCAATCACACGCCACGTAAACGACGTTGCGAGTACAACTAGTTAAAAAATAATACTGTGTTTGCGTGAATTCATTAACTTTGATTAATTTATTACTTTCAAAAAACATAAATTGAAGGTTTGTTTTTGAAATTTTTAAAAATCACAGTTCCTGTAGTAATTAGAAAGTATTTTAATGATCTTTTTAGATCGAGGGACATTATTTAAAATTTTATATAAAATAAATAAAGTACTACGGTAATATTTTCACTTTTACGTTCGTGCAAGTAAAGAAAAACTTAATGTTTTATTTCCAATATTACAACACACAATACTAAGTATTGAAGAAACAATACTTATTTTATAAATAAATTATTTATTGTTTTGAAATAAAAGTTGTTTCTTGTTTTTTAATTGATAAGCTTCTTCCCACTAAAGTAATAATCTCAGGCCTTAATAGTAAAAGGCCACTATTTTTATGTTACCGGTCCTTACAATAGGACAGTTGGTATTTCTTAATTCTAGAATGACATTGACATTGTTCGTTTATGACGATTGACGTATTGACGATGAATCGTTTTTCTCATTTCTCTTGTGTTCGTGCGTTGTTCAAGGTTAAGGCTAAGTTTATCTTCTTATTTACCGCCCATCAAGCAAAGTAAAAGAATTTACTACACCGCTATTGTTGGTACGCAAGCTTCGCTTCAAACCATTAAACCAGTTATATTTCACAATATTTCGTTGACTTGGTACCTGCTCTTAACTGCTCTTAAGGGATTACTAATAAAAGGTGGTTAATATTTCTTCGAACTTTGGCCGTAAACCGGTGAACTATTTACAGAAAGGTATTATTTCTTTTTGTCCAGGAAGATATATTTTGGATTTTTTATTTTTCAGGTAAAATTTTAAATTATTATTACTGACCATCAATAGTAAATCATTAGTAAATGATTTTTGATTTTCTTAATTATCTCTTACAAGTTGTAGCAGCGTTCGGTATTGAAAAAGAATACGTTTGTGATACTATTGTTAAAAATATGGGCCACACAGTGTTACGGCTTCCCCCATATTATTGCATGTTCAATCCTATAGAACACATGTGGCATCAGCTAAAATCCAAAGTTAGATCGGAAAACGTTTCACCCACATTAAACTCAAGTGTTATAGAGTTAATCAGAAATGTGACAAGTAATATTCCCATTAATAGCTGGAAAAATTCGATTCAGCATGTTATTAAGGTTGAAGGTACATATCGAAATGTTAATGTAACTGTAGCACCCTTAGTTATTTATTTAAATGAAGACGATAGTGATACTGAACTACATTTAGATTAAATAGTTGTAAATAATGTAGAATTAGTTCATTTGTTTAATTGCAATTAATAAATAAAGTTAAAATTTGTTTTTAAAAAATTTCGTGATTTTTTTTACAAAATAAATTCAAGTTTTAGTAAATGTTACTGAGTTTTATTTAAATCTATTTTGAAAACCGGATTACGGATCTGTTAATGTTTACTGTACAGTGAGAAATTTATAACCTTTCATTACTAATCCCCTAAGGTAAGGTACCGAGTCAACGAATTATTGTGAAACGTACTTTAGGTATAAATCCGTTTCTGTATTATAAATTATATTTGCCACGTGGTTAAAAGTAAAAATAACAGTTTTCTTTTGTACACGCACACGCATTGTTTTAAATTATATCATAGAAATATCTGCACATAATTATATTAATCGGTGATCGGTGTTAATACTTTTAATTAAGGTCAGTCTCGAGGTCAGTATTATAATTGATAAGCTAGAAATTATATCCAAATTTTTAAACAAACACCATATTTTATAATACATATTTTACTTTGCAGCTACCTATCGTTTTATTAATTTTACTGTAATTACATTTACCAACAAAGATGGACTTTTCTGATTCGAATTCAGAAATAGATGAATCAGAAATTGATTTAAATGTACTAGATTTAGAGTTAATAGACGTTAATATCAAAGCAGAAATAGAAAGCACTTCTCCTAATAATTCAGACATTTTTAAAACCGAAAGTTCTTTTAATCAATACGAAAATGAATTAGAGACAATTAATGCTAGTAACTTTGGACAAAATAATGATTCCCCAACTATTAAAGAGGAATTTGAAAGTATAGATGTCGAAATAAAGAAAGAATTATTACATAGTGTTTACGATTTACCTACGCTGAAACGTGAAAATGACGAAATTGTATATGGAAATGGACAGCAAATGAGGAAAAAAGAGAAAGTGTGCAACAACCAGTGTCCTTTTTGCATGATAAGTAAGTTTTTTCTAATTTTTAAATTAATCTTTTTTCGCTTCTTTAATAAATTTTTTTGGTATTGGAATATTTTTATAAGAAATACGAAAGATTTAGATTTTTTTGTGTTTTGGTTTATAACTTAAAATCCGTTAAATCATCAAAATTTCACAAAAATCAAAAAATCGTAAAAACATTGATAAAAAAACAGAAAACCGTTAAATTTGTTGATTTTTTTTTAAAAGAAGCCGTGGAAATTTATTAATATTTTTAAAAAAATCGCAAAAAACTTACAACAAAACAAACAACTTTTAAATTTGTCGATTTACAGAAACCAATTTTAAAGAAAATCGCAAAGAACGTTAAAAAACCATTAAATCGTCAAAATTACACAAAAATAACCACAAAACATTGACAGAAAACCGTTGAATCTATCGATTTTCATAAAAGAAACCGTGGAAAATTGTCAATTTTTTTAACAAAATCGCAAAAAAACGTTAAACCACATCAAATCATCGAAATTTTGTAAATATAACCAAAAAATCGTAAAATCTTTGGCAGAAAAAGAGAAAACCGTTTGTCGATTTTCATAAGAGAAAACCGTTACTTTTTGTTGTTTTTTTAAATCGCAAAAAGCCCATAAAACGTTAAATTGTCAAAATTTCGGTAAAATAACCACAAAATCGTGAAAATCTTGAGTATAAAACAGAAAATCTGAACCTTCTATTAATATTAGTGATATCTTTGAAAAATTGTGCAGTCTAAAAATTAATTATTCTCCTGGTCCTGATGGCATACCAGCTGTATTATTAAAACACTTTCCTTTCTTATTATCCAGACCTCTGTTTTACATTTTTAAACATTCTCTTCGTACGGGCTTTTTTCCAGATATGTGAAAAATAAATTTTATTACTCCTGTTTTCAAATCCGGCCAAAAGAATAATATAGGTAATTACCGTCCAATTTTAATTTTATCATGTATTCCAAAAGTTTTTGAATCGCTTGTTGCTGAAGATATGCCCAGTAAAATCAGGGATCGTATTATTCCAGAACAACATGGATTTTTTAAGGGTCGATCAGTTGAAACTAACTTATTGTCCTTTTCACATTTTTTATTGAATGCTTTAGAAAGTAAATCACAAGTTGACTGCATTTATACAGATTTCTCTAAAGCATTTGACACAGTTAACCACAGTATTCTCTTTGACAAGTTGCAATCCTTCGGTTTGCCTGTTTCACTACTATCTTGGCTAAACAATTATCTAATTGGTCGTAGGCAAATTGTTAAGCTTAAAAGTACTTATTCTGATGAAATTAATGTCTCTTCTGGTGTGCCTCAAGGTTCTCATCTGGGACCACTATTGTTTATCATATTCATTAATGATATTAAGCAAATCTTAGGTGATGTAAAATTTTTAATGTTTGCAGACGACCTAAAAATTTTTAAAAGAATCACTTGCATTAATGATTGTATGGCGTTACAACAAGCCCTATATAATTTTCAGATATGGTGCGAGCAGAATGATTTATCGCTTAACGTTTCTAAGTGCCATTGTGTAACATTTTCACGTTTGAAAACTATTATTTATTACTCTTACGTCATTAATTCAGAAATTTTAACAATAAAAGACACCATTCGTGATTTAGGAGTTCTTTTTGATTCTAAGGTATCTTTTGTACCTCATGTGGAGCGTATAATTTTTAAAGCTAATCAAATGCTTGGTTTTGTAAAAAGAACTACTAATGTTTTTTTGGATATTAATTGTATAATTACTCTTTATAACGCATTTATTAGATCAACTCTTGAGTATTGTACTACTGTGTGGTGCCCCTATTACTCCGTTCATAATGACAGAATAGAGAGTATCCAACACAAATTTTTAAAATATCTTGCTTATAAATCTAATTTAATAAATGTTAATAATATTTCCTATGGGACGCTTGAAAGTATGTTTCATCTTACCAATTTAAAAACCCGGCGGGTCCATTTTGATCTTAAGTTTATTTATAAATTGTTTAATGATAAAATTGATTGTCAGGATATTCCTCAGTTTTTTACATCAAATTTTTACAACTCAAAGTACTCTATGCGTAGAAATTATATCTTTTATATACCAATTAGTCGTACAAATTATTTTTACTATTCACCTTTACAGCGTATCATGATGCATTCAGATAAATATTTGTGTAATATAAATAAATTGTACGTTCCTTACTCTTTATTTGTTAATAAACTACCTAGTAGTTTATAGTAAATTGTTGGTCCAATTAAATATTGTATTAAATTGTGCTTTTCTGTTGCTTAGTTGATATTTGTTATTCTTTTACAATGTAAATCTAACTTAATTGTTATAGTTGTTTTCTTTATTGTATTTTTTTTTTTTTTTGTAAAATTGGCAATTGCCGTTAATAAAGATTTAATTTGAAATCGTTAAATTTGTTGAGTTCAATAAAAAAAACATTAAAATTTGTCTATTTTAACAGTGACTATTTCGAAAAAAAAAAAATAACTCCGCTATTTTGTTCAGTATACTTTTTTCTACATTTAAAAATTTGTTTCATTCATTTATCTTCATAGAAATATTACCAAATCTATGTTTGTCTTAATTAGAACGGATTCTACAGGGTAGGTGGCATTACTTGTCAACTGACCCTCGTAGATAAATGTATTGATATATCAAATATTTTATTATTTTAGGTTTTTCATCGGTATATCAACGATTTAAACATGAGTGTAGAAGATATTCGGAAATTTGTGCTTATTGTGGAGAATATTTCTATCAAAGGACACAGTTTTTAATCCATTTTTATAGGCAGCATTTTATAAAAAAACCGAAAAACAGTAGTAAACATAGAAATATTCATTATAAGAAAAAAGATGCAAAGTATCTTCAACATGCTATTTGTACAAAAAAGTTTCAAACACAACGCCACCTAAAACGCGTGAAGAATGGAAAAAATATCTTGAAATGTAAAATTTGTTTGGAAATGTTTAAAGTGAATGATCCATGAGAGTGCAGTCTAAAGTAAAACCCGTTTGTTGCAAAATTTGTGAAAAAAATAGTCTTAAATGTTTAAAGGTGTGTTTACAAAAAGTCACTTTTTCTTTTGGCACATTCACACTTGAAAATAATAACAGAACATTTGAAAATACACAATGCAAAAAAAGCAAATAAATGTGAAATCTGTTTAAAAAGTTTTAATTATAAATGTCATTTAAAGCAACACATGAGAATGCATACTAAAGAAAAGCAATTTAAATGTGAAATTTGTTCACATTCGTTTCGACATAAATCACATTTAAATAGACATATGTTAATACATACTGGTAAAAAGTCATTTAAATGTAAAATTTGTTCACACATGTTTCGAGAAAAATCAAATTTAAATAGACATATGTTAATACACACTGAAGAAAAGCCATTTAAATGTAAAATTTGTTCACATTCGTTTCGACATAAATTAACTTTAAATACACATTTGCTAAAATACTCTGGAAAAAATCCATTTAAATGTGAAATTTGTTTAGACGCGTTTCGACAAAAATCACATTTAAATACACATATGTTAATACACACTGGTAAAAAGCCATTTATATGTGAAATTTGTTCACACATGTTTCGACAAAAAACATCTTTAAATACACATATGCTAAAACACACTGGGAAAAAGCCATTTAAATGTAAAATTTGTTCACATTCGTTTCGACATAAATTTAGTTTAAAACAACATTTGCTAATACACACCGGTGAAAAGCCATTTAGATGTGAAATTTGTTTAGATACGTTTCGACAAAAATCAAATTTAAATACACATATTCTAAAACACTCTGAAAAAAAGCCATTAAAATGTGAAATTTGTTTAGAGACGTTTCGAAATAAATCAAATTTAAATACACATATGCTTAATCACACTGGTGAAAAGCCATTTAAATGTGAAATTTGTTCACACATGTTTCGACAAAAATCAAGTTTAAATAGACATATGCTAATACACACTGGTAAAAAGCCATTTAAATGTGAAATTTGTTTAGACAAGTTTCGACAAAAATCAAATTTAAATACACATATGTGTTAATACACACTGGTGAAAAGCCATTTAGATGTAAAATTTGTTTACTTGGTTTTAGACAGAAAATAAATTTAACAACCCATATGCGAAAACATACTGGACAAAAAACAAATTAAAACCTTCAAAGGGTTAATCACTTTGAAGAAAATTCATTTAAATATAAAATTTGTTCTAATATGTTTGACACAAAAAAATATGGAATTTTTTCAGAAAATTTTAAATATATATTTTCAATACTTTTCTTCGTTTCCTTTATATATTTATGTATTATTATTAATTTGTTTTGTAATAAACTTGAACTATTGAAGAGTATCTATTGTTTTTTTTTACAATAATTAGATTTTTCAATACACAAATCAATAAAATATATCTATATATATATATATATATATATATATATATATATATATATATATATATATATATATATACATATATATATATATATATATATATATATATATATATATATATATAAAAGATAGTTTCTATGTATATAGTCACTCATCACGATATCTCTGGAACTAATAAGGCCGATCGACTAATCTGAATAAAATATTAAAGGAAGAACATCGCTATTTAAAATAAAAACTTTAAAAAAAAATTAAACCTATTTAAAAAAATTGTAAAAAACGAGTGTGGCAGTCAGTGTGACTGCTGGCAGAAGTTATACTTTTATGAACGCACCCGGATTCATAAATTTGTATGCAAATGATTTAGCAAAATCATTATATGATATTCATGTTCAGCGACCCCAAAAACTTCCTAGTACCAAGTGCACACTCTTTTTGTATCGAATTTGCATAAAATCTTAAGCACCAAGTATTTCAAAGACCATCGCCATTATTATAATCGTATTTAGCGACTCAAAAAACCGCAGAGTACCAAGTGTGCACTGATTTCGTACAGAATTTACATAAAACCCCAGGAGAAGAGGTAAATACCCTAGATACCAAGTGCTGTGGAGACTTTCGGAATCGTGATATTCGTGTTCAGCGACTCCAAAAACCCCGAGTATATAAATTGAACCCAATTTCAGCAATACTTACCGAGTTGTGAGTTTTCTCTCTATTGTCTATTCGGAATGCACTTTTCGAATGCAGAAATGCAATTTGTTATTTTTACATTATAAAAAATAGCGACAAAAAAACGGATGCCGATTTATCTTACTTTACAAAATTCGGAGGTTTTGGTGCTTTATTTTCTCGACTATTCATAAAAACTCTGTTTATGTAGCCGATAACCTTAAAAACATAGAGCAGAATATACTGCAACCATGTGACGGTATTTTAGACTACAATACAATACTTATTACTGAATATTATTATTAATATAAAATGCTAATTTTTTTATGTATATTTACGTGACAGAATTATAAAATAAGATGTTAAATAATCATGTGGTCCGTCACTATGATATTCATACATTAGTTCAGACTGTTTTTTGTATATCTATCCCTTTTCAATGTACTGAATGTTGAAACGGTATTCAAAGGACTTATAGTTATGACTAATAACATGTGATAAATATTTCATCTGTGTTTTTACCGACCAATATACATTATAAGTGTGTCTGTCTCTCTCTTACTCACACCATTAGATATGTAATGATTTTTCTCATTTAACAGTACACAAATCTTTTCCACCGAGTGCACGAATAGAAGTATAACTTCAAAAAATTATAGATACCACAAATACAATACATACCACGAATTTAGAAGGCAAACAAACACTGCAGAGAATTGTAAAGTGTGTTTTTGTACAATAAAATAAATTGTTAATAAATAAAAATATATTTATATAAACATGTATAATTACTCTAATAAGTAAATATAATACTAAGATTAAATTGGAGTTATGAAGGGTAGGCTTATAATTGGAGTACATTCACTCAGTTAAATATATATGTATAAATAAATTTAAATAAAAATCTGTCATAAAGTCATTTTTTTTGCGCATGCGCAGTAGGAATTACCAATTCCAAAAAATTACTTAAAAATAGAAAAACAATCGGACAAATAAAAATATTGATCGGACAATGAATAAAAAAATACTTTTTGTACAACTGTCATTAAAAGTGACACTTTTAATGATAGCAAACAATGTTAAAAACGATTGTTTACATAGCAGCGTGTTAAAATAGTTATTTATGATATGAGTGTTAAAAGTGAGGTTTTATTTTGTGAGTGAAAACGTTTGTGAAATGAGCGGAGCGAATTGAACAATTTCACGAACAAAATAAAATCACTTTTAACACAAATACCATACAATGTTTTTTGTACAACTTCCCTATTTTGATAATGAAATGAGCGAATTTGCAATGACAATAAACCAAACCGTGTTAAAAGACTAAACCGTGTTAAAAGTAAACTTGTTTACATGGCAACGTGTTAAAAGTATTTTTAACACGCTGCTATGTAAACAATCGTTTTTAACATTGTTTGCTATCATTAAAAGTGACACTTTACAAAATGTAACTTTAATATGTCAATCTGACGATGCTAATTCTAGCCAAACATATGTCATTATAATTAAAAGCCTAAAACTTTTTAATTAAACGTAGAAGTTGCGTAAAAAATAAAGAGTTTTTTATTATTTTTTATTATTCTTAATAAGATGAACTTCCAAAAAGTAAGGGTCAGTATAATAAATTTAAGTTACCGATTATTACAGATATACAATTGATCTGACAACAATGCATAAAAATTTGAATTTTTCGCGCAGAAATGAAGTAAATTTGGTGCTTTTTTCAATGCGCAGAGTCCTGCGCGACCGAACCGTTTTAAGTATTAACCCCATCTTCAAGATTACCTTTTTTAATTCCAAAAATTATCCTTAAAAAACGTCTGCGGCAACACATTGAAAAAGCCACAAATTTACCTGATCTTGTGCGAGAAATTCAAATTTTTATGCATTTTTAACCAACTTCAAAAAAGGAGAAGGTTATCAATTCGACCATATTTTTTTTATGGATGTTACCGAATATCTCCGGTATATATAACTCGATTTTAAAAATTCTTTTTGCATGCAAAAGGGTAGAGTGTCCCATTGTTCCCATAGAAATTTGGTCTGGTCATCAATGTAAAAGATATTCACGGAAATAAGGAGAAGGGTCTCAGTTTGACCATATTTTTTTATATACGTTACTGAATATCTCCGGTACTTATAATCCGATTTGAAAAAATCTTTTTGCATTCAAAAAAGTAGTGTCCGTGTGGTCCCATAGAAATTTAATTAGGGTCCGGTTATCAATGTGGAAGATATTTCAAGAAATACCACAAAAATCAACAGAATAAGCTCTGCAGTTCAGTTAATTTGTTAATAATGATGTATAACATAAAAACATAATAATTAGCCCATTACTGTCCCACTCTAAAGCCAAAGACATCTTCTCACAAGGAGAAGGAATGAGCATTTAATCAATTCTCTTGCTTACTGCGAATTGGTGATTTCAGACAATTTATTTCACGTTTCATCACGATGTTTTCCTTTACCGTGCGTGCTTCGTGTTTTTAGGTGTTAGACAATTTACTTATGTCTCCAAAAACTCACATTGGTACATATCGGGATTGTTGGGGATTAAACTTAGTACCTCTTGCACGGTTATTAAAAGTCTTTGAAAATAGTACGTCATGAATCAAGTAGCAACTAAAAATGATAAAATAAAAACTTTTTAAAAAAAATTAAACCGCCTTCAAAAAATTTACTCAAAAGAGCCAGAAATATAATCTTTATTTCTTAATAAAATTGGAACCAACTAGGCATCTGATTTCGATTTCCTTGAAGCCGGCTCCAATCGCAAATTACCTTCTATTATAATCTTAGCTATTAAATCTAGATTTCGAATGTTAGTTACAAAGATATAAACCATTGGAGCCGACTTCAAGGAAATTGAAATCAGATGCCTAGTTGGTTCCAATTTTATTAAGAAATAAAGATTTTATTTCTGGCATTTTAGAGTAAATTTTTTGAAGGTGGTTTAATTTTTTTTTTTAAGTTTTTATTGTCAGCTCAATTGTATATCTGTAATAATCTAAAACTACTAAAATAAAAGCAGAAGACCGTTAAATTTGTCCATTTTTCAAAAAATTCAAAAAACTCTTAATTTATTACAATTTCATAAAAATAACCAAAAAATCATAAAAATCTTGATAAAAAACAGAAAACCGATAAATTTGTCGATATTTATAAAATAAACCGTTAAAATTTGTCCATATTTTCAGAAAAATCGCCAAAAAACTTTAAATTGTCAAATTTCGCAAAAATAACCAAAAATTCATAAAAACATTGCCATAAAAACAAAAAACCGGTAAATTTGTCGATTTTTATAAGGAAACCATTAAAATTTTGTTGATGTTTAAATGAAAATCGGAAAACGTAACAATGCCGCAAAAATAACCAAAAAACAAAAAAACAGAAAACTGTTAAATTGGTCGACTTTTTAAAAGAAACCTGTCAAATTGTAATATGTTCGTGATGTCTTTAATTTTATCAATTTTAACATTTAAACAACGTGTTGATAGAAGTCTGAATGACGAGGCTCTGAAGATGGTTTTGTAAACCGAAAGCGCTTAGCCGATTATTAAAGATTTTACACACTTCGTACGAATTTTCATTTCCTTCTGGTATCTACAGTGTGTACTCCATAATTTGGTTACTATACAAAATTTAAAATTTAATGCCAAAATAAGCTGCAATAATTGAAACTGGTTTTACACCATTAAGTTTATTCTAAAATTACTAGTCCGCAACCATTTCACAATTTCTTTCTTACATTTGTAGTATGGCTTAGATCTAATTGAAATGGGCAGGTTATTGTAGATTTTAGGCCCAATAACATAGATACTGTTCTGGCAGACTGTATGTCCGGAGTTTTGTAGAACGACATTATTTCTAGCAGCAAACCTTGTGTTTAATCTATGAGATACATACTCTCTATAATAAGTTGATGTTAACATAAATCTAATAATAGCTTTAATATAAATTTGATTTATTTTTAATAATTCGCTGTCTCTAAACACAAGTTCGGAAGAATATCGTGTATTTTTAAATAACATTATTTTAATGACCCATTTCTGAGCTACTTCCAGCTTTTTCAAAATAGTCAAACCAGCACCACCCCAAACCACTATTCCATATTCAAAATAGATTCCACTAAAGCTTGATAAACAGACTTTAATGTTTTGAAAGATACTATGTTTCTTAATTCATAGAATTTAAAAATTAATTTTCTAATTTTATTAGTGACATATTTTATATGATCTTTCCAGGTAAAATTTTCGTCAATGTAGACTCCCAGATACTTAATAGAATTTATTCTATTCATCAGATCAGTACAGTTGCAATATTGCACTCTTTCACATTGCCTATCATGAAATTTAATAGTTTGGAAATCAGGTAATGAGTTCGAAGAGAGTGAGAAAGCAAAAAATTTAGTCTTTTCAACATTCAATGAGAGCAGACTATTGTCAAACCATATTTTTATGCTTTTTGTGCCTTTCGTTTCGTTGATTCCCAGTCTTCCCCACTTATGATTACACCTGAATCATCAGCAAAACAAAAAACTGTCTCATCGTTCTTTAACACAGACAATAGACTGTCTATATAAATGTTGAAAAGTAGTGCCCTGTGGCACACCAACTTCAACTTTACGATACTGACTTATCTCATTAGCTATTTTTGTTCTTTGTTTCCTTTTTAAGTAGGATTTGATTAGTAAATTAGGTCAACCACGCACACCAATGTCTTCTAATCGTTCCAGAAGAATTTGGTATTCCACCGTATCGAAGGCTTTCTGTAGATCAATGAAGATGCCCATAACCTTATTGCCAGTATCCAAGTTTTTCAGGATAGTTTTTGTTACCATGCACAATGTGTTCTCGGTACTAGAGCCCTCTCTGAATGCAAATTGATTGATATGTAGCAGATGATTTTCTTCTAAAAAATTCATTATTTGGCTTTTAAAACATTTCTCTATGATTTTACTAATTGTGCTAGTCAGCGCAATTGGTCTATAGTTACTCATCAGTAGTTTGTCACCTTTTTTGTATAAAGACACAATTATAGATGTTTTTAATATCTCAGGGAACACACCAGCACCGAAAATCATATTTACAACATGTAAGAACGGTTTCATGATGTATGATTTGAAACTCTGTATTATATCAGAGCTAATTCCATCATCTCCACCTCTCACCCCTTTTTTCAAACTTTCAATTACTTTGCTTAAATGGCATTCAGAAGTAGGTGTAAGGAAAAACGAGAAACCTGCTTTATTTACACACCTAATTTCAGATCTAGTTTTAGTATTGATTTTGTCGGCAAGTTTTCTACCTATACTAGAAAAATATTCGTTGAATTCCTCAGCTATCAATTTTTTGTTACAAATTTCTGCATTCTCCGAATTTAAAATATTATTATTATTTCGTTTATAGATCTCTGGTCATTTGTTGCTTCTTTAATAACATTCCATAATTTTTTTTGAGTCTTTAATATTATCCTGAGCTAATTGTTTATAGTATGTATATTTGGAAATTTTTATCAGTTTTGTTAGTATTTGCCTATATTCTTTAAATCTGTTTAAAAGTACTAAATTATTATGATTTATTGTACATTCTTTTTTTAATTTATCTCTATTTCAAAGGTATATCAAATATTTTATTATTTTAGGTTTTTCATCGGTATATCAACGATTTAAACATGAGTGTAGGAGATATTCGGAAATTTGTGCTTATTGTGGAGAATATTTCTATCAAAGGACATTGTTTTTAATCCATTTTTATAGGCAACATTTTATAAAAAGAACGAAAAACAGTAGTAAACATAGAAATATTAATTATAAAAAAAAGATGCAAAGTGTCTTCAACATGCTATTTGTACAAAAAAGTTTCAAACACAACGCCACCTAAAACGCCTGAAGAATGGAAAAAATATCTTGAAATGTAAAATTTGTTTGGGAATGTTTAAAGTGAATGGTCCATTTCGAAGAGCTCAGTCTAAAGTTAAACCCGTTTGTTGCAAAATTTGTGAAAAAAATAGTCTTAAATGTTTAAAGGTATGTTTACAAAAAGTCACACTTTCTTCTGACCCATTCACAGTTGAAAATGATTTAAAAGAACATTTGAAAATACACAATGCAAAAAAAGCAAATAAATGTGAAATCTGTTCAAAAAGTTTTAATTATAAAAGTCATTTAAAGCAACATATGAGAATGCATACTAAAGAAAAACCATTTAAATGTAAAATCTGTTCACACATGTTTCGAGAAAAATCAAATTTAAATAGACATATGTTAATACACACTGAAGAAAAGCCATTTAAATGTGAAATTTGTTCACAAGCCTTTCGAGATAAATCAAATTTAAACAAACATATGTTAATACACAATGGAAAGAAGTCATTTCTGTGTGAAATTTGTTCACACGCCTTTCGAGATAAATATATTTTAAATAGACATATGTTAATACACACTGGTAAAAAGTCATTTAAATGTAAAATTTGTTCATATACCTGTCTACAAAAATCAGATTTAAATAAACATATGTTAATACACACTGATAAAAAGCCATTTAAATGTGAAATTTGTTTAGACAAGTTTCGACAAAAATCAAATTTAAATACACATATGTGTTAATACACACTGGTGAAAAGCCATTTAGATGTGAAATTTGTTTACTTGGTTTTAGACAGAAAATAAATTTAACAACCCATATGCGAAAACATACTGGACAAAAAACAAATTAAAACCTTCAAATGGTTAATCACTTTGGAGAAAATTCATTTAAATATAAAATTTGTTCTAATATGTTTGACACAAAAAAATATGGAATTTTTTCAGAAAATTTTAAATATATATTTTCAATACTTTTCTTCGTTTCCTTTATATATTTATGTATTATTATTAATTTGTTTTGCAATAAACTTGAACTATTGAAGAGTATCTATTGTTTTTTCTTACAATAATTCGATTTTTCAATACACAAATCAATAAAATATATCTATCTATATATATATAAAAGATAGTTTCTATGTATATAGTCACTCATCACGATATCTCTGGAACTAATAAGGCCGATCGACTAATCTGAATAAAATATTAAAGGAAGAACATCGCTATTTAAAATAAAAACTTAAAAAAAAAAAATTAAATCTATTTAAAAAAATTGTAAAAAACGAGTTTCGACAAAAATCAAGTTTAAAGCCCAATTTGCTAATACACACTGGGAAAAAGCCATTTAAATGTAAAATTTGTTTCCATACCTCTCGACAAAAAGCAGATTTAAATAAACATATGTTAATACACACTGGTGCAAAGCCATTTAAATGTGGAATTTGTTCACACGCCTTTCGAGATAAATCTATTTTAAATAGACATATGTTAATACACACTGGTAAAAAGTCATTTAAATGTAAAATTTGTTCATATACCTGTCTACAAAAATCAGATTTAAATAAACATATGTTAATACACACTGACAAATAGCCATTTAAATGTGAAATTTGCTTAGGCACGTTTCGACAAAAATCAAGTTTAAAGCCACATTTGCTAATATACACTGGGAAAAGGCCATTTAAATGTAAAATTTGTTCACATACCTCTCGACAAAAAGCAGATTTAAATAAATATATGTTGATACACACTGGTGCAAAGCCATTTAAATGTGAAATTTGTTTAGACACGTTTCGACATAAATCAAATTTAAATAGACATATGTTAATACACACTTGTGAAAAGCCATTTAAATTTGAAATTTGTTCACATTCATTTCGACATAAATCAAATTTAAAGAAACATATGCTAATACACACTGGGAAAAAACCGACTTAAACGTGAAATCTGTTTACACACGTTTCGACAAAAATCAAATTTAAATAGACATATGCTAATACATACTGGTAAAAAGCCATTTAGATGTGAAATCTATTTATGCCCGTTTGCACCACATATTTTAAGTATTACTTAAAGTTAAGTAGAACTTAAGATTCTCAATTTGTTTGCACCAGCCGTTAATCTATGCTTAACATAGCAAAGCAATTCTTAACTTTAAGTCCCCCTCGGTTGGGTACTTAAGTAGTTCTTGGCGATAAATCGAGAATATAACCTCAATTTTTTTGTTTGTGTGCAGCTTTCACTTATTAATAATGGATTTTGAGAATAAACGATATTTTTGAGGACGATTTAGATATTTTAGATATAATTGACCATGGATTTCCTAGATTAAGATATACACGGTCAGATTATTTTCACGAAATGGACGAATTTAATTTTTATAAACGGTTTAGGTTAACAAAGTAAACAGTTTTACAAGTATTAATTCAAATTGAAGAATTTGATAATAATGTGTAAGTTGATGTACATTTCTGTTAAATATTGATAAACATAACAGTATGGTTACATTATTTTTAGAAACAATAGTGTGTCTCCTATGAACCAGCTGCTAGTGGCACTGCGTTTCTATGCTTCATCTGGTCATCTTGTATCTATTGTTGACTTTGGAGGGATGCACACATCAACGGTTTCAAGGATTATTTTCAGAGTATCTCCTGCGCTTGCAGGATTGAGCCCTCAACACATAAAAATTCCCGAAACCCTTGAGGAGATACAGCAAGTGCAAAACGTTTTTTTTTGCTGTTGCTTCTTTCCTAGAGTTATAGGAGCAATCGATTGTACACATGTTAAAATACAATCACCTGGTGAAGACGATGCTGAAGTTTTCAGGAACCGTAAAGGATACTTTTCCTTGAATGTTCAAGTCATATCTGATGCGAGGCTGCAAATTTTGGATCTTGTGGCCAGATGGCCTGGTTGAGCTCATGATGCTACAATTTTTATAGTAGCAGAATACGAGCTCGAGTACAGAATGGTGAATTTCAAAATTCATTCTTATTAGATAATTTTTTACAATTTACAATGTAAATGAGCTTGAAGCTTTAATTGGGCAGGGAAATATTATGGTGGCTCAGAATGATAATAACGTAATAGTTAGAGATGTTTTAATAAATGATTATTTTAATAATTTATAGATCAAATATATGGGCTATTGGGATTTTAATAATTTATAGATCAGAGATATGTGCTATTGGGATACCTCATATTTCACTACTCACTTGTGAGTAGTAAATACATCTAGCGACATTCTATTTTGCTACCTGTATTTGAGTATATAGGGTACATATTCGAAATATTTAGGTAGTGAAATTCAATTTCATCACCAAAGTTAATATGAAAATGCTTCATGCGCACTTTCATCTGAAAATTTTTATTTTCTAAACAAAAAACATAATATTCCAACATTTGGACGTAACTTATTTATATTTATATTTTACATTAATTAAAACAGTATTGATTATTGGTTTATTTATTATTTAAATGATACATAAAAAATGAATTAATACATAATAAACAACTAAAATTATTAACTATAATGTATTGAATAAAAATAATCAACATCAAGAAACAACCGAAGTACGCAGATAATATCAGCGAAATGACACTCAGTCGTGCCAAAACTCTACGTGACCATTAAGTTACAGTAAAAGTTCCTAAAAATTTGCGACGTTGCCGAGTCTCCCAAACCTTAAGATGTTCTTTGTAGAGCATTGTCTTAAATTGGATGGTGCAACACATGTAATACTTAAGCCATGCTTATTGTTAAGAACTTCTTAGTAAAGTATTACTTAAATCTAAATCGGTGCAAACGGGCATTACTTACTTTTAGACAGAAAATAAATTTAACACGACATATGCGAAAACACACTGGACAAAAAACAAATTAAAACCTTTAAATGGTAAATCACATTAAAGAAAATGCATTTAAATATAAAATTTGTTCTAATACGTTTGACACAAAAAAATATGGAATTTTTTCAGAAAATTTAAATATATATTTTTAATATTTTTTCTTCCTTTCTTTATTGTTGTATTATTATTGTATTATTATAATTTTTTTTTTGTAATAAACTTTAACTGTTGAAGAGTATCTATTGTTTTCTTTTACAATAATTCGATTTTTCAATACACAAGACAATAAAATATATATAATCTATACATATCAAAGGAGTGTCATCTGGTGAGAGTCAGCTTAGCATTGGGGTTCCCCACGGTTCAGTCCTCGGCCCAATTCTATTCTTAATCTATATTAACGATCTACCCTATGCTGATAACATTACAAAATATGCACTCTTTGCGGATGACAACAATTTCTTGTTTATCTGGCAGCCTGGATGAATCGCTGAGGGGTTACGTGGTGGCACAGGAAAGGGCTGAGCTATAATAATAATAATAAGTTTATTGAGATAGTAAATACAATATACATCATTAGATTGTGAGTTAAAGGACATTTCAATAAACATAGGTTTCTTGCTGAGGCGTTTAGAACGCCTGTGCGCAAGAATCGCATTAATTATAAGTATATAAGAATAAAGTAAAATAAAATAGTATGTGCCAACTGCCAACTTAATCTATATATATATATATATATATATATATATATATATATATATATATATAAGTAAAAGTGGTTATTGGGCAAACAGCAATACTTAACGTTAAATAAAACTCTTTAGAGTATTTTTAATCCAAGCTTTCGTAATTACTTTATTACATTATCAAGGAGCTACAAAATTAAGAGTGACAGAATGCAAGTAGAAATAAATTATAAATTTATACTTACATCTCTGTGAGGTTATAACGTTGTTGTTCTAAAAGAAATTAACATGAGTAAATAATAAATTATAAAATGAAAATGATGTTTTTTATAAGTATTATCAAATTGATGTTTCTCACAAGATATGACATTAATGATTAAATAGTCATGTAACTATGATATCAAAAGTAATAAATTAGAGAACTAACTATAAGGTATTAGGAATAATAAAAAAAAAAAAAATTTTTATAAATTATGGAAGTATTAAGATATAACAATATTAAAGCTTAGATGTTATTAGTCACTCTTAATTTTGTAGCTCCTTGATAATGTAATAAAGTAATTACGAAAGCTTGGATTAAAAATACTCTAAAGAGTTTTATTTAACGTTAAGTATTGCTGTTTGCCCAATAACCACTTTTACTAATAATTAATTTTTCAGCAAATATTACTATTTAATTATATATATATATATATATATATATATATATATATATATATATATATATATATATATATATATATATATATATATATAATGAATGTTTGTCTGTATGTCTGTATGTACTCAATGAACTCAAAAACTACTGGACCGATTATTATGAAAATTGGTATGTATATGTATTTTTCCACGGAGAAGGTTTGTATGATATGCTCATTGATGCCACTCGCCACCAGGTGGCGCTGCAGAGTAGCAACTTCTGTCCCGTTCAACCGATTGTCATGAAAATTGGTATGTATATGTATTTTTCCACGGAGAAGGTTTGTATGATATGCTCATTGATGATGCGCTGCAGTGTAGCAACTTCTGCCCCGTTCAACCGATTGTCACAAAAAATCAGTATGATGATGTATTTTTAATAGGTAAGATGAATATGATGTTCGTGTTAATGGAAGTTACCACCAGATGGCGCTTCCATGTATCAAGTTCAATAATTACGAAAATAACCAGCTCAGGTATTTCCTGCATCTCCGAAGTCATTCCACATGTTGTCACATTGATAAAATACCTAGAGAAAGAGAACACCAAATTTAACTAGAATAAGATCGTCACTTCAAGAACACCTTAAAAAACGGGTCAAATTTGATGACAAATATCTGATTGTCACTTTTATTGACCCACGTTTTAAAACCAGTTTCCTGGGATTAGTTCGAGCTGAAAAAGCAAAACAGAAAACTCTTTTAGATGCTTTGAAAATGAGTCGTGATGAGTCAAAAGTAGTACCTACCGATGATGATTTTTCTCCAATTCGTAAGAAAAAATACAACCATGAAACTGAAAAATAAAATGAAAATACACGACAGTTTTTTTTGAGGAAGTCGCTACAGAGTAACTATGTGCAAAATGACCCAAATATAGGGAATATTTTTGTGGCAAATGAGATCGATATTTATTTAAAAAGTATTCGCCTAAATCGGACGGCAGACCCATACAAGTTGTGGTCAGTAAATGAAACAATGTATCCAAACCAGATAAAATTTGCTAAGATCTATTTATCTCCTGGCAGTAGTGTTTATAGTGAGAGGCTATTTTGGAAAGAAAAGCAGAACCGTTTGCTATCAACAAACGCTGAATAATATATTTATTTTTTCCAAAATTTGGTAATCGGTATTTGGTCGAATACTGCATGCTATTCGGCCGAATACCGAATATTAAAAAAAGTGACCGAATAGGCAGAATACCGAATAGTAGCTGAATATTCGTGGCATCTCTATTATAAATAGTGTAACCAACACGACTTTCTTTACTCAATACTTTATTCATGCTATTCCAGTAGTTACACACGTCAATAAAAAAATACAACATAGGGCCTCAAATGGCATTAATAATAATAAAAAATATACATGTATTAACTTAACATAAATATTATAAATAAGGACCAATAATTACACACATTAACACTTGATTAAAAAAAATGTCATACAATAATAATTATAAGGACTTTCCAACACGTTAAAATTATAATTAAAAGAATAAAAAGCTTCGCTTAAAAGAAATTCTCCAATTTTTTGTTTAAAATTTTACAAAGTGCATATTTCTAATTGTTTCGGGTAGGACATTAAAAAAATTTACAGCCCAATATCCCGGACCATCCTGACACGTTCGCAGACGCCAATAGGGGGAAACCAAATCATTTCTCGCACGAGTGTTATAATGATGTATATCTCCGTGAGCCCTATAGAGATCCATATTCTCCCTAACAGACAACAGACAATAAAATATATATAGACAAGGGACAGTCAACAGTCGTGTACTAACATACTTCCGTCTACAGTCATCTCTATACCCCAAAACCAGACAAAACTCTCACCGCCTTCCGCTGCAGTCCAAAAACTCTGTACCTTCCAGCCGAGTGCCCCCAAGCTAAAATGGCATATGATATGTGGGAGTTAAAGATAGCAAAAAATGCAGTTCGTAACACACCGAGCAAGGTTCCTGAGCACATACAGCCCTCTGTTCAGCTTACTAATGCCCTCACTGCAGTTTCGGGTCAAGAAGCACACCTAAAAACTTTACACTCGCCGGATTATCGAACTCGGCCAAGCTTCTTATTGAGAAAATCATTGTTTCAGTTTTGCTGATATTGAGCAATAATTTATTAGCTGACATCAAAACTATATAATGCCTTAGACCAAAAAAACCCACAATATCCATCTTCGTCGACCTATCTAAAGCCTTTGACACTGTATGTCATCAACGCCTCTTAAAAAAATTACACGTGTATGGTTTAAGGGGGAAAATATTTAATCTATTGAAAAGTTACCTGGAGCACAGAGTTCAATATGTAGACATTGAAGGAGAACGCAGTGGGCAGAGAATAGTTACTTATGGAGTCCCACAGGGAACGGTACTCGGCCCATTGCTATTTTCCTTGTATGTCAATGATCTGTTGCGCCTAGATACTAAAGGAAATGTTATATGTTTCGCAGATGACACGGTGATAACGTATTCTGCTACAAGCTGGGATGAACTAAAATTATTTTTTTTGGAAGATTTTAAAATAATTGAACAATGGTTCAGATTAAATAAACTAACTTTAAATATTGATAAAACCAAATACATACCTTTTACATCATATAATAAATATCAGCCAAACCTAGGCCCAATACGCCTAGATGACAAATACCAAATCCCAGAGGCAGTATCTATTAAATACCTAGGCATCACAATAGATCGACACCTCAGATGGGATTTACAAAATAAAAAAAATTACTAATAAAATTAGAGGCTTACTATATAAATTTAGGTACTTACGTGACTTTTTAGAGCAAAAACAACTAAAAATTTTATATTATTCCTTGGCTTAGTCTCTCTTATCTTATGGGCTTATTGCATGGGGTGGAGCAGCTGATTTTTATATGAAAAATGAAAAAACAGTTCAAAAATTTCTATTAAACATAATGTACAACAAGCGAGCAACTTATCCTAGCGAAAACCTTTATAAAGAAACCCTTATGCTTGATATGAGGCAATTGTACTGCCATAGTATGCTATTAAATATTTTTAAACAAAAAATAAAATTCAATTCACTTCCTCATAACTATGGTACACGAGAGCAAAATATATATCTTACCACCAGTAACAAAACTATAGGCCAGCGCTCCCATCAATACTATGCAGCAAGACTTTACAAACTATTACCAACTAGTATCATAAATTTAAACAGTTTTCCTAGATACAAGAATAATATAAAAAATTGGATTGTAAATAACAGATATATTTTAAATAATTTAATAGACTTAAGGTACGTCAGGTAAAAATAATTATTTTTGTGTGAATGTCTGATTAAATTTAGTATATTGTTTGCGTATTTTTTTTCCTATTTCTCTAAATTGTTGTATCCTATTTTAATCTATTTAATTTCTATTACTATTTTATCAAATTCTGTAAATATATGTATGTTAGGTGATAATATTTATGTTAAACTAGCTGTACCCGGCGTGCGTTGCTACACCAACAACTAAAATAAATTTAAGACAAATAAAGGATCAGTAGAGATAGAGAAGGAAAGAAAGTTTATAGTTTTGTTTTACTTATCGCACCAAAAATATATTTTAAGAACTTTTATTTATACAAATTCGTATAGATATCTATTAAAATCAGTATTGAACTTGATACATGGAAGCGCCATCTGGTGGTAACTTCCATTAACACGAACATCATATTCATCTTACCTATTAAAAATACATCATCATACTGATTTTTGTGACAATCGGTTGAACGGGGCAGAAGTTGCTACACTGCAGCGCATCATCAATGAGCATATCATACAAACCTTCTCCGTGGA
The DNA here is from genome assembly GCA_964028335.1 of Altica lythri. Lineage (NCBI taxonomy): Eukaryota > Metazoa > Arthropoda > Insecta > Coleoptera > Chrysomelidae > Altica > Altica lythri. The sequence continues at coordinate 47,746,647 of OZ034808.1, read as the reverse complement.
AAAATACATATACATACCAATTTTCATGACAATCGGTTGAACGGGACAGAAGTTGCTACTCTGCAGCGCCACCTGGTGGCGAGTGGCATCAATGAGCATATCATACAAACCTTCTCCGTGGAAAAATACATATACATACCAATTTTCATAATAATCGGTCCAGTAGTTTTTGAGTTCATTGAGTACATACAGACATACAGACAAACATTCATTTATATATATATATATATATATATATATATATATATATATATATATATATATATATATATATATAAATGAATGTTTGTCTGTATGTCTGTATGTACTCAATGAACTCAAAAACTACTGGACCGATTATTATGAAAATTGGTATGTATATGTATTTTTCCACGGAGAAGGTTTGTATGATATGCTCATTGATGCCACTCGCCACCAGGTGGCGCTGCAGAGTAGCAACTTCTGTCCCGTTCAACCGATTGTCATGAAAATTGGTATGTATATGTATTTTTCCACGGAGAAGGTTTGTATGATATGCTCATTGATGATGCGCTGCAGTGTAGCAACTTCTGCCCCGTTCAACCGATTGTCACAAAAATCAGTATGATGATGTATTTTTAATAGGTAAGATGAATATGATGTTCGTGTTAATGGAAGTTACCACCAGATGGCGCTTCCATGTATCAAGTTCAATACTGATTTTAATAGATATCTATACGAATTTGTATAAATAAAAGTTCTTAAAATATATTTTTGGTGCGATAAGTAAAACAAAACTATAAACTTTCTTTCCTTCTCTATCTCTACTGATCCTTTATTTGTCTTAAATTTATTTTAGTTGTTGGTGTAGCAACGCACGCCGGGTACAGCTAGTTTAACATAAATATTATCACCTAACATACATATATTTACAGAATTTGATAAAATAGTAATAGAAATTAAATAGATTAAAATAGGATACAACAATTTAGAGAAATAGGAAAAAAAATACGCAAACAATATACTAAATTTAATCAGACATTCACACAAAAATAATTATTTTTACCTGACGTACCTTAAGTCTATTAAATTATTTAAAATAGATCTGTTATTTACAATCCAATTTTTTATATTATTCTTGTATCTAGGAAAACTGTTTAAATTTATGATACTAGTTGGTAATAGTTTGTAAAGTCTTGCTGCATAGTATTGATGGGAGCGCTGGCCTATAGTTTTGTTACTGGTGGTAAGATATATATTTTGCTCTCGTGTACCATAGTTATGAGGAAGTGAATTGAATTTTATTTTTTGTTTAAAAATATTTAATAGCATACTATGGCAGTACAATTGCCTCATATCAAGCATAAGGGTTTCTTTATAAAGGTTTTCGCTAGGATAAGTTGCTCGCTTGTTGTACATTATGTTTAATAGAAATTTTTGAACTGTTTTTTCATTTTTCATATAAAAATCAGCTGCTCCACCCCATGCAATAAGCCCATAAGATAAGAGAGACTAAGCCAAGGAATAATATAAAATTTTTAGTTGTTTTTGCTCTAAAAAGTCACGTAAGTACCTAAATTTATATAGTAAGCCTCTAATTTTATTAGTAATTTTTTTTATTTTGTAAATCCCATCTGAGGTGTCGATCTATTGTGATGCCTAGGTATTTAATAGATACTGCCTCTGGGATTTGGTATTTGTCATCTAGGCGTATTGGGCCTAGGTTTGGCTGATATTTATTATATGATGTAAAAGGTATGTATTTGGTTTTATCAATATTTAAAGTTAATTTATTTAATCTGAACCATTGTTCAATTATTTTAAAATCTTCCAAAAAAAATAATTTTAGTTCATCCCAGCTTGTAGCAGAATACGTTATCACCGTGTCATCTGCGAAACATATAACATTTCCTTTAGTATCTAGGCGCAACAGATCATTGACATACAAGGAAAATAGCAATGGGCCGAGTACCGTTCCCTGTGGGACTCCATAAGTAACTATTCTCTGCCCACTGCGTTCTCCTTCAATGTCTACATATTGAACTCTGTGCTCCAGGTAACTTTTCAATAGATTAAATATTTTCCCCCTTAAACCATACACGTGTAATTTTTTTAAGAGGCGTTGATGACATACAGTGTCAAAGGCTTTAGATAGGTCAACGAAGATGGATATTGTGGGTTTTTTTGGTCTAAGGCATTATATAGTTTTGATGTCAGCTAATAAATTATTGCTCAATATCAGCAAAACTGAAACAATGATTTTCTCAATAAGAAGCTTGGCCGAGTTCGATAATCCGGCGAGTGTAAAGTTTTTAGGTGTGCTTCTTGACCCGAAACTGCAGTGAGGGCATTAGTAAGCTGAACAGAGGGCTGTATGTGCTCAGGAACCTTGCTCGGTGTGTTACGAACTGCATTTTTTGCTATCTTTAACTCCCACATATCATATGCCATTTTAGCTTGGGGGCACTCGGCTGGAAGGTACAGAGTTTTTGGACTGCAGCGGAAGGCGGTGAGAGTTTTGTCTGGTTTTGGGGTATAGAGATGACTGTAGACGGAAGTATGTTAGTACACGACTGTTGACTGTCCCTTGTCTATATATATTTTATTGTCTGTTGTCTGTTAGGGAGAATATGGATCTCTATAGGGCTCACGGAGATATACATCATTATAACACTCGTGCGAGAAATGATTTGGTTTCCCCCTATTGGCGTCTGCGAACGTGTCAGGATGGTCCGGGATATTGGGCTGTAAATTTTTTTAATGTCCTACCCGAAACAATTAGAAATATGCACTTTGTAAAATTTTAAACAAAAAATTGGAGAATTTCTTTTAAGCGAAGCTTTTTATTCTTTTAATTATAATTTTAACGTGTTGGAAAGTCCTTATAATTATTATTGTATGACATTTTTTTTAATCAAGTGTTAATGTGTGTAATTATTGGTCCTTATTTATAATATTTATGTTAAGTTAATACATGTATATTTTTTATTATTATTAATGCCATTTGAGGCCCTATGTTGTATTTTTTTATTGACGTGTGTAACTACTGGAATAGCATGAATAAAGTATTGAGTAAAGAAAGTCGTGTTGGTTACACTATTTATAATAGAGATGCCACGAATATTCAGCTACTATTCGGTATTCTGCCTATTCGGTCACTTTTTTTAATATTCGGTATTCGGCCGAATAGCATGCAGTATTCGACCAAATACCGATTACCAAATTTTGGAAAAAATAAATATATTATTCAGCGTTTGTTGATAGCAAACGGTTCTGTTTTTCTTCCCAAAATAGCCTCTCACTATAAACACTACTGCCAGGAGATAAATAGATCTTAGCAAATTTTATCTGGTTTGGATACATTGTTTCATTTACTGACCACAACTTGTATGGGTCTGCCGTCCGATTTAGGCGAATACTTTTTAAATAAATATCGATCTCATTTGCCACAAAAATATTCCCTATATTTGGGTCATTTTGCACATAGTTACTCTGTAGCGACTTCCTCAAAAAAAACTGTCGTGTATTTTCATTTTATTGTTTAGTTTCATGGTTGTATTTTTTCTTACGAATTGGAGAAAAATCATCATCGGTAGGTACTACTTTTGACTCATCACGACTCATTTTCAAAGCATCTAAAAGAGTTTTCTGTTTTGCTTTTTCAGCTCGAACTAATCCCAGGAAACTGGTTTTAAAACGTGGGTCAATAAAAGTGACAATCAGATATTTGTCATCAAATTTGACCCGTTTTTTAAGGTGTTCTTGAAGTGACGATCTTATTCTAGTTAAATTTGGTGTTCTCTTTCTCTAGGTATTTTATCAATGTGACAACATGTGGAATGACTTCGGAGATGCAGGAAATACCTGAGCTGGTTATTTTCGTAATCTCTTCAAACGGTTTAAGGAGATTGATACATTGTTTCATGATCTCCCACTGAGAAGGTGTCAAATTGTTTAAAGATTCATGATCTGTAATGTTCAAAGAGACATTTCGCTTTTGCTCTAATAATCGCTCCAATAAATAATATGGTAAATTCCAGCGTGTGTTTATATCGTGTACAAGTAGGTGGTTTGGCAAGTTTAGTTCTTGACGAAAGGATTTCAGCTTTTGTTGTGCTTGTACCAGAGTGGTTAAAATAAGTCTTGCAGCAACAATCCTCTGTGGTATTTCGGTTGTAATGAATGGAATGTAATGAATGAATGGATGAAACACCTACATGAATCGTAGTCTGCGTCCCGTACACCTTTCACCATATTGGCCCCACTGTCGTGTACAAGAAAGTGGATTCTGTTGTTACATAGCAAACACACAGACAGTTTATTATCAGAACTAAAACCACGTAATATTCACAAATGGGTGATTTCTTATTGGAAGGTGCCATTCTGTAGTTTATGACAAACAAGCCGTGAAATTTTAAAACAAAATTAAACAAATAATGCGTGTCGTATTCCGCACGTGCTGCACTAAGACAAGTCATAACCTGGCACATCTTTTGCCGAACATTCGGCTGTCTAATATTCGGCGCTTCGGCCAAGTGCATAGCCGAATATTCGGTATTCGGCCAAATCACTATTCGTGGCATCTCTTATTTATAACGCAAAAACAGTTGAAGTGATTTAACTAAAAATTAATGAGGAGGTAGCTTAGAACCAGGAAACGGACATAGGATACTTTTTATCCCATTTATCGGCCTTTCTTTAATATTCCAATACAAGTTATGTATTTATTGTATATTTCAATGAATTCCTAATAAATGATGATGTAATTTTATCTGTTTGGATATCTAGACACGATGGTGTTGTTTTTCGATTTCTAAATACATAGAAAAACGATAAACTAAAGTAAAATCATATATCATCAAAAAAAAACTAAGAAAACTTACTAAATCAAGCACAATAACATCACCTCATAAACGAGCAATTCCTAATTAAGTAAGTATCATGAAGCCATTATAAGATGGAGCAGTTAATATTTCATATATTTAAACCAGGAAATCTAACTTAATAAAGTCAGTTATATCTCATATATTTAAACATGCAATTATTTTTAAACTATAAGTACTATGCCGCCACCATTAGGTGGCGCAGTCGATACCTCATATATTTAAATAAGCAATATTTTATATATTTAAACGAGCAATTCTTACGAAATTATGTATTATGATGACACCACCGTAAAGCCGGGTCCAGACATATGTAAATTATCGTGTAATGTAACGTGTAATGTAATCCGAATTCATTTGGACGCTAACTGAGCATAGAACGAATGCAACCAGATTACTTACCGCGAATTGTCTATCCATTTAGTATTTGCGAACATGTCGAGAGAGGTAGTAGTTGCGGGAACGTCCAAACGTACAAACGTAGACAGCGAGCACAGCGCGAGCACCTTTGTGTTCGGACAAAAAACCGACATCCGATGGATTCCCTGGAACCATTCGGCGAGCGTTACACGTAATGCTCGCAGTGACGTCCAAACGGAGAATTCGCGTTACATTACACGTTACATTACACGATATATTACACATGTCTGGACGCGGCTTTAGGTAGTGCAGTTGAGATGTTATAAATTTTGTAACCTCTTTTTTCTCTAGTGATTTCAAATGCTCGTTTTTATAGAGGTTTACTAATGCGAACGGCACTCAGGGGGTAGGAGGAGAGCGAGCGTGGATTCGAATGAGCTGGATGATATAATATCGGAAAGATATAAGGAAATATGATTTATTGGAAAGATAAAAAAAATTAAAAATTAAAAAAGGTCTAAAGAGAAAATGAATGCAATGACGGAAAAGGGAAAGAGGGAATGGGCGCCACTTATTTTTTTATCATAAGGATGGGAAAATATAAGAAACCCGGATGGAAAAAAGATTTGACTATTTTGATTGGATAGGATGATTTATCAGTTGTTGTAGATCAAGTTAAAATTAGAAAGATATAGGAAATATAAGATAAGATAAGGTAAAATTAGGTAACCCGGTAAATGTTCTTATTAAAACTTTAAATTAAACACTTTTATTGGCAAAGCTAGAAAGATAAAGTTATACTTACTTTTTTCTTTACTTAAGACAACAGCTCCATTTATATTAATGAGATAAAAATGAATTCAAAAATTAAGATTTATGATTTAAATACGTCTCATTCTTGTTATTGATGAAACTAGATCAGAATAACTTACACCAGGTCAGAAATAAAACATATAAATAAACAATAAACAATATTTATTACTTCAAGTAGTAATAAGTCAGACGTACGAGCGAAACAATAGACATATAAAATATCAACAAATTAAATAAGGTAAAATACAGTGAAACACACTAGTGTTTAATCACATAGAGAAATAATACTACACATCCAATAACAGCTAAGTAATATTATATTGTTATTTTTTGTGTAACCATTTAAGCAGAATGTGAGGTGAAAGAAATTTAAAAGTATCAAAATGTTATGTAAAAAAAATAATAAATCACTTTTAGCTTAAAAAATTTTTACTCGAGTAAAAAGAATGGGGTACCATATAATAGTTTAAATTAAGACAATTAAGTTATAAGAGACATTGAGAAATCAAAAATTAACCATAAAATGTGTTACAAAATAACTAAGTCAGACCCTGCGCACCTCTTTCACTGGTAAATGAATCATGTATTCGGTAAACTTGTCCGAATTTTCACATAACGATTAAATTGTTTTCACTCTGGGGTCTGTAGAAAAGTACCGGTTTTTTTTTATAAAACAGGTTGCACTATGAAGTTTATGGTCACTTCTTAAGTTAATTACCCATACTTGGATATTTATTATGCGGATTACAATTAAGTTTTTATTCCAAAGAAATAAATGGCATCCCTTCTTTTTCTTGTAGTTAAGCAATAGTAATAATACAAAAAAAAACTTACAGTTTGATTCCTAGATAGTATAATTAAATGGGGGACACACCCAATTTATACAATACGGTAAAATTTAGTTATTGTTCAGTAATAATCGACAGCTTTTCATCAGAACGATTCCATCACTCATTCACTGACTTTAACTTAGTTAGAAACACTTCAAGACTCATTTCAAGCGTTTTGAGATAAAAGAAGCGCCAAAACTGGAATTAACGTTAGTAGAGGACCTTTTAACTCAATCCCTCAAGCCCGACTGACGCTTCGAATTCGCTAAGCAAACCCTCCGCGTATGCAACTAGGTCATATGATGGGAGCGTGAAATTTGATTGGACGATTATATCGTAAGATCTACTTTTTTGGGGCGGATTTGACTGCATAGCAACCAAAAACCGTTAGAATTTTAACCCTGGGCGTAGTGTGTTACAAGTTGAGAGTACAGGGCGGTAATAAGAAAAATTAATGATTAAAATAACATTTTTTCATTTTGGTTTTTTAAGAATGCTACACAGCCCCCTCCGAAGAGAAAAAACTGGATGAAAGACACTGTTTTTTAAGAAAAAGTAAGCTATGGTTGGGACAACAGTAGTGTTCTTTAAAAACCAATTCCGAAAGGAGTAGAGAACATCGTGATGCAGAAAAGCGATCTTACGGGAGCGATATCTATCTAGGTAAAACTTGGGTATTAGTGTTGGTTACTGAAAGCGATATAATATTCGCGCTATTCATTAGCGCGTTAATATACAAGTGATACTACACGAGGGTTTGAAGAACCACAAGGTAGGTACAAAATATCGGATCAACAGATCATTGATATTACGTGACCAGATTTTTATAAACGGTACCGGCCAACCGGAAGATCACAAAGTGATCGGGAACGGTCTACTCCGAAGTTTCTGCACGGGAACAAAACAGTGTGCAGCTCGGCCTAGACGGGCAGCACTAAGTGGTATCTTAAAGCAAGTCAAAAAACGTATTTATATTGCCCTTGACATAAGATGTCAGGACACACGCTACATTCACACACACATGGAAGAAAGTAAAGAATGCTATGTTCCCATAAGTAAAATTTCCCATAGGAGGCACAACGCGTATTTCCCTTTTTGGGAACTCCTATAAAGAAAAAAGCTGAATTTAAACCAAACTGTTAATAATAATTTTGAAAAGGAAGAAGGAAACACGGACGATAGTTATAATTAGGAATCTAATAAGCCTATCGGCCCCATTAGATCCGACAGTCAAGGTAAGTACGTGATACGTTAACATCTAAAAAGATGTTTGGAAATGTTCCGTCCTGCTTGGTTGATATTAAAGATATCAACGAATATACAGTAAGGAAGGGAAGAAAACAGCAATTACTAAAAATATAGTTCTCATTGAGAACATAAATAAAAGATCTTAAGGTAATAGATAGAATAAGACATTAACAGGAATTCGACAAATCTTAAAACCAAATTATCCTAACAATCTTCAATCCTAGCTAGAAAAAAAATAGAGAAAGTAATAGAGGAAAAGAAAGAGAGGAGAAAGAAATTTTATCTGTCTTCCTTATAATCTCAACAGACCCACTGCCGGAAAGAATTCCCTACGGCTTTCCTAGGCTTATCTCTCGTGACAAATTACAAGGTCAAAATAAAATTCCAGAAGAAATAGTTAAGATTGAATTATGTTAGTCAAAAAAGTAAAGTGATTCCAATAGTAGTCATGTGGCGGACCAAAGTTCTTTAAACCAACGATATGTAAGGGTATAAAATTGCATGAAAGAACGAAAAAAATTTCAAAAAAATTTTCCAAGAAAACTTTTTTTTATATGTGTATTCCACTAATGTACGATAACCGTCTCATATCCCTATCAAAGATAAAAAGTAGTTTATGGATGATGAACGAGAAATAAGGTAACTAAAAAATGTTTTCAAAACATAAAAACAGTAATAAATATTACTGAACGATACGATAAAAAAATTCACAAGTGCTGAGGCACCTATACGGTAAGTTAACGGTAGATAAAGGAAAAACTATTTTTTCCTTCAAGAAAATAAATACAGGTGTTAAAGCACTCATACGGTAGGTAAGCGGTAGTTAAGAGAAACATATTTTCTCCTTCGGGACGATATCAACAAGTGTTAATACACTTACTTGATAAATAAACGGTAAATGTTGGAAAGTAAATTTTTACTTTCGGGACGATAGAGATAAGTGTTAAGGTACTTATTAGGTAGGTTAACGGTAGGTAAGAGAAAAGTATTTTCCCTTTCGAGATGACATGTTCAAGTGGTAATACACTTAAACGATAGATAAACGATAAGTAAGGGAAAGTAAACTTTCTCCTTCAAAACGATAAGTATAAGTCTTAATACACTTAAACGAAAAATATAAAAGTAAGACATAGAGAAAAATATTTAGTGTTGAGTCAGGGCGAGATGTTGAGAAACGGAGAGGTCGAGAAAGAGAAGATGGAAAAGAAATGCTTATACGGATAATTCTGAGAAAACAAAGAAACATTCGTTCCTATTCGGAGAGTTCATCTTCAGAAGAATCGTCGGAATCAGAGACATAAGGCTTAAGGTCTTTTATATGCCAATTTCCTGCTTTTGATCCATCGGGATTTTTTAATGAGTATACTAGTGGAGATAGTTTCCGGACAACTAGTGAAGATAGTTTCCGGACAACCGCACATAAGATATATTTAGGAGCTAATTTGGACATAAACTTATCGGCAGCTTTGGAGAGGACTTTATTTCTTCTCCACACCTTATCACCAACATTGAATTAAATGTTTCGACGACGTAGGTTATAGGTTTTGGAATTCCTTTGATAGGCTTGGTGAAGATTGTGTTGTATTTTGGTAAAAATATCCTTTAACCCTTGTATATCAGAAACGTATTTATCGTATTGTTAAGGAGTATTAAGGGACATAGGACTATCAGCGCCATTAGCGGAATAGTAATTTCCAGATATCGGTACATGTCTCGCGAAATTTAAAAATGATGGAGAATATTTGGTGACTTCGTGTCTAGCGGTGTTAATAGCCTGTCGGATTTTAGAAAGCTCATTATCCCAGTTAGAGTGTTCATCAATATAACACCTAATAGCGGTTCCAATGGTTTTATTCGTTCTTTCTACAAAATTAGACTGTGGTGAATAGACGGCATTGAACCATATTTTTTGAACTTTATATTGATCACAAAGGTGTTTCATCATGGAATTGTTAAGGTTTCTAGCGTTATCACAGATAAGGAATTGAGGAACACCAAACATAAGAAATACTTCATTTTCTATGAAATTAACGATATTTTTGGTGGTAGCTTTTCGTAAGGGTTGTAATAAAGTAAATTTAGAAAACCAATCGGTAACAACAAGGAGCCAGGTATATCCTTTTTTGGAACGAGGGAGAGGACCAATAAGATCAAGTGCGATAATTTGCGAAGGAAATTTGGCAGATTTTTTTTTTCCCATTAAACCTATTTTAGTGGAGGTAGGCATTTTCTGAGCTCCACAAATTTTACAACATCTAACAAAACGAAGGACATCGTTTCTCATTTTAGGCCAATAATATCGTTCTTGGATTCGGTTCAGTGTTTTGAAAAATCCGAAATGGGCACAGGTAGGAGGATCATGACAAGATGAAATAATGTCATGTCTCTGGGGCTTTGGTACGAAAATTTTCCACTCAATTTCATTGGTGGCGAAAGGCAATTTAGAAGGGATTAGTTTATAGACCACGTCATTTTCTACTTTCCATTGAGGATAAAGCTCAGGGTGTTGAAGAATTTTAGTACGGAACTCATCAAACCATACGTCTATACGATTAGTGTCTACCTCAAGATACGAGATTTGGGGTTGTTCAGGGAAGGCACGACTCAAGGCAGCAGGAACGAGATGGGAAGATCCCTTACGGTGGATAAGGTCGAAATTATGTTGACGAAGGCGCATAGCCCATCGAGCAAGTTTTCCAGAAGGATTGTTGATATTTCTCACCCCACACCTGACACCAATTTGATACACTTATGGCGACTTTAACACAATTTATAAACAAAATTGTAAAGATACACAGAACTCTGCTGGTTAACGTTTAAACTGACAATACAATGAACTATTATTTGAACTCCCCTTAACTGTCCATATATCCTCTTATATAAAACAAAAGAACATTCTAGAATGAACCCGAAACATAAATCGAACTTAAATAGTAAACACTAAAAAGAGACAGAACATTCTAGAACAAATAACCTACCCTCCATAAAATAACCTAAGAATAGTCTTTCACGTTTAGGTCCATTTCCTAATTGGTTATCCCGTTACACTGCCCTCTTCTTAGATCCATTCCTCCTGGAATGTTATTTTCTAAATCGGGATCCCGCACACTCCCTGAGCCAGCCAAACCATCTTTTTGGAGCTGCTGCACACCCCCACTGTGGTTTCCCTGGTAAGGCGCCAACCGATCATGATGGACCACGACGGGTTTCCCTCTGGGGATTTTCACGATCCGATATATGACATCGTTAATCTTTTTCTTGATGGTGTATGGACCTTCCCAGTTTTTCTGTAATTTGGGACAAATGCCTCGACGCCGTCGGGAATTATGGAGCCAGACTAAATCTCCAACTTGGTAACTCTTTTCTATTGTACTCGTGTCATAGTACCTCTTCATCCGATCACTAGACAATTGCAGCTTCTCACGAACCAAGTTGTGTATATTTTCCATTCATTCGATTCTGAAGATCGGCGACATATTCTTCACGGGCCACTTCACCAGGTTTACAACCAAACACCAAGTCACATGGTAGCCTCATTGATATGTTATCAAAAGTACAATAAATTATCTACTTGACAACTTTATTAATTTATATCTGACAAGTCTCACTGTTCTTACCATCTTAAGATAACATAGTGTATATACTACTCCCACATCTCCCCCTTAAGATATTTTGAACATACTTTTATACTATATATATAAAAAAAATATATTTAACAATCTGTTTAGTTATATGCTTCTAATATATCTTCTATTTCTTGCTGTAATTCGGCCACTGGGAGTCTTAATAATATATTTCCTATTTTTGCTTACTTCGACTACTTCTCCAATTTTATTCCATAGTTTAGTTTGCTTGCATTGCATTCTCACTTTAGTTCCCGGTGAAATAGGTTTTAAGTTTTTTGCATGCTGATTATAATAGGTAACTGTCTTATTATGATCTCTCGTTTTTCTATCAATAGAGTGAGCGGCTCTCTGCCATTCATTTGAAAATGCCCTATAATGTATTGGTACCATAGACCTTATGTTATGTCCAAACAAAACTTGAGCAGGAGAGCGACCATCTTTCTTAGGAGTATTTCTCCATTCTAGAAGACCTGATAAAAATTTTTGCTCTGCTAGTTTACCACTAACCATACATTTTAAAATTAAATGTTTCATAGCCTTCACACCTGCTTCTGCATGCCCATTACTTTGTGGATAATATGGGCTAGATGTGCATGGGATAACATTCCATTTTTTTAAAAACGAAGTGAACTCGTGAGAGCTAAACTGAGGGCCATTATCAGAACGAAATCTTAAGGAAATTCCTGTGTCAGAAAATATTTTTATTAGATCATTAATGATCATTAAGCTTGTAGGATCCCTATTTCCATAATGGCACACTATTGGCCATCCAGATAGTCTGTCTACATAAACCATGTATTTTTTACCTGAGCATGAAAACAGGTCAGCTGACACATCTTGAAAAGGTAACATAGGTATTGGGTCACACATATAGGTTTCCTTCTGTAGTGAAGGTCTGATTAACTGACAAGATTCACAACCCTCTATGATATTTTTTATATCGTTGTTAATGTTTGGCCAATAAACTGTTTGACGTGCTCGCTGCCTAGTTCGTTCTATTCCCTGATGAGAATCATGTAATCTTTGTAGAACATTTTTTCTAACATTTAGTGGTATGACGATTTGACAACCTTTCAAAACTAAACCATCTTCTACGCTAAGTTCATTTCTAACGTTCCAGTATGGTTTAACTAAAGGATCAGCATCTTCTTTTTTATTTGGAAAGCCATGTTTGATGGATTTTATTAAAATTTGATATGATTCGTCCTTTTCAGCATCTTTCTGTAAGTTTATTAGCATGGAATCTTGGAGGTGCGAGGTCCTTGTACTTTCGTCAGAATTGTCAATTAATTTTACTTGCTGAATAATAAATGATTCAAGCTGTTTATTGGCTTCTTCTCCCAACAACTCTTCATCCTTTGGAATTCCAACCGGTGCTCTAGAAAGCGCATCGGCAATTTTGTGATCCAACCCTTTGGTCCATTCTGCGATGAAGTTATAGCCAGACAATTTTTCTTTAAGACGTTGTAACCGAGGATTTTCAATCATATCCAATGTATAAGAATTTAAAATTGGTAACAATGGTTTATGATCAGAAATTATTTTAAAGCCTTTTAATCCAAGCAGGTACAATCTACATTTAATAACTGCCCAAACAATAGATAATAGCTCTAATTCAATCATAGCATACCTTGTTTCTGCATCTGATAAGAAACGTGAACCGCACTGTACTAATCTCCAATCTCCATTCTTTTGTTTTTGTAGTAATGCAAAGCCCATACCATTTAATCTTGATGCATCATCACTTCTTCGACAAAATTCGTCTCCCGAACTAACCAGTCCCATTGGTGCTCTCAAAAACATAAATCGGCCCCATGGAGTTAGAAACGTAGTTAATTTTTGACTTTCTTCATCTAAGAGTAATTGCCAATATCCACTAGCTGTATCAAGTGTACTAAAATATCTAGATTTGCCAGTAATATTTGATACTGCCTCCCAGGGATATTTAAAAGGATGAATTGGCCTTTTTACAAATGCATTTAACTTGGTAAAATCTACAGTTATTCTTAATTTGCCAGTTTTCTTTTGAACAACGACCAGGGGACTAACGAAATCTGTAGGTGTGTCCAGAACGGGCTGAATAATTTTTTTCCTAACTAAACTATTTAATTCCTCCTTAACTAAGTCTCTCCAAGCGAATGGAATTCTTCTAGGACAAGTTATTGCATGAGGAATAGCATTTTCTTCTAGGTAAATGTGCATTGGTTTGCCATCCATAGGCTGCAAACAATGCTCTGAATTAAATACATCCTTATAATTTTCTAACAATTTATTTTTCATTTCATTACAAAACACAATGGAAGGATTTTCAGGAATCTCATCAAATTTTTCATGAATTTCATCAAATTTGATACTGAATATTGGATTAGGAAATTCTGAATGAATAATTCCTAAATCTATCATAGTAGCTCTATCTATCAAGAGCTCTTTGATTCCGGAACATATATAAACTTTTATTTTGCTACATCTTTTCTCAAATATTACTTCACAGTCAACGACTCCGATAATTTTCAATTTAGATTGGTCAGCTGACATTAAAGATATTTTTGTTTGATGTAACTTGTCTTTTGAATAGTTCAAACATTTTAAAAAGTCTTCCCCTGCTGCACAAACCTCTGCGCCAGTATCTGGTGTTGCTTTATACATGATTTTATCTGCAGGATGTGACATCACCCTAACTTGTAGATTAATTTGCCGCTTCAGAAATTTTTTTGATCCAGTAACAGAAGTAATTGTTAAACTTTCAATGTTTTCGTCTCCATAATTATTTTCGACTCTGTGTATTTCTTTTTTCAGACAACACTTTGTAAAGTGACCTTTTCGATTGCATTTCTCACAAATATGTTTCATTGCAGGACAATCTTTTAAACTAAGGTGCCATTGGTTACCACACCTATGACACTTTTTTTTATTGGCATTACATTTAGGTTGGTTAACTTGAATTTTTGAGACACTGTTGTGAAAAACATTTTCTTCGTTTAAAGCGGATTCTTCAGCCTCGCATAATTTTTTAATATCTTCCATGCTTGTTGTTTCTGGAAGGGTTCTGCATTTTTTTCTTAAATTTATATCAAATAAAGATTCTATAATATGGTCTACTAAACAACGATTATAGCAATTTGAACATGGATCTGTTAATTGAAACAGTTTTATCTTCTCTCTATAAAAAGACATGAAAGATTCTCCTTGTTCTTGCTTTCTTAACATGAATTGACTTCGTCGAATGCGGCCATTCTCTTTATTTTTAAAATATTCTTCTAATTTATTTAGAATCTCCGATGATGTTACTGATGCCAAATCATCAAATTTTAGAATAAGTCTTACTACGTCAGAAGTATCTTGACTGAAGAAAGACTCCAAAAGTGCAATACTTTGTTTCTTTGTTATAAGTTCCAAATTTTGAATAGCTATAAAATTATCATATTTACGTCTCCAGTCTTTGAATTGTGCGTATGTTAAGGTTTCAACCAATTTCTCAGGATTAGCAATAGAATTTGATACACGTACAGATGAATTAGCTTCATTTTTAGACAAATCTATATTTTTGCTAGCTTCAAATTCTTCGACGGATGGTTGGGAAGATGTTTGTTGATTTTCATTTGTAGATTTCTCATTACGAAGTAATGTTTTCATCATATCTTTTAAAGATTTTATGTCCTCTTCGAGGGTAGTCATCCGATCATCAACGGACTCGTTCCTATTTTTGGAAGATCTTGTTCTAGGCATTTTTTAAAGCGATAATTCTATAAAATGCTTTTAATTACTGAACTGCGCCATGATATGTTATCAAAAGTACAATAAATTATCTACTTGACAACTTTATTAATTTATATCTGACAAGTCTCACTGTTCTTACCATCTTAAGATAACATAGTGTATATACTACTCCCACACTCATTTCCCTACCGAACAGGACCTTTGCAGGTGTTTGGCCCGTTGGCGTTGATTCGTTAATGGCCGATCGAATGGCCAATAGAAATAGTGGGATATGTCGATCCCAATCCCTCTGACACTCTGACACCACCTTTGATAGATAGTTAGTTATAGTCCGATTCATTCGTTCCACCATACCAGCAGACTGAGGGTGCATCGCTGTGGTTCTTGTTTTGTGGATGCCTAATCTTTGGCAAACTTCTTGAAACAGCTTGCTCTCAAAATTTCTCCCCTGGTCTGAATGTAATTATAGTGGTACCCCAAATCGGCTTACGAATTCTCCAACTAATATATCTGCTAAAGTGGTCGCTTCCTGATTGGGAACTGCATAGGCTTCAACCCATTTAGTAAAGTAGTCCATTACAACAAAGATGTACTTGTTTCCTATATCGCTCTGTGGAAGTGGCCTTAATACATCTACTGCGATTCTTTCAAAAGGACTTCCGACCAGGTATTGCTGCATTTCCGCCTTCGGTTTTCGATGCGGACCATTACTGGCAGCACATGTGGTGCATTTACGACACCAATCTTTAACATTGTTAGTGCAGTTTACCCAGTAAAATCTATCTCGGACCTTTTGCAGCATTTTCGTAATACCCAGATGTCCTCCAGAACTGTCATTATGTATATGTTTTAAAATGTCTTTAAAGGAGCCCACTGTCCAAAATTAAAGAGTTCCATTGGGCCCAATATGCTTTTAAAGCAGGAGAAGTTGAGGATATCTCTCTCCACAACGGACGACGGTCCATTTTCTTCCATTCCCAATCTTTTTTAGATCGTGTTCTTGTTGCTCTGCCAGCATAGAGCTCTGATCTTATGGCACAACCTTAACTAATGCAGGTTTTTTCTCGTTCTGCTCCATGCGGGTACATTGGGGGCAATCAGGTCGACATGGCCTTCTAGAAAGTGCATCAGCATTACGATGTCTTGTTCCAGGTCTGTGCTCGATTTCAATATCATATTCCTGCAGTTTTTCGAGCCATCTTGCTATCTGTCCTTCTGGGTTCCTAAAGCTAAGTAGCCAATTTAAACTGGCATGGTCTGTTCTAATTAAGAAGTGCTCGATGGATTTTACAACTGCTTAGAGTTCTCGCCGAGTCACACAGTAGTTCTTTTAAGCTTTCGATAAAGTTTTGCTGAAGTATCCAACTACTCTTTCTTTACCATCTTGTAGCTGTGACAAGACGGCTCCAATTCCCACATTGCTGGCGTCGGTATCCAGAATAAGCTTACCATCAGGAAGTGGATAAGCAAGAATAGGAGCAGATGTCAGCTGTTTCTTTAATAGTTCAAAAGCCTTTTGACATTCCTCATCCCAACAGAAGAACTTGTCTTATTCTGTCAAACGAGTCAAGGGCTTGGCTATGTCTCCAAAATTTTTAACATATCGTCGGTAATAGGAACAAAGACCCAAGACACTTCGGAGCTGATGTTTGTCGATAGGAATAGGCCATTCTTGAACGGCTTGAATCTTAGCGGGGTCAACAGCAACGCCATCCTTGCTTACGTTATGTCCTAAATAGTTGACCTGTCTCTGGAACAAGTAGCATTTCTTAACATTCAATGTTAGATTAGCTTTCTGTAATCTTTTAAAGACTTCTGTCAGGTTGGATTTATGTTCCTTAAAGGTCTTGCCCATTATGATGATGTCATCTAGATAAACTAGACAAGTTTCCCATGACAAGCCTCGAAGAATGTTCTCCATTAGCCGTTCAAATGTCGCAGGAGCATTACAGAGGCCAAACGGAAGGACCGTGAATTTCCATAACCCTGATTCACTAGTAAAGGCAATCTTTTCTTTGTCTGCAGGATTCATTTTAACCTGCCAGTATCCGCTTTTAAGGTCCAAGGTAGAAAACAAAGTAGAACCTGCCAAAGCGTCGAGGGCATCATCAATCCTTGGCAGAGGATAACTGTCTTTCTTAGTGACATCATTAAGCTTTCGATAGTCGACACAAAACCGCATTGATCCGTCTTTCTTTCTCACTTATACTACAGGAGAAGCCCAAGGACTACTGGATGGTTCGACTATGCCATTTTGAATCATTTCTTTAAGGGCTCTATCTGCTTCTTCCTTCTTAACTTAAGGCAGCCGATGGGGTACCTGTCGAATCGGACGTGCATCGCCAGTATCAATTTTATGTTGGACTATATCAGTTCTTCCAAGTTTATTTTTAGAACCAAATACAGGTTTATAGCGGTAAAGTAGGTCTCTTACCTGTTTTCTTTCTAATTTTGACAAAGAGGGATCTATTTTTGTCATTAATTGTTCGATTCCGTTCGTCTCATCTGTTTTCATAACGTTCACCTTGTGAATTAAGGCTGTTACCGGTTCTAAAGTTCCTATTTCCGTGTCCTTTCGAAGAAGAACTGGATAATCGTTCAAATTGATGACTCGGATGGGTACCTCTTTGGCAGATCTAACAAGAGTCTTACCAATAAGGAGTCCTTTTCCCAATTCATGGTCATGGTTCTTTGGCTCTATCATGGCTGGGGCTCCATCTGACTCCGGTCCATCTAACCGAGCTGTTACGACACATTCGCAGCTCGCCGGAAGTTCGATATCATTGACTGGCTTAATCGAATCATCGTCAACTTGTTTTCGATGCAGGAATATTTCCTCATTACCAGTACTAAGAATACGTCGTTGAAGATCCAAGTGAAAACCACAGTGGAGCATAACGTCCATACCCAGAACAACATCTTCATCAACTTCAGCCACCAGCACCGAGTGAACAAGAGAGGTTGAACCAAACTGTAATGTCACCTGCATCTCACCGTAGACTCTAGCAGATTCTTCGGTAGCGCTACGCAGTCTCCAACTGGTAGGCAACATCTTTTTCCGCATAATGATGGTTGGTCGGATGATAGTTTTCGTAGCTCCAGGATCTACCAGCATTCGTTCTTTCCGTCGATAAGGCCATCTACATATAAGCTGCCCACGTGGTGTCGCAGAGTTGCCAATTTAATGGTGTAAGGGGCCTCGGGAATGTTTGGGGTTGATGTCTCCCTCCAGGAGTCGACCCGTTCTAGCTTTTTCTGCTGCTGGGGTACTTCAGCAGGAGAATTTTCTTTTTGGGGCAAATATTTTTTATATGACCTAGTTCTCCGCAGTTCCAGCATCTCACTGGGCGCCTTCTTTTTGGAGATAACTTCATTAACCTCTCCACTACCGCCTTGACGTCGCTAACGGAATGAACGGCATGGTCGCAGTTACCGGTGACTTCCCTTAGTCGAGCAACTCCATGTGAGGCTTCCGTCGTCGCATTAACCTCCAGGGCAATGGTCAAGGCGTCCACAAGAGACTTCGGCCGCGCCAACCGTACAGCCCGCTGCAACTCGACGTCTCGAAGACCATCGGTGAAGGTTTGGACCGCCAGGCACTCCAGGAAATCCTCCGCTGCATTTGAATACGCAAGCCGTACCATTCTTGCCACTTCCGCCTCAAACTCCTGGATAGTCTCTCCATTTTTCTGCTTTCGGCTTTTCAACTGCATGCGGTATACCGGTTGTAGATGAGTTTGGCCAAAACGCATCTCCAGACGATTTACCAACACCTCAAAATTGTCGGCCACATCCGGTGTCAATGATTGCAGGACGTCTAAAGCCTCGCCTCGCAGAGATATGATTAGGGACAATGCCTTCTCCTGGGATGACTATCCATCGCTCTGGCCGCTGCGTCGAATTGTTTCAGGTAATTTGGCCAGGAATTCTTCCCGTCGAAGGTCGGGGGTTTCATCGTAGTTCGTACCGAGGTCGCCTCCCCGTTTCCTCGTCGGTCGATGTCTACGTGGCAGGTTTCCATCCTTTCTGCATCTCCGTCGCCGTGGTGGATGGGCTGGTTTTGACGACAAGCTTCCTGTTCTCGTTGAAGCTTCCTTATTTTGGACTGCACTTGCTGGTTGATCTCGTCTCGCAAGTTGGCCACTTGGTGGTTTAAGTTGTCCACTTGCTGATTCAAGTTGGCGACTAGCTGGCTTTGCTCGTCTCGCAAGTTGGCCATTTGCTGGTTTTGCTCGTCTCGCAAGTTGGCGACTTGTTGATTCTGTTCATCACGAAGAGTGCAGATTTCGGAGCGTAGATGCGATATTTGCTGCGAGAAGGAACTGGATAACTCTTCTGGTAGGTTAAACATCCGTTGTGACAGTTGTGACATCTTCTCTTGTTGGTTCGCCATTTGTTGTGATAGCTCCTCTTGTTGGTTCGTGATTCGTTCTGATAGCTCTTCTTGCAGCCAGGAAAGTTGTTGAGTTTGTTCTTCTTGTAGCCGGGAAAGTTGTTGCGTTTGCTGGGAAAGTTGTTGGGCTAGTTCAGAATTCGCTTTTTCATTTGGGTCTTCGTACTCCACAGCATCTGGGTCCACATTGTTACTTAGGTAGTACTCACGGAGCCTCCTCAACAATACGGATTTGGTCCCAGTAGTCTCCAACTCTAATTCTTCGAGCTCTCTTCTAAGCTCAGTCAGTTCATTTATCTTCTTTCCAGGCATTCTTGTATCTTCACACCACACCTGACACCAATTTGAAACACTTATGGGGGACTTTAACACAATTTATTCACAAAATTGTAAAGATACACAGCACTCTGCTGGTTAACGTTTAAACTGACAATACAATGAACTATTATTCGAACTCCCCTTAACTGTCCATACATCCCCTTATATAAAACAAAAGAACATTCTAGAATGAACCCGATACATAAATCGAACTTAAATAGTAAACACTAGAAAGAGACAGAACATTCTAGAACAAATAACCTACCCTCCATAAAATAACCTGAGAATGGTCTTTCACGTTTAGGTCCCTTTCCTAATTGGTTATCCCGTTACAATACTTATATAAACTTTTTATTTACCTTAGTTATGGATATCCATCAAGTAAAAGCCAATTCAATCAAATAAATTTCTCCAAATTAATACTAAATCAACCAAGAATTAAGAGACATAAACTTTCAGAATCCGACTCTTTAAGTAATATTATGATAGATAAGGTTGTAAGGGCTGTATAAACCTGCTGTTTATTGCCCATCACAATAGGGTGCATTTCCTTGCCATTAATTTTGAACCAATTATCTTAAAAAATACTATATGTCGATTTCTCTTTAAGATATGCACCTTTAAAGAGACTTTACGTGCACTAAAATCTTCGCGATCTGTAGCACTTGGGGCCGCTTGCATATCTTCACTTATAATTTCTTTAAAATACTTAATAATTTATACTTTGACATTTAAAACGAATTATTGCAAAGTTACCAAGTCAATATAATAAAATACAAATTAATCTATAACATTTTTTTGTAAATTATTAGTAATTTTGAGATTCTATTGTCACGCCCGGGGGGTTTGAAGAATGTGCCATAGTGTTTTATGATAAAGGGTAGCTTACTAAAGGCACTTTCCACCCAGGTCGTGGTTATCTAACCCCTGGCTAGGTATCCTGCTGAAGGCAGAAAACTAACCAAGGGAAAGATTAGATAAACAATAGGAAACAAACAACAAATATATTAACAACGAAACAAACAATAACAATAAATAGTTTAAATATAAATAACGAACTAAATACAATAATCTTACCAAATAAAACTATATGGTGGCATGTCACACTTACTCACGAAAATAAGTCAAGAGTCACAACGGCCCAGACCCAAGGGTCTGTTTTAGGGACACCCAAAGGGTGACCCTTACAGACAACCTCAGACTCCGAACTCCCCGAGTACGACCTCAACGACGCTCTTTTATAGCCAATTCTTACGCTACGTGAGAATAAGAATTAAACTATATAAGGTCGCCTTGAAATCTAACGTACTGACTTTGGCCTGGATAATTACAATAAAAAATAATACAAAATATTACAATAAAATCTAAAGCAATTAAACTACCCTATTATGACATGCCCCCCTTCCATTAAAGCCAGCCCCTGGCTTTGTTTGGCTCTGGCTTACAGGGGTGTATGTTTAGGACTGAGTTTTACAAAATAATTATAATCCGCCACACTTCTGTCACAATCAGTTCTTCTCGGAGAATGACCTGTCTTGCCCTCGTCTAGAAACGCCAGGTCCACCGCTGGCTAGACGGATCCCTTTTTGGTATGTTGGTCTGTCTGCAACTCTCTGAAAAACCATCGTCTCATAGCTCCATCTATCGAGGTCCATGGCCAACATCAGACGGTACTCTACCACACCATTCACCTTAATACATTTTTTTAACCATAAATCTACAGTCTTCCCATCTTTGGCTACCATCCATTGGGAAGATCTGCTATTGGAATAGGAGTATTGAAGCTGACCATTACTCGTTGAGACAAGACCAATACCATACTCAGGATAAAGGACCCTTTTCCTCTAGAATTCCGGTACCGAGCAAGCATCTCCTGGATTGCGTCTTCTTTGAGTAGATATGGGGAAACGTTAAACATTTAAACATTAAAACAATAACTCGGTCCTAAAACATACAAAAACAAATACTATTAAAATTAAATAATTAATGTAATTTGCCTAGAAAGGGCATGAGGGAATCATTACTTTAACATTAACAATAAATTCAAATTTTATTTGACTTCATTTACAAGCTATTTACCTTCAACTACGAAAATCAAAAAAAAAAAATAATTATACCTTTAGGTGCCCAAGGTCTTACCCTGTACTAAACACCTTATAAATTACACCATTGGATGCCTAGGGTTTTTATCCCTATACTAAACATCCCATATATTATCCCATCGGGTGCCCAAGGTCTTATACCCTGTACTAAACACCTTATAAATTACACCATTAGATGCCTAGGGTTTTTATCCCTATACTTAACATCTCATATTTTATCCCATCTGGTGCCCAAGGTCTTATACCCTGTACTAAACACCGCATAAATTACTCCATTGGATGCCTAGGGTTTTTATCCCTATACTAAACATCTATTTAATATTTTTAAAACTTTCGGGCCAGGTAAGGTTTCTAGGCCATTCAGTGAAACCTCTCCTCTCCCTAGTTTCCTGTTAAACTCATCTCATTACTGTAGCACTTGTTGAAGCTTGTTTACTACTTGATAAAGCCAAACAAAAATGTTAAACACAACAAAAATATTTAAAAACTAGAAAAAAACACCATTCTTTGATTCCCTTCAGCTTCTTTATAGACCTTCCTGTACAATCCAGGTCGTGGTTATCTACCCCTTGGTTAGTTTTCTGCTTTCAGCAGGATACCTAACCAGGGGGTAGATAACTACGACCTGGGTGGGAAGTGCCTTCAGTAAGCTACCCCTCATCCTAAAACATTAAGACACATTCTCCCAAACCCCTCAGGCGTGACACTATTCTATATTCTATATCTTTCTCAATATGGCGCCGACTGAATCGCACGCGCAAAATACAGACGAGTGTAATTACTGCAAGAAATCAGTAACTATTAGTGAAACCTGTGATTTAAAGTATCATCCATCATGTGCACAAAGAATAAATCCTCTTATTAGATGCTGCAAACCAAAAAACTCCGAAAATTCCACAACTTTAGATCCAAATAAAGGTAATGTATTTTACACTAAAGCTTACAACTATTTAAAATTGTTAGTAGAAGAACAAAAACTAACAAACCAATTATTGAGTGATAAAAAACAATCTCTAAAAGGTGAATTAGTTAATGAAAAAACTAAATACACAGATCTGCAAACAAAATATAATGAATTAAATGCAAAATTTCTAAAAATTGACAACAAATATCAAAATACACCTATCAGTGATAAAATACCTGTTTCTAAATCAAGTTCAAAAAAATCAAAACAACCAAGAACTGGAAGTATGACTGTACCAGACCAGAATAAAAACTTGATACCTAACAAAAATACAAACAATAATGTGTATGGGAATTCACCTATACAGCGTAACTCATCCATACAAAAGAAACAAGTTGCATTAGAACTGATGAAAATTCAACAATCACAAAAAACTAATCAGATAATAAATTTAACAGATGATATCAATGAAGAAGCTCGTGAAAATGACTTTATTACAGTAAGGGGACGATAAAAGAGAAAAAACAAAGTAACTATCGGAAGTGGAGAAGGTGACGATGAATTTAAAGGAATAGAAAAAACTAATAATAAAAAAAATTGGCTCTTTATATCAAGAGTAACAGATTCAGTAAGTGAAGAGAACGTTAAGAATTACCTTTATAAGCGCACAAATACAAATACAGATGATGTTTATGTGAAGAAACTAGATACATATGTTGTTAGACAGAACAATCAATCTTTTCTAGTGGGAATAGATCCTCGTTTTCAAGACCAAGTATATAAATCGGATTTTTGGCCAAAAAATATATTCTATTCAAGATTCAACTGTAGACAAGGTCAGAGGTTTCTTGAAAGTTCACAAAACCAGACATTGAAAAGAACTGAAGAAAATTTTCTCAAGACAGCCTCCACATCGAAGCAGACGGATTAGGGAATAATTTTGTTAATCATCATTTAAAAGAAAATTATGCACATTTCTCTTTATCAAAATTAATTGCGGTAAGTGATTGGCTGAGTGTTTTTCATTTAAATATACAATCTATAGGAAATAAAATATCTTTGGTTGAGGCTCTATTACATGATCTGCCTTTTGAATTTTTTGCTATCTCTGAGCATTGTCAAACTGATGCAAATTTAAATTTATTTAAAATTCCAGGGTACAAATTGGAAACTTGTTTTTGCAGGAATATAAACCAGCATGGAGGTGTAGCTATATATTCTAGGGGAAATTATAAAAGTATTTCGTTAAATCTGGAACCTTTTACTTCCAAATTTCATTCTGAGTTCTGTGGGGTTCTACTGCCGGATTTAAACACAATAATCATAGTCCTATACAGATCGAATAAATATGGAGATATAAAAATTTTTCTAAATTACTTATACCTTCTACTAACTGAAGTTATAGATAAATGTCAGAATATTATCATTTAAGGTGACTATAATATTAATTTTAAAACATCTAATTTTGCATTGAGGGATCGCAAACTAGTGGTAAATTCTTATAATTTAAAAATAAAAATCGACCAATACCCAAGAATTACAAGTGAGACCTCCACTTGTATTGATAATATTATTACAAATATAGGAAATGAATTTTGCACATATGGTGTGTATGACCCTATGTTCTTAGATCATGCAGGTCAATATTTTATTCAAAAGATTGATTCAATAAATAGTATCCCTAAAACTATTCTAACTAGAACCATAAATAAAAAAGGAATAGACAAACTTAGATCAGCTCTCTCAAATTCAAATTTTAATATATGTAAATCTAGCTACGATGTAAACACTATAGCCTCAAATTTGATTAATGCATATGAAAATCTAGTAGATATGTATTTTCCAATTAAAACAATTAATACACAAACTAGTAAATTGCCTATTAAGTGGTATACGGATGAATTAAGGCAAAAGAGGAACTTCCTTTTTGATCTGAAGTTTATCAGTGATGCTACAAAATTGTGTGATGATATTTGTAATTTTAAAGTTTTTAAAAACTATTTTTATTATACTTAACAGAAAATACTACATTTTCAACTGTTTATAAAATACAGTAAATATGACATTTTCGGAACAGCGCACGGAAATTTTTTCCCGATCCCTATTTCCGTGCGCTTAATAATAAACATATGTAATATGTCTATAGCAACGATTTATTTATTAATGACATTTTATTTTTTGTCAGTGAAAATTAAGTATTTATGTATTTATTACATTTTGCAAAAATTAATTCAGATTGTGAAGAAAATCGGGATATTCCCGAAAATATCTTACAACGAGCGGCAGAAGTGAGTGCAGATTTATTACCAGTGAAATCCAGGTTGAGATATGAACAAGAATATAACAGTTTTACCGAATGGCGGACTCAGAAACGAATCAAAATTGTGAGTGACGATATTCTTTTAGTATATTTTTCTGAAAAAGCCAACACTATGAAATCCTCCACTTTATGGAGTCGATTCTCTATGTTAAAGAGTTGTTTGGCAATAAAAGAAAATACTCACCATCAATATCCATAACGATTGCTTTTTTGAAACGACAAGCTGTAGGATATATACCAAAGAAATCCAAGATTCTTACAGCAGAACAAGTAACCAAATTTTTATGTGAAGCTTCAGATGGAGAATATCTACTAGCAAAAGTAATTTTAGTGTTTGGCATCTTCGGTGCATGCCGCAGAGATGATTTAATACGTTTGAGTTTAGATGATGTGGAAGATAATGGGCGTTTCCTTGTCGTGTTCTTACGAGATGGAAAAACTCACAGGTCAAGAAGTTGTACCATTACCAATGAAAATTGCAAATTCGATCCCTGTACAATTTACCGTAAATACGCAGATCTCCGCCCTAAACATATGGAGAGTAGAAGATTATTTGTTGCATACCGAAACCAAAGATGTTACGCTCAACATGTTGGGTGCCATACTATCAGTGGTATTCCAAAACTTGTTGCAAAATACCTAAAACTAAAAAATCCCGAAGAATATACCGGACATGGGCTAAGGCGCTCTTCGGCAACCATGTTGGTGGAAAGCGGCGGTGATTTGCTCACTTTGAAAAGACACGGAGGATGGCTTTCTTCCAATGTAGCAGAAGGATGTATAGAAGAGTCCATACAAAGAAAAATTGAAGTATCACGGAAGTTGTTTAGCCCTTGTAACTTGGAAACTACAACATCTGTTACAGTCAATCAAGAGAACCAAAGCACACACGAACACTCCGCTTCAACATATTTAGCAGAGTCTTTAGTTCAACAAAAAGAAATGCAAAAGGGATTGAGCTTCAACAATAATACGAATTGTACAATAAATATTACTATTAATAATAACGGTTCTGTCCAAAATTAATTTTCTTAGAATTACCTACTTGTATTTTTTTTTGTTAATTTGAGTTGTATGTACTTACATTTTTACTGTTTTAAAAATAAAAATAAATATTCCCGATTTTCTTAATAATTTTTTGAGATATTTTTTGTTTATGTTGATTTCAGGTACCTAAGTATAATAAAAAATATCGTTCATTACTCGTCCAGAAATGGATTTTCCGTTCTTGCATGACTTCCCGTGTTCGGCTGCGCCTCACACGAGAATTTGTCACGCGCGCACGGAAAAATCCTCATTTCTGTACTGGTAATGAAATATACTATACCATAACCAAGTAAAATTAGCAAAAAAGGTTGCAAATGACAAATACATTGCTAAATCTGAAAATAAGTCAAAAGCATGTTGGAAAGTTATTAATAAAAAACGCAATTTTACTAATAACAACAGACAATACAAAGCTGCTGATTTGTCATCAAATGATTTTGATATATACTTTATAAATATTGCAAAAGCCATTATTAGTACCTTACCTGACGTTGACAGTGTTGACACTAAAGATCTATTGAGCTATAAAAGGTTTCCTGTCCCATGTAAATCTTTTTTCCTTAGACCCGTTACATATGTAGAAGTCAAAGAAATTATTTGTTCAATAAATAACTCCAACTGTACAGATATTCACAATATTGAAACACGTATGGGGGCTTTTTACACAATTTATTTACAAAATTGTTAAGATACACTGAACTCTGCTGGATAACGTCTAACTACTTGACAATACAATGAACTCTTCTGAACACTTGACTCGAACTGACGTTAACTGTCCGTGCATCCCCTTATATACAACATTATTTAATCTAGTTAGTGTGTTTAGAAGTTTCTAGAATTTTCTAGAAACATTATTTAAAATGGTCAGTTGATTTTTTTACAAACTTCTAAAAATCAACTGTCAACAACAATCTTTCAAATTAAGGTCCCTTCCTTTACGGTTATCCCGTTACACTGCCCCCTCCTTAGATTCATTCCTCCTGGAATGTTATTTCCTCCATCGGAATCCCGCACACTCCCTGAGCCAGCCAAACCATCTTCTTGGAGTTGCTGCGCATCTCCACTGTGGTTTCCCTGGTAAGGCGCCAAACGATCGTGATGGACCACGACGGGTTTCCCTCTGGGAATTTTCACGATCCGATAAATGACATCGTTAATCTTCTTCTTGATGGTGTAAGGACCTTCCCAGTTCTTTTGTAATTTGGGACAAATACCTCGACGCCGTCGGGGGTTATAGAGCCAGACTAAATCTCCAACTTGGTAACTCTTTTCCATTGTCCGTGTGTCATAGTATCTCTTCATCCGATTACTAGATAATTGTAGTTTTCCACGCACCAGGTTGTGTATATTCTCCATTCGATTCTGAAGGTCGGCGACATATTGTTCACGTGCCATTTCTTCACCAGGTTTACAACCAAACACCAAGTCACATGGTAGCCTCATTTCTCTACCGAACAGGACCTTCCCAGGCGTTTGGCCAGTTTATTCGTTGATGGCCGATCGAATTGCCATTAGAAATAGTGGAATATGTCGATCCCAATCCCTCTGACAATCTGACACCACTTTTGACAGATAGTTGGTTATAGTCCGGTTCATTCGTTCCACCATTCCATCAGACTGAGGATGCATCGCTGTGGTTCTCGTTTTGCGGATGCCTAATCTTTGGCAAACTTCTTGAAACAGCTTGCTCTCAAAATTTCTCCCTTGGTCTGAGTGTAATTCTAGTGGTACTCCAAATCGGCTTACGAATTCTTCAACCAATATATCTGCTAAAGTGGTGGCTTCCTGATTGGAAACTGCATAGGCTTCAACCCATTTAGTGAAGTAGTCCATTACAACAAAGATGTATTTGTTTCCTTCATCGGTCTGTGGAAGTGGCCCCAATACATCTACCGCGATTCTTTCAAAAGGACTTCCAACCAGGTATTGCTGCATTTCCGCCTTCGGTTTTCGGTGCGGACCGTTACTTGCAGCACAGGTAGTGCATTTACGACACCAATCTTTAACATCATTAGTGCAATTTACCCAGTAAAATCTATCTCGGATCTTTTGCAGCGTTTTCGTGATACCCAGATGTCCTCCAGAACTATCATTATGCATCTGTTTTAAAATTTCCGGTACAGCATTTCTTGGGACCACTATTTGTTTCCTTGTTTCTGTGCCCTCGGAATTTTCTACAAGTCTTTTAACGAGCCCTCCGTCCAAAATTAAAGAGTTCCATTGGGACCAGTATGCTTTTAAAGCAGGAGAGGATGAGGATATCTCTCTCCACAACGGACGACGGTCCATTCTCTTTCACTCCCTAATCTTTCTCAGAACGGGATCGTTTTCTTGTTGCTCCTCCAGCATAGAGCTCTCGTCTCCTGGCACAAGCTTAACTAAGGCAAGTTTTTCCTCGTTCTGCTCCATACGGGTACAATGGGGGCAATCAGGTCGACATGGTCTTCTGAAAAGTGCATCAGCATTACGATGTCTGGTTCCAGGTCTGTGTTCGATTTCAACATCATATTCCTGCAGTTTTTCGAGCCATCTTGCTATCTGTCCTTCTGGGTTCCTAAAGCTAAGTAGCCACTTTAAACTAGCATGGTCTGTTCTGATCAGGAATTTTCTGCCATACAGATATTTATAAAAGTGTTCGACGGATTTTACAACTGCTAACAGTTCCCTTTGAGTTACACAGTAGTTCTTTTCAGCTTTCGATAAAGTTTTGCTGAAGTAACCAACCACTCTTTCCTTACCGTCTTGTAGCTGTGATAAGACGGCTCCAATTCCCACATTGCTGGCGTCGGTGTCCAGAATAAGCTTACCATCAGGAAGTGGATAAGCAAGAACAGGTGCCGACGTAAGCTGTTTCTTCAATATTTCAAACACCTTTTGACATTCTTGATCCCAACAGAAGGACTTATCTTGTTCTGTCAAACGTGTCAAGGGTTTGGTGATGTCTCCAAAATTCTTGACATATCGTCGGTAATAGGAACAAAGACCCAAGAAACTCCGGAGCTGATGTTTGTCGATAGGGATTGGCCATTCCTGAACGGCTTGTATCTTAGCGGGGTCAACAGCAACGCCATCCTTGCTTACGTTATGTCCTAAATAGTTGACCTGTCTCTGGAACAAGTGGCATTTCTTAACATTCAATGTTAGGTTAGCGTTCTGTAATCTTTTAAAAACTTCTTCCAGGTTAGATAAATGTTCCTTAAAGGTCTTACCCATTATGATGATGTCGTCTAGATACACTAGACAAGTTTCCCATGACAAACCCCGCAGGATGTTCTCCATTAGTCGTTCAAACGTCGCAGGAGCATTACAGAGGCCAAATGGAAGGACCGTGAATTGCCATAACCCTGATCCACTAGTAAAGGCAGTCTTTTTTTTGTCTGCAGGATTCATTTTAACTTGCCAGTATCCGCTTTTAAGGTCCAAGGTAGAAAACAGAGTAGAACCCGCCAAAGCGTCGAGGGCATCATCAATCCTTGGCAGAGGATAACTGTCCTTCTTAGTGACATCATTTAGCTTTCGATAGTCGACACAAAACCGCATTGATCCGTCTTTCTTTCTCACTAATACCACAGGAGAAGCCCACGGACTACTGGATGGTTCGACTATGCCATTTTGAATCATTTCTTTAAGGGCTCTGTCTGCTTCTTCCTTTTTAACTTGAGGCATCCTTCGGGGTACCTGTCGAATCGGACGTGCATCACCAGTGTCAATTCTATGTTGTACAACATCAGTTCTTCCCAGTTTACTTTTAGAACCAAATACAGGTTTATAACGGTAAAGTAGATCTCTTACCTGTTTCTTTTCTAATTTTGACAAAGAGGGGTCTAATTTTGTCATTAATTGTTCAATTTCGTTGGTGTTATCTGTTTCCGTAACATTTATCTTGTGAATTATGGCCATTACTGGTTCTAAACTTTCCATTTCCGTGTCCTTTCGGAGAAGAACTGGATGATCGTTCAAGTTGATAACTCAGATGGGTACCTCTTTGGCGGATCTAACAAGAGTCTTACCCACAAGGAGTCCTTTTCCCAATTCATGGTCATGGTTCTTCGGCTCTATCATAGCTGGGGCACCATCTGGCTCCAGTCCATCCAACCGCGCTGTGACGACACATTCGCAGCTTGCCGGAAGTTCGATATCATCGATTAGCTTAATCGAGGCATTGTCAACTTGTTTTCGGTGCAGGAATATTTCTTCATTACCAGTACGAAGGATACGTTGGCGAAGATCCAAATGAAAACCACAGTGGAGCATAACATCCATGCCCAGAACAACATCTTCATCAACGTCAGCCACCAGCACTGAGTGAACAAGAGAGGTTGAACCAAACTGTATCGTCACCTGTATCTCACCGTAGACTCTAGCAGAATCTCCGGTAGCGGTACGCAGTCTTCAACTGGTAGGCCACATCTTCTTTCGCATAATGATGTATGGTCGAACGATAGTTTTTGTAGCTCCAGTGTCTACCAGCATGCTAAAGTTCTTCCCATCAATGAGGCCATCTACATATAAGCTGTCCAGTGATGTCGCAGAGTTGCCAATTTAATGGTGTGAGGGGCTTCGGGAATGTTTGGGGTCGATTTCGCCCTCCAGGAGTCGACCCGTTCTAGTTTTCCTGCTGCTGGGGTACTTCAGCAGAAGATTTTTCTTTTTGGGGGCAAGTATTTCTTATATGGCCTAGTTCTTCGCAGTTCCAGCATCTCACTGGGCGCCTTCTTTTTGGAGATAACTTCATTAATCTCTCTACTACCGCTTCAACGTCGCTAACGGAATGAACGGCATGGTCGTAGTTACCGGTGATTTCCCTTAGTCGAGCAACTCCACGTGAGGCCTCCGTCGCCGCCTCAAACTTCAGGGCAATGGTCAAGGCGTCCACAAGAGTCTTCGGCCGCGCCAACCGTACAGCGCGCTGCAACTCGACGTCTCGAAGACCATCGGTGAAGGTTTGGACTGCTAGGCACTCCAGGAAATCCTCCGCTGCATTTGAATACGCAAGTCGTACCATTCTTGCTACATCCGCTTTAAATTCCTGGATAGTTTCTCCATTTTTCTGTTTTCGGCTCTTTAACTGCATTCGGTACACCGGTTGTAGATGAGTTTGACCATAACGCATCTCTAGACGATTCACCAATAACTCGAAGTTGTCAGCTTCATCCGGTGTCAATGATTGCAAGACGTCTAAAGCTTCGCCTCGCAGAGCTACGGTTAGGGACAATGCTTTCTCCTGGGATGACCATCCATTAGCTCTGGCCGCTGCGTCGAATTGTTTCAGGTAATTTGGCCAGGAAGTCTTCCCGTCAAAGGTCGGGGGTTTCATCGTCGTTCGTACATGGGTCGTCTCCTCGCTTCTTTGTCGTTCGACGTCTGCGTGGCAGGTTTCCATCCTTCTTGCATCTACGTCGCCGTGGTGGATGGTTTGGTTTCGGCGGCTTGCTTCCTGTTCTTGTTGAAGCTTTCTTATCTCGGACTGCATTTGCTGGTTGATCTGGTTTTGCTCGTCTCGCAAGTTGGACACTTGCTGATTTTGTTCGTCTCGCATGTTGGTCACTTGCTGATTCATGTTGTCCACTCGCTGATTCAAGTTATCTACTTGCTGATTCAAGTTGGCAACTTGCTGATTTTGCTCGTCACGGAGATGTGATATTTGCTGGGAGAAGGAACTGGATAACTCTTCTGGTAGGGTAGACATCCGTTGTGATAGCTGGGACACCTCTTCGCGCTGGCTTCTTATCTGACTGGATAGCTCCTCTTGTTGGTTCGTCATTCGCCGTGATAGCTCCTCTTGTTGGCTTTTCATTTGACTGGACAACTGGGAAAGTTGTTGAGTTTGTTCTTCTTGTTGGCTAGTCATTCGTTGGGACAGCTGGGACATATCTTCGCGCTGGCTCTTCATCTGACTGGATAGCTCCTCTTGCTGGCTCGTCATTCGTCCTGATAGCTCCTCTTTCAGCTGGGAAAGTTGTTGAGTTTGTTCTTCTTGTAGTCGGGAAATTGCTTTTTGAACTGGGTCTTCAAACTCGACAGCGTCAGGGTCCACATTATTATTTACGTAGTATTCACGGAGCCTTCTTAACAATACGGATTTGCTCCCAGTAGTTTCCAATTCCAATTCTTCAAGCTCTCTTCTGAGCTCTGCCACCAATAGTTCATTTATCTTTTTTCCAGGCATTCTTGTATCTTCACCCCACACCTGACACCAATTTGAAACACGTATGGGGGCTTTTTACACAATTTATTTACAAAATTGTTAAGATACACTGAACTCTGCTGGATAACGTCTAACTACTTGACAATACAATGAACTCTTCTGAACACTTGACTCGAACTGACGTTAACTGTCCGTGCATCCCCTTATATACAACATTATTTAATCTAGTTAGTGTGTTTAGAAGTTTCTAGAATTTTCTAGAAACATTATTTAAAATGGTCAGTTGATTTTTTTACAAACTTCTAAAAATCAACTGTCAACAACAATCTTTCAAATTAAGGTCCCTTCCTTTACGGTTATCCCGTTACAATATAAACACTAAGATAATAAAAGAAAGCTACGATATAATTTTGGAACCTTTAACTGATTTAATAAACATAATAATTGAAACTGGTGTTTTTCCCGATGAATTTAAAATTTCTAAAGTTATACCGTTATATAAAAAAGGTGACCAGAATCTTGTTAATAACAGTATAGACCAATTGCTATAACATCTATTTTTTCTAAAATAATCGAAAAGTTACTAAAAATCCAATTAAATAAATACTTTGAAGAAAATAACTTTTTCAGTACTAATAAATATGGTTTTAGAAAAAATAAATCTACAATAGGTGCAGTTTTGCATGTGGTGGAAGACATAGTTGAAGGCTTGGAAAAAGGTGAGTATGTAGATATTACTCTATGTGATCTAACCAAGGCTTTTAATTCTGTCTCCCATAGCATCTTGTTTGAAAAGTTGTCATATTATGGAGTTAGAGGTAACGTACTTGATTTATTAAAATCTTTTTTAAAAAATCAATATCAATCAGTGTTCTATAATAATAAAACTTCAAATCTAGAAACAATCAATGTAGGAGTACCACAAGGTTCTGTTTTGGGACCTTTTCTTTTTATAATTTATATTAACGACTTTGGGCAGTACCTGAAGCCACGGAACAGTGTGATTTTTGCTGATGATGCAACCCTAGAATGTACAGATAAAAATTTTGCTGATTTAACAGAAAATTCAGTACAAATGGAAGTAAAAGCTGAAAATTGGTTTGCTGGTAATAGCTTCAAAATGAATAGTGAAAAGACACAAAAAATGGTGATTACAACAAAGAACACAGGTCAGCAGTATGTGAGTGTGTGTGTGTGTGTGTCTATTGCATGTGTTTTGTGACTGTTTTTAGTGATGTGTATTTTTATTTAGATTAAGTTTTAACATTGACCTACTGTTTATTAAACTTTGTAACTTTGTAACTACAGTCAAATAAATTCTATTCTATTCTATTCTATTCTATATAACAGTATAGAAAAATATTAATCTATATGTTATACATATATGCTATATAATGCAAAAAAAAACAAAGTTATAATTGCATCAACCTGATAATGTACCATCTTCTTCGAGGTCTTGTTTAGAGAAGATAAAGCGTTTTTTTTTATTTAAGGATGTTCTTGTACGTGTAGACATAATACAAATGTACCTAGAACATCTATTGGGGCAGAAGAGATATTTAAATGAGATTTTGGCTGTGCATATTATGCTGTAAATCCTTTTTATATTTAAATATAAATGTGTTCAATGTTAATGAAGTAATAAGCAAGAGTTTATGTATCATTTGTCACACAAGTAAAGTTGGTACAAAATATTCAGGTTTGGAAGCTCACCCATACAGAATGTTTACAAAATTTTGAGCAAGGTGAGATTTTTTTAAGGAAAATACTTTTTCATTTGTCATATATTATTATTTAAGTTATTCAATATGTTTTTCCTTTTGTATATTCAGCTACTTCTAAAGTATCTATATCGCGATATACAACGAGCAGAAGAATATTTAATCAAAGTATTAAATTCTTCATCGAATTGCAAGACATTTACAGCATATCGAATTAGGTCTTTTTTTTATACGACAAATTGTTTGATAAAAAAATTACCATTTATTTTAAGCTCCATAAAATTACATACTTTCTATGCAATTTAGGTAATAAATATACAAACGAATTGTTTAACTAGAAATTTAAATTAACTTACACCCAAAGGATGTTGATTTGAAAGAAATTGGTCAATTTCTTGTTGTAGTGCACGCAAAGTCTCTTTAAAGTTGTATACCTTAAAGAGAAATCAACGTACTTACACTTACCAAAGCTTAAAATGTTCCTCTTGTATTGCAGAATAATTTTAAATAAATTAAAAATCAAAGTTTATGAAGTAGAGAAACAAAATATGTTTATAAACAAATATCTCCCAAAATTTTAACAAAAATTTTCGCTTTTAAATTGATATATTTATTCGTTATAAACAATTTTTTATATTGCAAAGTAAAAAACTTAAGGCCACCTTTATTTCCTTTAAAATAAGATTTGAAAAATTAAAATAGGTTTAATAAAAGAAGTTGATCCATTATTTTGCAATATTTTTGCACTAAATTTACAATATCTCGGCTTCTGATCAACCGATTTTAATTTTTCAATACTCATTTGGTAGGTTTTTGTACAAAAAACAATTTGATAAAAAAATGTATTTCAATTAGTTAGTTTAAAAAACTTTGCTGCTTGTAAGGACCTTAAGCGGCCACGTAACCCCCCTTTGCTCCCTGACTAACAGTTCGTGATTCGTAATATAATATTTTGACGATAGCTATATTTAAAAAGTTTGAATTATTTTCATAGACAATTAATACACAATAATTATCTTTTAATTTAAGTATTTGATAACTCGACATATCATTATGTAATAGTTTTAAGGTTTAATTCGGCATGTATGTAATTGATAATAATAATTATTAAGATTCAGAAGTTGAGTATATGGAAAATACATCTCCAGGAATTTTGGAAATTGCTTTGAATGCAACTTTAAACCTTTTGCCACAAAAATTAAGAGAAAAGTATAAATGCGATTATCCAAAATTTATGAAATAGAGGAAAAATAAAAATATACTATCATTTTCTGAAAATGTAGTTCTCACCTATTTTCAAGAAAACAAAAAATGATTATTTCTTTTGTGCTAAATTTTATTATCTTAAATATAATTAGGTAACTTAAGTTGAATTAAGTATTATAATTTTTATTTTACATTCCTATAATATAATAATAATACAAATAGTTGTACATTTTTAATAAGTTTCTTATTTTTAATTATTATAAATTGTGATCGTAGAAAAAGTATTGTGTGCAACATGTGCGCAAAGGACTTTTCCCACTCACTCGATTTTCCCACTTAACTTCTTCGTTCGTGTTAAAACTATCACTTTGCGCACTTGTTGCACAAACTACTATTCCAAATATCTGATGTACGTTTTCTTAACGCTTCTGTCCAAGTTTTCTAAACCTTTCCCTATCCGAATATAAAGTTGCAGTAATTTTGTTATAGTACGTCTTTGTAATGACAGTGGTATGGGGGTAGTCGAAGTACATCATGCCCACTATAATTGTAATGTAACTGCAATATAAAATATACTTGCACAAAATCCACAAACCTTATTTATTTATTATTAAAATGTAAAACTTAAAAATAATTAATAATGTAATACTACAATACCCACTTTACGAAAGAATCTCACATAGATAAATCGTTGTTAGAACTAACGAAATCTTTTTTTTTAATCTTCCTACAGAAACAGGTATACGAGCCTCCAAATTTACGGTTAAATAAACTGTCTCGCTCGCAACCACTGAGTTCATATATGCCTCTACTCGCACTCCCTTAACATGGCTTTACATATAACACACTTTAGGATGGACCTGTCAAGTACTTGTGCTTATCGAAAGCGCATGTCAATTTTTTTTCAAACTTTAATATGAATAAACAAACTCATATAGAAATTTCAAGCTTACAAAAACAATTTTATTTTTGAAGTAAAACTTCTTTAGTCGCGACTAGGGGTAACTCAGTAATTCTAACGTACGTGACGTCATTCTAATGTACCGCGTACCGGAAACAAAACATGATACAAAATACCTAACACGATTCCGCCTACTATATTAAATAAAATTAAATCTGTAATTGTATGAATTGACAGCTTGTCAATCAAAATACATTGGTGGTGAATAGTTTAAATTTGTGTTTGTTTTATATATGATTAAACAAAGTGGATTTATTTATGAAGAAAGTGATGAAAAAATATTGAATAAAAATGAGTGAGTAGGTACTCTATATGCATACATTTTATTTTTGGTGTGTAATTACACTATTTATACCTAATTATTAATACCTATTATTTATACCTAGCTATTTTCGTTTTATAGACTTAAAGAGCTAAAAAGAAAAAGAAATTGTGAACGTCAAAGGGCGTATTATCAGCACCAGAAAGATTTAAAGAAAAATGAAAATGAAAAAAAGACGAGACAGCGACATTCATTATGATTTGATTAAGTAAGTTTATATAACATACATACATATGATGATAGTAAATATAGTAAATAATTGTTTATAGGGAAGCTTTACTTTAAGTAAAGAAGCATGTTGCACGTTTTTGTTCATAAAATAATAATATTCGAAATGTTTTAACACTTGCTAATACTTATTTTAGGTTTGGTTAGGTAGCCATAAAGGCCATAAAACCACTAGTCAGGATGGCTGGATTACCAGCAATATCGATCCTTCGTAGAACTGAAGAAAACAAACTCAACTCAGGATTTTAAATTTTATGGAATATGCTATAAAATGCTACAAAATGAAATGGTTATCTAACTATCGAAGGCTCTTGTGTTGTGTTGTATTACAATAAGGTAGATACAGCTACAAAATCACACATTCTAAACGTAATGTGTGTATATTTTTAATATTGTTTACCTATTATTGAAGCAAAACTTCTTTAGGCGCGACTAGGGGTAACTCTAACGTTAGATTCTGATGGAAGTAACGGTGTGATTTCAGCTATGGGAGAAGCTTAAATTTTCAAAATTTATTTATGAAATTTTCAAAATTTTTAAACGGTTTCAAATACATTAATGGTATTTAGAGAGTAAAATCTATGTTTCACATTTTAGTTATCATAAACTTATTATTTCATATATAAAAAATAATGATAACTTTCAAATTCCTATTTCTAATGAATAATATAAATATAACATCTCATTTTTTGTAAAGTATGTAGACAATAAATATAATTGAATTGTAATTAGATATTTATTTTCCGATACGTACGTCAAAAAGTTTTTTTTTCAATCGCGCGTAAAGGTTACACGCACACTCTTTTTTTTAATTGTATCTACAAATATAGGGGTTGATGACATGCAGGGCTGATGCTTAGCAGGCGATAGCTATCGTACCTATATATATTCAGGCTTACTGTTATCCAAAAATTTTTGTGTATGAAATTTGACGATCTTACATTTCCTAAGTAATATAAGAATTATGAAAACATTGTTATACAAACACTCAAAAATTTGTTTCCAGTGTTTTTACTTTAAATACCAACAACTAGTACTAATGTATAGTAAGAAAATTAGATTTGGAATACTAAAGCTT
Organism: Altica lythri; assembly: GCA_964028335.1. Lineage (NCBI taxonomy): Eukaryota > Metazoa > Arthropoda > Insecta > Coleoptera > Chrysomelidae > Altica > Altica lythri. The sequence goes on along the minus strand of OZ034808.1, from coordinate 47,708,464 downwards.
AAATGAAAACTTCGTAAAACATCCACCCAAATATTTGGAGATGATATGTTTTAAATGTTGGTGTTTACTTCAAACGCTTTTGTGAACATAAAATAAAATAACACCTAATTTCTTTAAAGAATCGATTTATTTAAAAAAATTTTAAATTCCAGTATTTTCTTTAATCCAATCTCTAAAGTTGGCAACTCTAGTATACACTCCAGGATATCCTGGCTCGGCACAACCTTGACCCCAGGATACGATTCCCACTACTACACCATCTACAGAAACGGGACCACCAGAATCTCCCTGACATGCATCTTTACCTCCATTTTGCTCATCACCAGCACAAAACATGTTTTCAGTTATGACATTCATGTCTTTGTAATCATCACTACAATTTTGTTGGTTAACGACTGGAACACTAACTGCCTGTAATTGAACAGCAATATCACCACCTTCAAAAGTAGCGCCCCATCCCGTAATTGTTACTAAAGTTCCTTCTTCAAGATTGTCTTCGGCAGCAGGTAATTGAGCAGGACTAGCAATAGCTATTGAAACACTCTGAGATAATTGTAAAAGACCTATGTCATAATCAATTGTATACCCGTCATACTTAGGATGAAGAATTGATTTTTCAATTTTAATATATTCACCACCAGTTTCAGAATAATTACTTCCAATGCGGGCAAAGACATCATCGTATGGTGCTAAATCAACACAATGTCCTGCGGTGATAACCCAATTTTCTGAAATCAAAAATCCTCCACAATAAAGTCCATACCATCCATTAAGTGCGACTTGGAATGGATAGTCAGCAATGTCAGCATCTTTGCCCCCAACTATCTGTAGCCCTCGTTTGAGGGGTATTTTATGTTTTTGATGAGAAGGCAGTGCTAAAAAAAGTAAACAAAAATTAGTTAACAGCTTATTTAAAAACAAATTAAAATAAATTATACACAGATGTGATAGATATGAACTTTCTTCGTCAGGTATATATATGAAAAATACTTTTGACATAGATAACAACGGACCACTAAAAATGCTGTTTGTCGGAAGAATTAAATAACTATTCGTATTTCAACTAGTTGTCTTAAAATGTAAACCTGCCTATCTGTTTATTTAATTTAAACGACATATAATAGTATATTACGTAACAAGAGTGGTAAGTAGGATATTACGTACGAGTGGAAAAGTTACGCACGAAGCCGCGTAGCGGCGAGTGCGTAATTACACGAGTACGTAATACCTCTTACCACTCGAGTTACGTACTATGCTTTATCTACGAGTCAATATTTTAATTTTAATTCTAAATATTTCTAAAAAAATAAATGACGAAATTTTACGTTTAAAATAACATCTATCAAAGTAGTGACATTAAGTAACATACTAGATTAAATAATCATTTAAAATGTAATATATGTTGCCTAAATCTGTTTTATTTTTTAATAAAAACTATTATATATTTTTAATTTATAATATTGTATGGGTTAGATATTTGCTGAAAAACCATTTTTTAATGTAACAATTATTTAAAACAGCAAAATATATTGTTTTACATGCATAAATACGCGTTCCAACATGACGTTTCATAACGCACAACTGTGCGTTATAGCTTACTTACCCTGCATGGTGACAATGAGTATAAATGACATTTACTATCAAAGGAGTAGATAAATATATTAAAAATAATATTTAGGTTTAAAATTTATCTGTCAAACAATAAAAATATATAATGACCTACCCAGTTTGAATATAAAACATGTATATTCAAAACCTACCCACCATAATCTTATCAAGTAATATATACTTACCAAGAGTTACACTCAGAATTGCTACCAATACTAGTGATTTAAACATTTTGAAAAAAACTATATTTTTTATTTCAGCGTAAAAGAATTTATATACAATTTTTATAATCTATGATACTGTGTGCAAAAAGTACTTCAGATATGATCTGATATAAATTTTATGACATATCGATTAATTTTTATTGTATTTAAATTAAATTTATTTTTAAGGAACGAAATTGATAATTGTCATATATTATTTGGATCCTTTTTAATTATTATAAAAATACAAATATTTAGTTTAATCGATTACACTTGGAATTTATGTAATTCTATTTTAAAACACCTGTCTATTTGTTTGTACGCTTGATTAATTCTTTAAAAATTCAATATTTTTACTGATCATTATACAATTATTGAAGCACTAAGATTATTTTTGAATTACTGTGATACGTAACTAGTAGAGCGAGAGCTAGTGAACCTTCCAAGTAAAGGTATTCCTGTAAGGCTAGAAATTTGTATAGTATTATTTATACTATAAATAATACTATACAAATTTCAAGCATGCTAAGTAGGTACTTAAAAATACTTAAATAAAATGGATACAAGACAAAATAGAAGAAATAGAAGGAGAGAGGATGAAATACAAGAATACAGTGAAAATAGGCATGAAATACAAAGTAATGATGTAAAAAGACAGGATGTAGATGAAATAATAGAAAATATTGGTATAACAGAAAATGATGGATTTTCAGAAGGAGAAGAAAACACAACTATTCAAGTTGTACAAGGAGATGTAATAGGAGATGCGACTAGTTCAAAACCACATCAAGAAACAGAGATGGAGAGAATGTTTAAATTTTTGGAAAAAATGGATGAAAATAGTAGAAAAATGGAAAAGAAAATGGATGAAAAATTAGATGAAACTAATAGAAAAATTGATGAAAATAATAGAAAACAAGAAAATTATAGAAAAGAAGATTAAAGAATAAAGATTAAAGATTTTAAAAGAAAATATAGAATGCATAAAATTAGATATTAACAATATAAAAGTAGATATTATAAATGAAATGAAACATATTTTTAAAGAAGAAAATAATAAAATACAAAAAGAAGTAGACCAATTGAAACAAGAAATTAAGGAGGTAGATTATGATACAAATATAAATGAAAATAGAAATAAACCTACGGGAAAATATGAAGAATTTATTTGTCATGTACACAATGTACAAGAAGAAAAAAATAAAAATAATGATTATGAAGGATATGTTACTCATAAAGAAAAAATGAAAAAAGGATATGAAAATATGAGATTAAAATTAAATGATGAAAATGACTATAATAAGAAGAATGATAAAGAAAAATATTACAAGAATAAAGAAGCAAAATATGAAATGGAAATATATGAAGTTGATGAAACTAAATATAAAAATGAAGTATATTATTATATTAATAAAATTAAATATAAAACTGAAATTAATTATGATAATGAGAATAAAAGGAAATTTAAGAAGAAAACGTACGAAGATGAGGATATAAATTATTTTGAAATAGATAATATTAATAGAAGATTATGGAAGATTTGGATGAACATTGTATATAATTATAAAAAGAGAAAAAAAATATAAAATAGTTAAATAAAAGTAAATAAGATTAAAATAAAATTAAAATTAAGATTAAAATAAAAATATGGAAGAAAATAAATAAAACAAAAATTTAAAGTAAATTTAAAAAAATAAAATATGTCTTGGGAGAAAATTTTATTTTTTTTAATTGTGGGGATTTGTTATGATATCACTGTGTCTATTGTGTAAATGAAATATCTTACTGTATAGTGTGACGACATAGACCAGTGACTATTATTTTTTTTGTGTATATAAAGAAGTGAAATACCATAGAGACGAGGATTTTTTTTTTGATGTGTTTTGATTTTGATTGATGGATAATTGAAATTTGTCATTTTGTGAAATGTAATTTGAATAATGTTAATATAAAGTTTATAATAATTAATATAATAATAATAATAATTTGAATTAAATCAAGAAGAAAGAACCCAGACCCAATAGCCGGAGCTAAGAAATAGAACCATCATAAATTTTGTCGTACCAACGTGGGGCAAGAAAAGCAGTCCATCATAATATATACATATATTATAACATATATAACTTTTTTAATTAATATAAATAACTCTAGATATGATTCTAATTATTTATTTTATATTGCCCGTGCTTCTCTCACCTACAGAGCAGAGTTCAACATTTAGAAACATTACTTATTGAAATTTAAGTTTTAATTTTATGATAAATGGAATTTAACTTTAATTTTTATTTAATTTTAATATTTTATTTGGTACGCCAATGGTAACAATGTCTAGTGATTGTATCTATTCTCGATCTTCTAGCTGAAATTAACCTTAAAACTTTATAAATGAATATTTTAAGAACTGTGTATGTGAAAATTATTAGTTTTAATCAATATATTAAAGTGAAAATGAGAAATTCTTATTATTCTTAAATCTAATGAAGTGCAAATTACTTTTATAAATTAAATTGAAAATGAAAATAGTTTATACAACAGGAAATCAAACACACAAATGTTTATTTTTGTATAACAATACCGTTTAACTCCAACTCTTCAAATCTTGTACCATATAAATACTTCTCCAACCATATAAGTGACGGATTTTTTTTGAATTCTCGAGAAAAACTGCTTTAATTAGAACTGGTAAGTACTTCTTTGAATACTTTTCTATTTAACTTGATAATATAATCTTCTTAACAATGATCAATCTTACTTCTAATTCAATATCTCTTCTCGTAGTCTTTTTAAATCTTTTAAATTAACTTTACATACTCTTTCTGCTTACCAATCTTATACAAAATTCTTCTATTTGACTTTATTACCAATATTAAACCATTCAAAACTCTTTAAACTTCCTTTTTTATAAAAAAAACTCAATTTTAAAACTCCATAACTTTTATTCCAACCTTCTGCTTCGACAGACCAAGGGAAAGAGAAACAATTGACCAAAATCAACAAAAAAACAAATAAATGTCGCTAACAACCTAAATCATATCAATCTTTTTTTAAAACAAACTTGATTCTATATAAATCAAACAAATCAGCCACCTAGATAACTTATCTCAATTATTCAACAATTTCTACCACCATACATACTAGATTTAGAAATTTTTTTCACAAATCTGCATTATAATCTCTACATACTAGATTTCTAACAAAATTTCTAAGTTTTATTTTCTATTATATTTTAATATACTTTAATTTTTTTTTTTAGAATTTCTCATTTACTTATTGATTTTATTAATGACAACTATGAATATTATTAAAATAATAAATATGGAAAATTTAGAATTGAAAATATATACACAGTCTACTAAAAGTCAGTGCCGAGCCGACCCTTACCAACATAATCCACAGAAGAAAGCATTAACTGCCATCTGTCGAACTGTCTAATACTTAAATTGTGAAAGCCATGAAGTATACTACGTGGTGAAAGCTGTGATCCAGAGATAATATATAATATTATATTGTCTCTGCTGTGATCCCAGTGTATATAAATATTTGCATGTAATCATATTAATAAATTATCAGTTTTAAAACTTTCAATCAAGGTCAGTATGTATTATAATTTATAAGCTAGATAAAAAGTATTTTTAATCGAAAGCCCTATTTCGATTTGCAGCCAGTATTATTATTATTATTATTATTAATATAAATTTAAGGCTGAGGACATAGGTCCTATTAAGCCTAATAACAAAACAATGTATTGTAGACAACATAATATAAACTTAGCTAAAAATTTGTTCATCTATTCTGTTCTTAAACACATTCACTGATGGAGCACTAACAGTTTCTTTAGAAAGACCATTCCAAATAGAGAACACTCGATTTGTAAGGAAATACTGCCTACATCTGGTTTGGAAATTCTCTTTACGGAGCTTGAATTGATGACCACGCAGGCGATCGTTGTTATTTACACAAAATAATTGACTAAGTCCGGCGTAATTAAACTGCAAGGCGCGAAAAGTTATTATTAAGTCACCCCGAATTTTACAGTTTGCGAACGACGGTAACTTGGCAGCATTTAATCTTTCTTCGTACGAAGGACGGTGTTGGTTGAGCCCAAACGCCATTCGCGTTGCACGTCGTTGTACGTTTTCAAGTATTGTTTGATCGCGCACTAATATCGGACACCATACGGTACCGGCGTATTCCATGATTGGGCGCACATACGTTTTATACAGTTTTATTGAAGTGGAAAACGACACTTTTGAGAATGTTCTTTGAATCATATAAATGACTGAGTTGGCACGTCTACTAGTCTTTAGAATATGTTCCGACCAAGTTAGGTCAGAGGTGATAGTAACCCCTAAGTCAACATGCGATGTGACATTACTAAGTGGGTGGTTTCCGATAGAGTATTGCAAACAAGGATTGTTTTTCCCAAGATGTAGTACCACGCATTTATTCACATTCAGAGGTAGGAGCCAGTTATCACACCATTGCTGTATGGAGTTTAAGTCTTCTTGCAAAGAATTGTAATTTGTAAACGGATTTCCGTATATTTTCGTATCGTCTGCATAGAAGGATTTGGTATTACTAATCTGGCAAGTCGCTTGAGTATATAATAAAAAGAAGAGGGCCAAGAATTGAACCTTGAGGAACACCACTAAGTACATGTTTTTCAGATGAAAACGATTTACCAACTTTTACCTTAAAAGTTCTATTTGTCATGTAATCACTAATCCAATCGTGTAGCTTCCCCCGAACACCCAGAAATTCAAGCTTGTATAACAGTCTTTTAATCGGAACACGGTCAAAAGCTTTAGCAAAATCCAAATATATAATATCAGTAGGTGATTTTGAGTCAAGAGCTTTTGTCGAGTCATTTATACATCCAAGTAAATTTGTTGTAGTGGATTTACCTTTGACGAATCCATGTTGTTCTTGAGGGATAATTTGGTGTTGAGTAACAAAATCTGAAATTTCATCTGCAATTACAGCTTCCATAATTTTAGAAGGAATTGAAAGTAGGCTAATCGGCCGATAGTTGGTGGCATTTAATTTATCACCTTTTTTAAATATTGCAGTTATCGAAGATACTTTCCACGCTTGTGGTAAACGAGATGAGGCGAATGAGGTGCACATTATCTTAGAAAGTGGGGTACATAGTTCATTTGCACATTTCTTCAATAAAAATGAGCTTACACCATCCAATCCAGGGGAAGAAAATGCTTTTAAGTTTAACAAATGTTTCTTCACTACTTCAGGAGTGAATTCAACATTTGTTGTAGAATGCTCTATTCTCGTGGTGTTTGGATGAAGCAGTAGAGAAACATCTGGTTCATCGGTGAATACAGATAGGAAGGTGTCGGCCAGTACTTTAGCTGTTTCTGTGTCAGTAAAGCACATATTGCTGTCAGATTTTTTTAGAAGAGGAATGCTCACTTTTGCATTAAGGTTGGAGCGTACGTATTTATACAATTTTTTTGGATTGTCTGTATTGGCAATTGCTTCCTCGTAATCATGTCTAACTTGTTTTATAGCTCTGGCAACAGTTTTGGAAAATCGTTGATGCTCTGTAAAATCGTTTAAACAATTGGAACGTTTATATTTTCTCCAGAGACGTCTCTTGTGGTGAATTAAAGATAAAATATTTGCAGTGATCCAAGGCTTCACAGGATTCTTTCGAACTATTTTAGTACGGGAATTCTCACCAAGTATTTTAGACATTAGATCATAAAGTTTGAGCCACATAGTATCGGCATCCGCTGAAGTATTGAAAAATAGGTCCCAATTAATTACAGAAAGACAGAGAGTAACGGAGTTAAAATCAATTATTGTCACTTCTTCGTGGGTGGTTTTCTTGTCAAATATGTGAAATTGCACTGAAGACAGAATAACAGCGTGATCTGATTTACCAATCGGAGGGAGATAACTTAGTTCTGAGATTAATTGTTCATCGTTGGTAAAAATAAGATTCAAAGTTGAAGGAGTATTGTTAATTCGAAATCTAGTTGGTTTAGTGACATGTTGAATTAAAGGAGAATCAGCAACGAATTTCATAAAAGTACTAGATTGGGAGAGTGTGTCAGGAATAATTGTTAATGGCCATGATATTTCAGGAAAATTGAAATCACCGAAGATCATAATGTTTTCAAGTGTTGCTAGACGTTCAAGGTATTGAATTAATTCGTTGGTAGCTTCGGCACTAGCATTAGGAGGTCTATAGATGCATGCAATATTGACTATCAAATCACTTCGGCACAATAAAACATGTAGTGTGTCGATCTCTGCAGTAGCTGAAATTTCGGTTTTAACAACAAAATTGCTTGTAATATTTTTATTCAAATATATGCAAACACCACCTCCTATTCGATTAGGTCTGTCTGATCTGTACATAGTGTATCCTTTATTATTCCATAGAGTGTCTAAGTCACGAGATTTTAGCCAAGTTTCGGTGATTAATATTATGCTGGGTTCCAGGTCGTACACATTACATAGAAATTCATCAAACTTAGCTTTAAGAGAATCGAGATTTGTGTATAAAAATGTCCAGTTTGTGTAGCGAGTCGTTACGTCAGATTTACTGTCGAAAAGTAGCAATCATTGGGTATTACGTATTTAATAGTAATATTGTTCTCTCCATTATTTTTGCGTAATTCAAGTTCCTGACGAAGGTCTTTAAGTACCTGTATTTGAAGAGGAGTTTGATCACTAATAATACTGTAATTTTGAGTATTGCGATTTTCTAGCAGCTTTTTCTTATTCCTAAGAATTGCCCGAGCATCATGTTGGAAGGAAATTTAACTCCTAATTTGAACACTGCTACAAACCAAAACTTGAGTAAACCAGTACAAACCGAAAGTTCTTGAATTAAATGCGAGTATGAATTAGCACAGAAAATTAATGTTAATGTTAACTTTGGACAAAATATTAATGATCCTCCAATTATTAAACAGGAACTTGAAAGTACAGATTTTGACATTAAGAATTATTATTGCGATTTATCCGCACTGAATAGTGAAGATTTTAATGTTTCAGATGAAAATCTACAGCAAAAAAAGAAAATAATCCACCCCAGTTAAGACTATTTCCCAGAATGAACTTTCAATTAATATATTTCTGTGATAAATATTTCTATATCCCACCTGATTGTTTTTTTTTTTTATTTAGTGGCCTCCTTAAGTATTTTATTCGCTCCATGACTCCCGTCTCTCTATAAATCGTTTTTTTTTATTTAAAAATATATCAGCAGTTAAATCTATAATTAGTTCTAAATGAAGTGCCCTAGTTACAAAACAGATAAATAATGCAATTTAAGTTTTAAAAACTTTTGATTTTCTTAATTTACATTCTTTAACGCTGCATTCTTTAGTCCTGCAAAAATCAACTTCCGCTGTAACGATAAAGCGTTTTAAAAGGCGTTATTTCCAAAATTGGCTGTACTAAGTCGTGAGTTACCTTTTTAGAGTATTACCAGTCTTCCTCAAAACTTGTTATTAAGGTCGCCAAAGTACAAACTCCACAAATTGTACTCAAAAACCCGTTTTCAATGATTTATTACAAATGTAATTATCTCATAAAAAACACAATTAATTGAATAATAAAAAATATTATAAACTTGAGTATTATATCAAAGACGATTATGTTAATTATTTTCTTTCCTTGAATGGACTCATATGTAACGGTATCTACTATCTATTGTATAGGGATGATTTTTTAAAACCCATAATCGAATTTTCAACCAAGTAGAATCAGTTACTAGTTAAAATCGATTTTTCTGCTTTATTAAGAGTAAATTAATCCTCAAAGCAGGCTTAAAAAACCGGCACTGACTTTGATAAATTATATCAAACAGCTATGAAAGAGTCACCTTCTTACAATTTTTTCCGTTGTTGAAATTTCATTTAAATGTATTTTGTAATTAACCACCTAATTCTTCGAAATTAAATCGCATTTGTGCAATTTGTTTGTAATAACTTTATTAATTCATTTTTTGACAACTGCATACCTCTACTGAATGTATCACTTCCCAAAATGCCATCCATACAATATGATGCTGAAGTATTTTAGAAACAAATAGAAATCTAACAAAATTCATCTTACCTAATTCTGATATACATTTTGTCGCTAGATTAGGCGCACATTTAGTACCATATATAACTGTTTTCAATTGTATAGATCGCCATAAAATACTTTGTTAATCTTGCTGTTCATTTTATTACCCTAATTGGCCTGTAGATCTTAAAACTATATCTGCAATAATAGAGGAAGAGCCAGAGACCAATTTTCAGTTGCCATTTCAAATGTGTTGAAAATTTACTGACTCAATGTTTAATATCTGCTAGACAATAGAAACCACTTCTGGCAGCTACCACTGGCCGGGGTAAAGTATACATACAAAAAGAGCTGCACGAAGTTTTTTTCCAACTGGGATAGATTCTTTTAAGAGTTCGGAAAATACTAAAAATTTTTCAAATTTTTAAAATAACATTTTATGTGATAAAAAAAAGCTAGTGTGGCAGTCAGGGGACTGCCAGCAGAAGTTATACTTCTATTCATAAATTTGTATGCGAATGATTTAGCAGAATCATTATATGGTATTCGTGTTCAGCGACCTCAAAAACCTCCTAGTACCGAATGCACACTCATTTTGTATCGAATTTGCATAAAATTCATGAAGACGAGGTCCGTCTTAAGCACCAGGTGTTTCGAACACCATCGCTATTATTATAATCATATTTAGCGACTCAAAAAAACCACCGAGTACCAAGTGTGCACTGATTTCGTACAGAATTTACATAAAATCCCAGGAGAAGAGGTAAATACCCTAGACACCAAGTGCCGCGGAGACTTTCGGAATCGTGATATTCGTGTTCAGCGACTCCAAAAACCCCGAGTAGGTATATAAATTGAACCCATTGTCAGCAATACTTACCGAGTTGTAAATTTTGTCTCTATTGTCTGTTCGGAATGTACTTTTCGAATGCAGAAATGCAATTTTCCATTTTTACATTATAAAAAACAGCGACAAATTTCCTGATACTTTAACGAATCCAATGCAAAAAAAAACGCATCCGATCCATCTTACGTTACAAAATTCGGAGGTTTTGGTGCTTTATTTTCTCCACTATTGGTAAAAACTCTGTTTATGTATTCAACAAACTTAAAAGCATGGAGCAAAATATACTGCAACTATGTGACGGTATTTTAGACTACAATACAATACTCATTACTGAATATTATTATTAATATAAAATGCTAAACTTTATATGTATACTTACGTGACAGAATTATAAAATAATTTGTCAAATAATCATGTAGTCCGTCACTATGATATTCATACATTAGTTCAGACTGTTTTTTCAATGTACTGAATGTTTAAACGGTATTCAAAGGACTTATAGTTATGACTAATAACATGTGATAAATATTTCATCTTTGTTTTTACCGACCAATATACCTTATAAGTGTTTCTGTCTCTCTCTTACGCACACCATTACATATGTAATGATTTTTCCCATTTAACTCTACAATCTTTTTCTACAGGGTGTACGAATAGAAGTATAACTTCAAAAATATCTTATCTGATAAACCCCGCGCGAATGCCCTTAAAAGCGCGCGGAGCCCTATTTTTAACGTCAAATTAAAATATAAATAATGGAGATAGAGTTCCGGGAGTATTGACTTTTTTTTGGAAATTTCCTCCTCTTTAACGAGCTTTTTTTAAAATTGCTTAAATATTAATATTTTTCGAGTTATTAACAAAAACATAAATATAATTTTTTTTCATTTTATTATGTTAATAACAATTGCCATTTTTTACCTTTACCAAACTCCTTCAAAAACATTTTTCTAGGGGTGATTCCGAATCCAGTAAGCTATCGCTCATATTTTTAGGACCTTTATCTTTATTTTTCACGTTTTTAATCATGTTGACTATAGTAGGTATATCACTAGCAACTTCACTATCTTATTATTACCCAAATTATTTAAATGAGATGGATCTGGCACATACATAGTTATTGCTCTTAGCATTGTCAACCGAATAATGATTCAGCGTGTGATGCTTTCCACCGCAAATTCTACAATTAAATGCCTACATTTAGTTGTTGCAATTCTCTTTAAACAATTAATACTTCATTTAGTGGATGCTCTTCTTTGCAATAAGTACATTTTATTTTAAACATTGAGTTAACATTTATTATCTGAGCACATTTAGCTACATTCGCGTATCGTTTTTTGTTAGTTTTAGTTAAGTCAACCGTTATTTCAGAGTTTTCCGAAGTAACTATACGTTTTTTCTAAAAACAAAAAATTATTTCTCAATTTTTGATGATAAAATCTTCAATAAAAACAAATCCCGATATTCTACAACTAATAATTCTAGAGCACGTATGTGTTGTATAGTTTTCGCGAAAAACGAAATTTTTGTTAATTTACCTCAGACTCATTTTCGCATATTTCGATTTTAATAGGTTTTTATCTCTGTCATAATTATCATCTTTGATTTTAATTAAGTTACTACTGATACAGGTTCTCCCTTTATTAAACTTTTTAAATATAAAAAATATGCGATTTGGCCAAAGTACTGTTGTTATCTATACCCGCAGCAAATATGTCTAAAAAGGTTCTCCAATCGCCATAAATTGCATAAAATATTGGAATGTTGATACTCGTACATTTAACAATCCGTTTATCTAAAAATACATTTCTGAAGATACAAAATTAACTTCTGACTTTTTAATTAAAGTTTTAATATTATTATTTATTTTAATATATAAATTTTCCATTAACTCTCTTTCCTTGCCAAAATCATTTTGCATTATTCATTTACTTCAGTATAGCACTTTTCACGTTTATTTTAATGTCATTAAATTCATCATAAATCCTTAAATAACAAAATTTTTCTGCTTTGTAGTTCGCTAATGGATATATCACTCACAGTTTTTAAATAATTCTTTAATCTAGTATTGATTTAACCTTCTCTTGACGCCTTTTATTATTTTTTATTGGTTAAACAGACTCTCGCGTCACCCCTTACCTGAGCCCAGTAGGGTGCTAATAAAAGAGCAATAAAAGAGACCTTTTCGCCTACCCTCACCGCATGTGGTTGTATGAATTCACGATTTTACAATCTATTGTTTATATTTAACAAATATATGTGTTTAATTTTTTATAAATAAAAATAAATAAATATCAGAAACGTAAAGATATTTTTTTCTGATTTCAACCATATATAATACTTACGCAAAATTTTATAGTTTACAGTTATGTCACCAAAATATTCTAAATTACACTGAGAAACAAACAAGAGATAATCTCATAATGTGGTACAAAAATACCCAATGATTATTAAATTTAAATCCAAAACAGCAAGGGATAATCTCATAATAATGTTTTGAAAATAATATATAAGTAATAGAATACCTTAATACTACAAAAATGCTTAATTATCAAATTCAAATCCAAAACAGCAAGGGATAATCTCATAATGAGGTGTTGAAAATAGATAAACTTTAACAATTCCAATAACAATCAGATTGAAAGAGATTTACCCTAATTAAAATGCTATTGCATTACAAAACATCCTAATGTTTTTTTAATATATTGTTCGGTTATAACAAAAAATATATAAAATGTTAGCCATTATTCACAAACAATTATTTGTGTCTTGTTTTACGCACGGTATACATCATCCTATTGATTGTTCGGTAGTGATAAAAAATATATGTGTTTGTGTATGATGGAATTCCTCCGCAGTTCTACAGCTTTTAAGAATCACATAAAGGAATTGGGTTTGGTAAATTTTTTGATAGTACATGGATTTGTTTCACGTTCCAGGACATGTGTGTGTGGGAATAGAATCCAACTTGGCCAACAAAAAAGGCAAGGAAGAGAACCAAGTTATCGGTGTCGTAGACGGAACTGTTGTACTGAAACGTCCTGTAGGACAAATTCATTTCTAGATTTTTCGACACTTCCTATAGTTCAGTTGATGATTATTTTAGTACTGTGGATTAAGGAGTATCCAGTCACAGTAATAGCAGCGGAAACTGGAGTTTCCACGAAATTTGTGGGTCGCTGCCTTCAACATTTCAGAAACCTTCTTTTACACTGGATGCTGGAAATCGATGAGCAAATAGGCGGTCCTGGACACATAGTGGAAATTGAAACCACCTTGGATACCATCACTATCCAGTCAATCACCAACGAAATTTTGTGGATCCAAACAATCGACTTATTCACACCCAAAATATCGAAAGTAAATGGTCTGTCATTAAGAGGAATCTTCGTCGACGATTGGGAAGGATGTGCATAACTAGATTTGAAACATATTTGGTGGAGTATGTTTGGCGTAGTCGATGCACCACACATGAAGAGCAATGGACGGATATTACCAATGCGATACAACATTTTCACCCACTGATGAACTAATCACTTTTTTACATTGACAAGTAAGTACTACTATTACATACATTTGCTAGAGGTATTTTTTTGCATGTTGGTGAGGGGTATATTTATTACTATTAATATTTAGATATGCATTTTTGGGGTATTTAAGGTTCTTTTCTATTTTGATTTCTTTTTGCATGTTGGTGATGGGTATATTTATGGCTATTAATAGTATTAATATTAATTGACAAGTCCTGTTAGATACAGGCGCTAAAGGTATTTTATGTTATATTGGGTGTTGTTTGTTTCTCAGTGTAATTTAGAATATTTTGGTGTCATATCTGTAAACTACAAAATTTTGCGTAAGTATTATATATGGTTGAAATCAGAAAAAAAATATCTTTACGTTTCTGATATTTATTTATTTTTATTTATAAAAAATTAAACACATATATTTGTTAAATATAAACAATAGATTGTAAAATGGTGAATTCATACAACCACATGCGGTGAGGGTAGGCGAAAAGGTCTCTTTTATTGCTCTTTTATTAGCACCCTACTGGGCTCAGGTAAGGGGTGACGCGAGAGTCTGTTTAACCTTTTTATTTTCTCCTCTCTTTATAATTTATTAAAATATGAACAATAAATGAACCTATTTTTATTTACGTACCAACAATCAAAATTTATTGAACCTTTAATTTTTTTTTCAGTTTTATCTGTTTTTACTGGATATCCGTCCTTATAAATTTCATTCTCAAATATGCATCTTTGATTGTAACGTTAAAACGTCCTAAAAGGCATTATTTCCCGAGCTAGCTCAACTAAGTCGTAGGTTACCTTTTAAGAGTATTACCTATCTCCTCCAAACATGTAATTAAGCTACCTGATTGTGGTTTGTATCAATAAAATATTACCCTTTAATAGACACTCACAATAACGAAAACAATTAAAATTGACTTACTTGTATTTCGAAGAGGTTAAACACAAAACAAAACAGATTTGTTGACCTACCAACTCGTAAAGGGGTTAGAAAGTGTCGATAATTTTACTGCAACACCGCTTACGGCTTATTTTTGAACTACAACTTATAACTAAGTAATTCTCACTGATATAGGCACGGTAGCAATAGTCAAATCGGCAATTAAAACATGAAAATCTTAAGTGACTTTTTGTGTCCTGTCTTATATCTTCATTTGGTTTGGAGACCGGAACCATGGATTTTTAGTTAAGAAAATTACATTTTTTAAATGTTATTTTTTGTTTTTGCAATTTCTAAACTTCAAAAATCTTATGAGAGATAACAAAATAATTAGTAATAAAAGTTGCAGGTTCGAGTTCTGCCGATATGTTTTCTTTAATGTCATTTTCTTATTTGTGTAATTTCTAAATTTCAAAAACCATATATTTTCCTATAAATAATAATAGTATATTGTGTATCTAGTAGGAAAAGCGATACATTCCCGGACGACAATGTAAGAGTCCAGGAATGTGCTTTTACTACGAGATACACATACTATTTTTTCTGAAATCGCATTAAATAAAATCGTAAATTAAGAAAGTTTTATAAATGCATAACTGTTTTAGATATCATCTTATTTTCTATAAAACCGTTTCGTTGACATTGTTTTTATCATTATTGATTAGTGTCACAAAACTGTCAGTTCGGTTAGTTACATATTGCTTAAAAATTTTTAAATTATATTTAAAATGGAGAGTGACGATGATGTCCAGAGGTGCAAAACGCTTCTAGAGTTACTAAACACCGCTACTAGTGTGGTTTTAAATTTATTGCCAAATAAAATCAAGGCGCAAAATATGAAGTTGCTTATATAGGTACGTTTTATGGATCATTCCCGTACACAGGTTCAGAAAAAATATTTCCGTACAGTACGGAAAAGTTCGTTGCCCAGCAACCGACTAAAATACAAGAATAGTGTATTTTGCGGCTCGAATTTGATACTAGACATATCCAAGCGATTTCAGAAAAACATAATATTTTTGTGTATTACCCTCTTAGTCTAGTCGAGAAGTTGATTTCCTGCGAAAAATAATTACCAGTCTCTTAAAAATATGAGTGATAGCTCAAACGATCCAGAATGGCATTTAGAGAAAGACCATTTTTTGATTTTTTTCTGGAGATAAAAATTACAATTGTTATTAACAAAAAACTGAAAAAATAAATAGTCCTTTCGGTTTTTGTTAATATCTTAAAAAGTAAAAGTGATAGCTAAAATATTAAAAACGTTTCTGAAAGAGCAGAAAATTTCAGCTGGGATGTTCTGGATTCTCGGAATTGTAGCACCAATATTTATAATTTTAATTTAACGTTGAAAATTGGCTTCCGCGCGGCAATTTTGGCATGCGCGCGTTGCCTCTGTAATGACCGCAACTTTTCAATAATTTTTTTATGCCACTAAATAATATTATAAAATTAGAAAAAATTTAGATGTCATCTAAACACTTCAAATAAAATGCTCACTCGATAAAAATTGTTGTATCATCATTTTTTAAACAGTTATTTAATTGTTAATTAACAATTTTTTACGGATTGCTGTTATTATAAAAGGCGGTATAAAAGTTTTATTAATTGTTCTAAAAATTTTTCCTTTCTTGGAGCCCTTATTATCAATGTTTTTAACAAGATGACATCATAAAAGTTTTAAAAATTTCTTTAATTCATTAATTATTAATTTGGTAATTGAAAAAAACAATTAAAAATGAAAATAATGTTTAAATATATAGTTTTTTAATTTAAAGCTATTGCTGGTTTTATGTTCATGCTAGACATTATATAAATTACCTTTATAATTTTTTCATGCCATTTGTTTATAAATTTTTTATAAACAAATGGATTAATTAAATATTTTCGAAAAATTTTTTTTCACCATATCTATCTACAACAAAATGCCAAAAAAAAAAAATTAATTTTTTACGGAACTTTGTATTTTTTTTTTGCATTTTGTTGTAGATAGCTGTTTTTGTTATTTTTTTATGTTCTAGAAAAAAATTATTGCAAATAAAAAAAATTGTTTATAACAAATTGGTATATAAATAAATAACTAAATTGTTAACAAAAAAAAATTTTTTTTTAGCAATTAGGTATATTTAGAAGTATAAATAATGATTAAAAAAAAGATTTCTTAATAATTAATTTAAACATTAAATATCTAAAAAAACGATTATAAACAATTAAATATTGTTATTAAGAAATTTTTTTTATTTAAAAATCATTATTTTTTTACGCTAATAATAAGGTGAAAAAAGATTTTTCGAAAATATTTAATTAATCCATTTGTTTATAAAAAATTTATAAACAAATGGCCTGAAAAAATTATAAAGGTAATTTGTATAATGTCCAGCATGAACATAAAACCAGCAATAGCTTTAAATTAAAAAAATATATATTTAAACAACATTATTTTTATTTTTAATTGTTTTTTTCAATTAACAAATTAATAATTAATGAATTAAAGAAATTTTTAAAACTTTTATGGTGTCATCTTGTTAAAAACATTGATAATAAAGGCTCCAGGAAAGGAAAAATTTTTAGAACAATTAATAAAACTTTTATACCGCCTTTTATAATAACAGAAATTCGTAAAAAATTGTTAATTAACAATTAAATAACTGTTTAAAAAATGATGATACAACAATTTTTATCGCGTGACCATTTTATTTGAAGTGTTTAGATGACATCTGAATTTTTTCTAATTTTTATAATATTATTTAGTGGCATAAAAAAATTATTGAAAAGTTGCGGTCATTACAGAGGCCACGCGCGCATGCCAAAATTGCCGCGCGGAAGCCGATTTTCAACGTTAAATTAAAATTATAAATATTGGTGCTACAATTCCGAGAATCCAGAACATCCCAGCTGAAATTTTCTGCTCTTTCAGAAACGTTTTTAATATTTTAGCTATCACTTATACTTTTTAAGATATTAACGAAAACCGAAAGGACTATTTATTTTTTCAGTTTTTTGTTAATAACAATTGTAATTTTTATCTCCAGAAAAAAATCGAAAAATGGTCTTTCTCTAAATGCCATTCTGGATCGTTTGAGCTATCACTCATATTTTTAAGAGACTGGTAATTATTTTACGCAGGAAATCAACTTCTCGACTAGACTATCTACACTGCGCATCATTAAAAACAGGATACCTAAATATTTACAAAAGAATTTCAATAATTTTTAATTTATACAATTTATTGTATTGTAACTAAACTCCCACAATGCAAAAACCATTTTGGCACCACCAAAGGGTGCCGACGGGTCAATGAAAGGAAATAAGTTCGCAAAATTCATACCAGTTTTACGATTTCGAAAAGTGCACATATTGTTTGTACGATCTGTTTTTTGAAGTATGGCTGGCTGTTCTGTTTTTCAAAAATCTTTCAATATTACACAGTTGTTCTAAGAGTAAACTTGTGCAATTTTTAAATTTAAAACTATGCTTGGAGACAGTCGTTGTATGGTCCAAAAAAATACCAACGATTCTTAGAATCACTACGGCTAGGAAAAACCGTTCTTCTCAACACACTTCTTTGCAAAATCGTAACTTTACGGCTAGATCAATCCAAATCGTTTTCAAAATGCTCACAAGTGGACATTAAGCACTTCTACAGTGAGAAGAAGGTTGATAGAATTTGGTCTAGAGGCTTGCTAGTCAGCAACAGGACCTTTGTTAACAGCAACACATCGACAACGCCGACTTGAGTTTGCTAGAGACAACGAACATGGGACGATAGAAGATTAGAAAAATGTTTTGTTTAGTGATGAGTCCAGGATATTTTGTATGGCTCAGACGCTTGCATAAAAACATATAGAAGAACGATATGCTTCTTGTGTTCGAGGAGTACGTGTTGTTGTTGGAGGAGGCTTGGTAATGTTTTCTGTAGGTATTTTATTTGAATGCCTTTTGATGGGTTTGTAGGCAAAAATTTTATTTTAATGCAAGTCAACGCGCGGTCACAAGTAGCCAGAATGGTAACGCAATAACTAGAAACTGTCGGTGTGCCAAAAATGAATTGGCCGGCTTAAAGTCCAGATTTGAACCCGATTTAGCATGTTTAGGATCTACTGAAACAAAGATTAACAAACAGAAACCCTGCTCCAGAAATTGTGAGCATTTTCGATTGGCACTGACAAAAGAATGAAAAGGTTTTCCTCAAGGCAACATCCATTATTGATCAATTCAATGTCAAGTCAAAGAAGAAGTGTAATTGTTAGTAGAAGTGGTATTACCAAATATTAAAAATAAAGACTTTAGTTTAATTTTTATAAAGAAAACATAAAAAATGTACAATGTTCATTTTTTTAAATATTTCATTAAAATAATCATTTTGGGAGAAGTTCTATTTGCCATTTTTTATTTAAGAAATGGTTAAATAATGGTCTAGAATATATTTTTAAACATTACACAAACATCTAATGACAATCAATTTCTTGTCGAGTTCGTAAAAATTAAAAAATGCAAAAAATTGTAGTTGGCCTCTTTTTAACGGCGCGTAGTATATTTACCGTAAATAGATAAATCTATTAATGCATTAAATATTTTATTATTTTAGGTTTATCGTGGGTAGATCAACGATTTAAACATCAGTGTAAGAAATATTCTGAAATTTGTTCTTATTGTGGCGAATATTTCTATCAAATGATACAGTTTTTAATCCATTTCTTTAGGCATCATTTCATAAAAAAGTCCAATAACAGCTGTAAACGCAGAAATATTCAATATAAAATGAAAGATGTGAAGGATCTTTAATATGTTATTTGTGCAAAAAAGTTTCAAACACAACGCCACATGAAACGAATACAGCTGGATAACGGAAAAACTAGCTATAAGTGTAAAATTTGTTTGAAAATATTTAAAGTAAATGATCGACTTCGAACATCTCAGCCCAGAGTCAAACCGCTTTGTTGCAAAAATTGTTTGAAATTCTTCGAAAGACCTAAAATATCTGCTAAATAACGTACGATATCTGAATCTCTGGATCTGGAATTTTGGGGAGGGGCGAGCTAGTGCTTAGCCAGCACTGAGGCCACATATGACCCATTGTGCATCCTCCCGTACGTACGATATCACACAATGAAAAAATAGCAAATAAATGTGTAATCTGTTCAAAAAATTTAAATTCTTTATATAAATTAAAGCAATATATGAGAGTCCATTTTGGACAAGAGCTATTCAAATGTGAAATCTGTTTATCCACTTTTAGGCTAAAAACGCATTTAAAACAACATATGCTAATCCACTCCGGAGAAAAGTCATTTAAGTGTCAAATTTGTTTACACAGTTCGAGGCAAAAAATACATCTAAAATTACATATGTTAACACACACTGGAGAAAAGCCATTTAAATGTGAAATTTGTTTAAACACTTTTAGGCTAAAAACGCATTTAAAACAACATATGCTAATACACACTGGAGAAAAGCCATTCAAATGTGAAATTTGTTCACATACTTTTAGACAAAAACCGAGTTTAACATTACATATGCGAAAACACACTGGAGAAAAGCCTTTACATGTGAAATTTGTTCACTTACTTATAGACATAAACTAAGTTTAACATTACATATGCGAAAACACACTGGTGAAAAACTTTTTAAATGTGAAATTTGTTCAAGCACTATTGGACATAAAACAAATTTTAAGGTACATATGTTAAAACACACTGGAGAAAAACCATTTAAGTGTCATATTTGTTTACGCACTTTTGGGCTAAAAACGTACTTAAAACGACATCTAATACACACTGAAAAAAGGCCATTTAAATGTGAAATTTGTTCACGCACTTTTCGAAATAAAAGTCATTTAAAACAACATATCCAAATACATACTAGACAAAAATCATTCAAATGTGAAATTTGTTTACAAACCTTTGGACAAAAAATAACTTTAAAACAACATATGCTTACACACACGAGAAAAACTATTTAAATGTGTAGGACAAGTGGAGTACATTGTTACAAAAAAAAAACTAGAATATAGTTAAACAAATATTGTTTTATTCCGCTTGTTTTTGGTATGTAAATAAACTTTAACAATCTCTCTTTGATTAAAATAACTCTAACATTAACATTATTAGCAACTACTTTATTTAGAATAGAATAGAATAGAATAAATTTTTATTTATCACCAAAATAGAACTGTACAATGTACATACATGATAATACTAAAATTACAATCATATTACAAATAAATGGTAACAAATAAAGGACTACTCCACGATTATAGAAAAACCGATTCACAAGCATTCACTAAAAGTGCATGCTTGTGCGTAGCAGCCCAAGTAAACTAAAAACTATATTACTTTATATATATTTTTTTAAATCAAACTTTGAAATGTTTTTTTTTTTTTTTTAAGTGATTTAAATAGATAGTGTTGGTGTGTGGTGTGCGGCCGAGCACAAGAACCCCCCTGCAAGTCCCAGAGCAAAACATTAAATTTAAACTAAATAGAATTGGTGTATTGCACAGACATCTAGTCATTTAAAACAAAAAAAAAAAAAAAAAAAAAAAAAAAAAATTATTATTGCCCAATATTTTGCTGTTCTTGCAAGAGCATATTTTTAATATATTTTGAAAATCTAGGCAATGACAGAGATTTTGTTTCGTTTGGAATATCATTCCACATTTGAATTGCCAAAAAACTAAAAGATTTTTGAAAATTTGGAAAATTTGATGTTCGGTGTTGAGGAACTAAGTATGCATCTATAAACCGGGTGTGATGAGGATGGTCTCTGGAAATAAAAAGTTGATAGAGGTATGGTGGTTGTTTGGTTTTTAGAATTCTATAAATAAAGGTGTACATATGTAATTTCCGTCGGTTAGACATAGATAGAATAGAGTGACTATTTAAATTAGGGGTTATATGCTGTCGATAAGGAATGTTGTATGAAAAACGCATGCAGGTATTTTGCAATTTTTGAATGGATCTTGCCATTTTAGTAGTTAATGAACTATGATAGATAACATCGCCATAGTCAAATAAAGATAAAACAAGGGAGTTGCATAGGTAGTATTTTGTTTTTGAAGGTAAGTATTTTTTTAAATGATAAAGTTTTTTTAATCTAAGGTATGCAATGCAAAGCTTTTTTTTTATATGTGTTTCAAAAGTAAGCCTAGTGTCAAAGAAAACGCCTAAATTTTTGATTTCAGTGACAACGGGTATAAGTTCATTGTTAATCCTAATATTTATAAATTGGCTGATGTTAGCTATTTGGTTTTTATTTTCTCCCAACAACATAACACATGATTTCAAAGTATTAAGTTTCAAGTTATGATTTTGGGCAAAAATACTAATATTTTTAAGATCATTATTAAGTTGTTCTTGAAGTAGTTGTAGTTGATTGAGATTAAATGAAATATAAATTGCAGTTTAATTAAATCAGTCGATTGTAACACTTGGCCCCGTATCTGTGGTAGTCTTTTACAGGGTGTAACCCTAATTTACCCTAGGCTAGCTCCTCGGTTCGTGGCTTCCTTCTGAGTTTTATCAATTCTCTCCAAAACATAAATTCAGGGCGCCAAGGTACAGACAAACAAATAAAATGCAAAAATCAGTTTCAGGATGATTTATTAAATCAAGTTAAAGTTAAGAAATTAAAAAAAAAAAATTATTTCTCTTATCTTATTTTATTCCAGAATTCTATTTCGGTGGAGCCTTGACTAACTATCTTCAGGAATTCTTTCCTTCTTCAATTCAAGGATGATACGGCCTTTTCTTAAAAAACCTTTCTTCATAAACTATCCCGGGATGGTTTTTCCTTTTGTGAAGACTTCTCTGGTCAAGTACAAAATGGCTGACGGTTTTTCAGCGTTTCTTTATTGGTTTAAAGATAATTCTACTACTAGGGCCCTTCTTGATTTGGCAATATACCCTAATAATGAAATTCTAATCAAAACTCCGACCTTTAATAATTTACAATCAAATATATTCGCTATCTGGTTCTTCATATGAACGAGAAAAAATTAATTATATTCACATCTTTATATATTTTATGATCACAAAAAATTGACTTGTACGATAGCAAATGTATTTGAAATTAAATGTTAGTAAAATTTTAATATAACAAATTCACCGCAATTTGGATAATTTAATAAAAATAAAATTTATACTGAAGCTAAAATTTACTTACTTATTATCGAAGGGCAGAAGTATTAAAATATGTTTCTAATTAGTTGAAGAAACTACGAGAAAGTGAGCGAATAGAAATAATTTGCTGTCGAAGAAAACACATCGCCCGTCTTCCCACCACGACGACGCAATAAAACTTAAAATAAATACCAACCTATAGTCAGGTGGATTTCGGCCCAAAAACGAAAGTTACAAGGGTGATGTTACAACATAAAAATAATAAAAAAACTTAAAATAACAGAAAACTCTTTTAACTTCTAAGAAATATTAAATTTCTTTAAAACATTCATTGTGAACGTATAGATATCTGTTAGACGTTTAGTCATTCATTCTGCAACATTTACAAGAGAAAGCACAAAGTTTTTATTATCTTATATCGATACCGCTGCCAAATTCGGTGCAATAGAAAAATAGAAAACATTGTCAACTTTGCTACTTTTAGGTAAGTACAATACTGTGCGAATTAATGTGAACGCAGCTTAATTATTCCAATCTTTTCAGTCACAATTATGGAGGGTAGAGGTAAGGAGAACGATCTTAAATGGGAAATGATTAAAAATGTGTCCACTTTTTAGAGGAACATCACACTTCTCAAACTTGCCACTACAATGGCGCTAAAGTAGATGTAGGGTACAGAATGAATGTAGCAGTTTTTGACAAATTGATTGAAATGTCGTATGATTTCGTAATATAAGTCACAAATTATATAAGTGCTATAAAAAAACGTGGTCAGCGAATTCAGTTTAGTGTATTTTAAATTCGTTTTATACTTTATGATTATCTTATGATTATTTTAAAAATGGTGTCATAATAAAGCGGAAATGTGTCTTTCCTTGTTTATTTATCTATCCTACTCTAAGAAATTATGGCGCTTTTTTTTAAATTTACCCTACTACGATCGTAGCCCCACCCTTATTTACCACATTTTGGCGGACACATTCAATACACGGAGACAGTTCTCCTTACCCTCCATAGTCACAATGATACATAACCAAGTTACAGACGCGTTGCATTTCGTTTTTATGTCAAATTATAGTGCACTTCCATTTCATTCTGATTTTTGAAATAGATATCTATCCAAAAATATTTACTAAAATTGTTTGTTTGAGTGAACATACATCTATGACTAAAAGAGATATTGCAAAGGAATGTAATGTGAGCTTGGAAGCTGTTAACAAGATTTAAAACAGAAAAGGAAAACTGGGACGATTGTGGTAAACAAAAAAGGGAAATATGGAAGGAAAAGGAAGACAAAAGTGATAAAGTATTTTTAGTGAGGAAGAGAAAATAAAATCCTAAGAAAACAAGATCTTCAGAAAGATTTAGCATATACCGCAGTTATTATTCACGACTCTACGGTGCGAAGACGACTTTTGGAAGGTGTAAAAAAAGCAGTAAAACCTCAGAAAAAAGCAGCTATAGAATGATGAAGAAACAATATGATTCGCGAAAAAATATAAAAACTGGACTGCTAAAAATTGGAGAAAAGTGTTGTTCTCAGATGAGAGCCACTGTTTGGTGAAATGACAACGGTCCCGTTTCGTCAGAAAAAGTGCCAATGAAAAACTTACGCTGGCTCATGTTGATGATCAAAAAGTTAAACATCCTTTGAAGATGTTTTGGTGCTGCGTTTTGTATAAAGGTATGATGGATTCTTAAAAATACAAAGACTTGTTAGAAAGTAGTTTAGAAGGAGATCTGAGAAAAGCGGATGCCAATGATTAACCAACTTTCAACAAGATTCGGCTCCCCGTCACTTATCCAAGATGATGACGAAATATTGCAAGGACAAGAATATACAATGCCTAAAATTCCTTTGAGTACTGCTAAATCGGATTTGAAACAAGTCAGCTTAATTTTTGTTTCTTATGGGAAAATTGCTGGATTTATTATTTCGATAATTTCGATTTTGACACGAAAGATCTCACAAGAAGGTACTTCTTTGGTCCTTAGTTTTAGTATTTGTTGAATACAGTCTTTGGTTTCAATTGTCTCTAGTGGTTTTGTTCGGGAACAGAAATAGTTTGGATGAATTTTCCTGCATTCTTCGTATCCAGTGATTATTTTGAATTGCCAAGAAGGGTTTAGGTGAGATCATAATGGTATTATTTTTTTTACGGATGAAATATAAGTGGTAGTACGAATATAATTTAAGATAGGCTATTGGAAACTAAACAACAAAAACGATTCTATCTTTATAATAATAAGATTCTACACTAAGAATTTGTTTAAGTCCACGAGATTGTTTCCAAAAGCTAGGTTATCTATTGAATAATGTTTTAGTAATAAATTCTAGATCTTCGATTTTTAAAATACTGTAGTGAAGAATTTTTAACCTAGCAAACATAATAGAATTTTCTACGTTATCTAGAATATTTGGTCAAAAGCATTTTTTGCCATGAAAAATCTGAAACGAACTTTTCTAATTCTGAACTAAGTTCATTAATCTTTTCAGCTATTTATTTTTCATTCTATTGTATTAGTAAACGATTATTTGAGATTTCTTTCATTGGATTTTTTGAAAATTTTGAAAGTTTTTTAGAAAGTATACAAACAAGAATATATTAAAGGACATTAAGGAGAAATTGAAAAAAGGTCGCGCCCAGCGAGACTCGAACTCGCAACCTTCAGCTCTACGCGCTGACGCTCTAACAACTAAGCTATAGGTGCTATAGGCAATACACCTGGATTGGATTCCAAATTGGTGATTTTAATTTCTTGTGTTTTGATTGCTGCTGCAAGGCTAGAAAAAATCTGCAATGGGACAACGTTTTAATTAGCTAAGGGTCTTTTTATTTATTTCAATTACAATATCCAATGGGTAATCCCAATTACTAGATAAGAATTTACAACAATACAATTAGATTATGTTTATAGTATTAACAATTAAACATATTATACATTTTTAAAGAATATACAATGTTTAAAAAACTTACTGAGGTACACATTTGAAAGAGGATTTAATACGGCCTATGCTAGTGTTGAGGATGTCAACATCAGGTTCAATACATGCATAGTTGGAGTTCATCTGATAGAGGGGAGAAGATGTATATGCATTAGTTCTATGTGTTTGAATATAGAAAAGATGTTTAATACGAGAACATATACGTGGAACATGGATGTTAAGCATAGATGTTATTACCGGACAATTAAGACGTTGATTGATCACCTTATATAGAAATATTACAGACTAGCTAGACTGCACGAATCAAAACGTTTAATCTTGAGCTTAATAGCTTTTAAGGCAGTGAAAACCTCCTCATCAGAAATAGAAGTTAATGTAATAATGTTATTTAAATAATTTACACAATTAGTCAACTCTTTATGTTCATATCGATCGTAACTATTAGCAAAAAACTCAGCAAAACCATCAACCTCTCGTGGTACACCATTTGGCATCATTCTATCACTGATAGATCCACAACCACCCCGCTTTGCATCTAAGAATGTCCAAAAAGCGCTCGGATTATTTTTATATTATATTCAGTGTTTCTAACATACTGATCATATAATCGGTAACTACAAACTACAAGACAAAGTGGTGTGCCGTGGATATTAACAAAGTTACCAAATTTTTAGAAAACTGTAGAATGCCACCGGAAATGCATACATCCGTGCGAGGTCTAGGTGTATTGTGTCATTGGAACGGAACGGAATATCGTACCTTTCTTTATTATTTAGGAGTTGTTATATTAAAGGATGTTTTGCCTTAAGATGTACACCAGCATTCTTTAAAAAAAATTGTGCGGTACTGTATGCTCATCTCACGTACCTACTTCAAGTATCTAGAAAGTTTTAATTAATTCGTTTCTGGAATATTTTTGTGATAAATATACCATGAAGCTTATATTACCAGCAACCTACAAAATCTAACACATTTAGTGGATAAAGATAAAAAATTTGGACCTTTACTTAATTTAAATTCATATTCTTTTGAAAGTAGATTGTTTCAAATAAAAAACTTATTGAGAAGTGGCAATTCACCACTAGCACACGTGGCGAAAAGAATTATTTTATTAATAGAAAGTCTTAAGAATAATACAAATTTTACAATTTTAAAGCTTAAAACCGGTGATGGCCTTTTCTACAAAAATAGAATTTGATAATTTTATGTTAGCTGCAGATAAATATTGTAACGGTATAACCGTAAAGGAAGGGACCTTAATTTGAAAGATTGTTGTTGACAGTTGATTTTTAGAAGTTTGTAAAAAAAATCAACTGACCATTTTAAATAATGTTTCTAGAAAATTCTAGAAACTTCTAAACACACTAACTAGATTAAATAATGTTGTATATAAGGGGATGCACGGACAGTTAACGTCAGTTCGAGTCAAGTGTGTAGAAGAGTTCATTGTATTGTCAAGTAGTTAGACGTTATCCAGCAGAGTTCAGTGTATCTTAACAATTTTGTAAATAAATTGTGTAAAAAGCCCCCATACGTGTTTCAAATTGGTGTCAGGTGTGGGGTGAAGATATAAGAATGCCTGGAAAAAAGATAAATGAACTATTGGTGGCAGAGCTCAGAAGAGAGCTCGAAGAATTAGAATTGGAAACTACTGGAAGCAAATCCGTATTGTTGAGAAGGCTCCGTGAGTACTACGTAAATAATAATTTGGACCCTGACGCTGTGGAGTTCGAAGACCCAGTTCAAAAAGCAAATTCTGAACTAACTCAACAACTTTCCCGGCTGCAAGAAGAACAAACTCAACAACTTTCCCGGCTGCAAGAAGAACAAGTTCAACAACTGTCCCAGTTGTCCAGTCAGATAAGCAGCCAGCGCGAAGATATGTCCCAGCTGTCGCAACGAATGACGAACCAACAAGAGGAGCTATCCAGTCAGATGAAGAGCCAACAAGAGGAGCTATCACAGCGAATGACGAACCAACAAGAGGAGCTATCCAATCAGATAAGAAGCCAGCGCGAAGATATGTCCCAGCTGAAAGAGGAGCTATCAGGACGAATGACGAGCCAACAGGAGGAGCTATCCAGTCAGATAAGAAGCCAGCGCGAAGAGGTGCCCCAGCTATCACAACGGATGTCTACCCTACCAGAAGAGTTATCCAGTTCCTTCTCCCAGCAAATATCACACCTTCGTGACGAGCAAAATCAGCAAGTTGCCAACTTGAATCAGCAGGTAGACAACTTGAATCAGCAAGTGGACAACATGAATCAGCAAGTGACCAACATGCGAGACGAGCAAAATCAGCAGGTGGCCAACTTCAGAGACGAGATCAACCAGCAAGTGCAGTCCGAGATAGAAAAGCTTAAACATGAACTGGAAGCTTGTCTACAAAACCAAACCATCCACCACGGCGACGGAGATGCAGGAAGGATGGAAACCTGCCACGCAGACGTCGAACGACAAAGAAACGAGGAGACGACCCAGATGCGAACGACAATGAAACCCCCGACCTTCGACGGGAAGACTTCCTGGCCAAATTACCTGAAACAATTCGACGCAGCGGCCAGAGCTAATGGATGGTCATCCCAGGAGAAAGCATTGTCCCTAACCGTAGCTCTGCGAGGCGAAGCTTTAGACGTCTTGCAATCATTGACACCGGATGAAACTGACAACTTCGAGTTATTGGTGAATCGTCTAGAGATGCGTTATGGTCAAACTCATCTACAACCGGTGTACCGAATGCAGTTAAAGAGCCGAAAACAGAAAAATGGAGAAACTATCCAGGAATTTGAAGCGGATGTAGCAAGAATGGTACGACTTGCGTATTCAAATGCAGCGGAGGATTTCCTGGAGTGCCTAGCAGTCCAAACCTTCACCGATGGTCTTCGAGACGTCGAGTTGCAGCGCGCTGTACGGTTAGCGCGGCCGAAGACTCTTGTGGACGCCTTGACCATTGCCCTGGAGTTTGAGGCGGCGACGGAGGCCTCACGTGGAGTTGCTCGACTAAGGGAAATCACCGGTAACTACGACCATGCCGTTCATTCCGTTAGCGACGTTGAAGCGGTAGTAGAGAGATTCATGAAGTTATCTCCAAGAAGAAGGCGCCAAGTGAGATGCTGGAACTGCGGAGAACTAGGCCATATAAGAAATACTTGCCCCAAAAAGAAAAATCTTCTGCTGAAGTACCCCAGCAGCAGGAAAACTAGAACGGGTCGACTCCTGGAGGGCGAAATCGACCCCAAACATTCCCGAAGCCCCTCACACCATTAAATTGGCAACTCTGCGACATCACGTGGACACCTTATATGTAGATGGCCTCCTTGATGGGAAGAATATTAGCATGCTGGTAGACACTGGAGCTACAAAAACTATCGTCCGACCAACCATTACTATGCGAAATAAGATGTTGCCTACCAGTTGGAGACTGCGTACCGCTACCGGAGATTCTGCTAGAGTCTACGGTGAGATACAGGTGACGCTACAGTTTGGTTCAACCTCTCTTGTTCACTCAGTGCTGGTGGCTGACGTTGATGAAGATGTTGTTCTGGGCATGGATGTTATGCTCCACTGTGGTTTTCATTTGGATCTTCGCCAACGTATCCTTCGTACTGGTAATGAAGAAATATTCCTGCACCGAAAACAAGTTGACAATGCCTCGATTAAGCTAATCGATGATATCGAACTTCCGGCAAGCTGCGAATGTGTCGTCACAGCGCGGTTGGATGGACTGGAGCCAGATGGTGCCCCAGCTATGATAGAGCCGAAGAACCATGACCATGAATTGGGAAAAGGACTCCTTGTGGGTAAGACTCTTGTTAGATCCGCCAAAGAGGTACCCATCCGAGTTATCAACTTGAACGATCATCAAGTTCTTCTCCGAAAGGACACGGAAATGGGAAGTTTAGAACCAGTAATGGCCATAATTCACAAGATAAATGTTACGGAAACAGATGAGACCAACGAAATTGAACAATTAATGACAAAATTAGACCCCTCTTTGTCAAAATTAGAAAAGAAACAGGTAAGAGATCTACTTTACCGTTATAAACCTGTATTTGGTTCTAAAAGTAAACTGGGAAGAACTGATGTTGTACAACATAGAATTGACACTGGTGATGCACGTCCGATTCGACAGGTACCCCGAAGGATGCCTTAAGTTAAAAAGGAAGAAGCAGACAGAGCCCTTAAAGAAATGATTCAAAATGGCATAGTCGAACCATCCAGTAGTCCGTGGGCTTCTCCTGTGGTATTAGTGAGAAAGAAAGACGGATCAATGCGGTTTTGTGACGACTATCGAAAGCTAAATGATGTCACTAAGAAGGACAGTTATCCTCTGCCAAGGATTGATGATGCCCTCGACGCTTTGGCGGGTTCTACTCTGTTTTCTACCTTGGACCTTAAAAGCGGATACTGGCAAGTTAAAATGAATCCTGCAGACAAAGAAAAGACTGCCTTTACCAGTGGATCAGGGTTATGGGAATTCACGGTCCTTCCATTTGGCCTCTGTAATGCTCCTGCGACGATTGAACGACTAATGGAGAACATCCTGCGGGGTTTGTCATGGGAAACTTGTCTAGTGTATCTAGACGACATCATCATAATGGGTAAGACCTTTAAGGAACATTTATCTAACCTGGAAGAAAATTTTAAAAGATTACAGAACGCTAACCTAACATTGAATGTTAAGAAATGCCACTTGTTCCAGAGACAGGTCAACTATTTAGGACATAACGTAAGCAAGGATGGCGTTGCTGTTGACCCCGCTAAGATACAAGCCGTTCAGGAATGGCCAATCCCTATCGACAAACATCAGCTCCGGAGTTTCTTGGGTCTTTGTTCCTATTACCGACGATATGTCAAGAATTTTGGAGACATCGCCAAACCCTTGACACGTTTGACAGAACAAGATAAGTCCTTCTGTTGGGATCAGGAATGTCAAAAAGCGTTTGAAATATTGAAGAAAAAGCTTACGTCAGCACCTGTTCTTGCTTATCCACTTCCTGATGGTAAGCTTATTCTGGACACCGACGCCAGCAATGTGGGAATTGGAGCCGTCTTGTCACAGCTACAAGACGGTAAGGAAAGAGTGGTTGGTTACTTCAGCAAAACTTTATCGAAAGCTGAAAAGAACTACTGTGTAACTCGGAGGGAACTGTTAGCAGTTGTAAAATCCGTCGAACACTTTTATAAATATCTGTATGGCAGAAAATTCCTGATCAGAACAGATCATGCTAGTTTAAAGTGGCTACTTAGCTTTAGGAACGCAGAAGGACAGATAGCAAGATGGCTCGAAAAACTGCAGGAATATGATGTTGAAATCGAGCACAGACCTGGAACCAGACATCGTAATGCTGATGCACTTTCCAGAAGACCATGTCGACCTGATTGCCCCCATTGTACCCGTATGGAGCAGAACGAGGAAAAACTTGCCTTAGTTAAGGTTGTGCCAGGAGACGAGAGCTCTATGCTGGAGGAGCAACAAGAAAACGATCCCGTTCTGAGAAAGATTAGGGAGTGGAAGAGAATGGACCGTCGTCCGTTGTGGAGAGAGATATCCTCATCCTCTCCTGCTTTAAAAGCATACTGGTCCCAATGGAACTCTTTAATTTTGGACGGAGGGCTCGTTAAAAGACTTGTAGAAAATTCCGAGGGCACAGAAACAAGGAAACAAATAGTGGTCCCAAGAAATGCTGTACCGGAAATTTTAAAACAGATGCATAATGATAGTTCTGGAGGACATCTGGGTATCACGAAAACGCTGCAAAAGATCCGAGATAGATTTTACTGGGTAAATTGCACTAATGATGTTAAAGATTGGTGTCGTAAATGCACTACCTGTGCTGCCAGTAACGGTCCGCACCGAAAACCGAAGGCGGAAATGCAGCAATACCTGGTTGGAAGTCCTTTTGAAAGAATCGCGGTAGATCTATTGGGGCCACTTCCACAGACCGATGAAGGAAACAAATACATCTTTGTTGTAATGGACTACTTCACTAAATGGGTTGAAGCCTATGCAGTTCCCAATCAGGAAGCAACCACTTTAGCAGATATATTGGTTGAAGAATTCGTAAGCCGATTTGGGGTACCACTAGAATTACACTCAGACCAAGGGAGAAATTTTGAGAGCAAGCTGTTTCAAGAAGTTTGCCAAAGATTAGGCATCCGCAAAACGAGAACCACAGCGATGCATCCTCAGTCTGATGGAATGGTGGAACGAATGAACCGGACTATAACCAACTATCTGTCAAAAGTGGTGTCAGATTGTCAGAGGGATTGGGATCGACATATTCCACTATTTCTAATGGCAATTCGATCGGCCATTAACGAATCAACTGGCCAAACGCCTGCGAAGGTCCTGTTCGGTAGAGAAATGAGGCTACCATGTGACTTGGTGTTTGGTTGTAAACCTGGTGAAGAAATGGCACGTGAACAATATGTCGCCGACCTTCAGAATCGAATGGAGAATATACACAACCTGGTGCGTGGAAAACTACAATTATCTAGTGATCGGATGAAGAGGTACTATGACACACGGACAATGGAAAAGAGTTACCAAGTTGGAGATTTAGTCTGGCTCTATAACCCCCGACGGCGTCGAGGTATTTGTCCCAAATTACAAAAGAACTGGGAAGGTCCTTACACCATCAAGAAGAAGATTAACGATGTCATTTATCGGATCGTGAAAATTCTCAGAGGGAAACCCGTCGTGGTCCATCACGATCGTTTAGCGCCTTACCGGGGAAACCACAGTGGAGATGCGCAGCAACTCCAAGAAGATGGTTTGGCTGGCTCAGGGAGTGTGCGGGATTCCGATGTAGGAAATAACATTCCAGGAGGAATGAATCTAAGGAGGGAGCAGTGTAACGGGATAACCGTAAAGGAAGGGACCATAATTTGAAAGATTGTTGTTGACAGTTGATTTTTAGAAGTTTGTAAAAAAATCAACTGACCATTTTAAATAATGTTTCTAGAAAATTCTAGAAACTTCTAAACACACTAACTAGATTAAATAATGTTGTATATAAGGGGATGCACGGACAGTTAACGTCAGTTCGAGTCAAGTGTTCAGAAGAGTTCATTGTATTGTCAAGTAGTTAGACGTTATCCAGCAGAGTTCAGTGTATCTTAACAATTTTGTAAATAAATTGTGTAAAAAGCCCCCATACGTGTTTCAATATAATGAATGATTTTAACAAAAAAGATAATCAAGCGTGATCAAGTTGTTGGTATGAAATATGTGATACTGAAAGAAGGAAAACCCTATATTTATGACAATTCTTTGAAATATACAACTAATATTTTTAAAACTGTAGCGTGTTCAAAAAACTCTAAGATAAAACTTTATTTTTTTATTTTTTTTATAATTCTTCCGTACTTATTACCGCCCTGTCTTCTCAACTTATTAGACGCTGAAGCGAACGGCCGTCTTGAGTACTAAAATATCGATTTTCTTAACGTAACGACCAATAAGAGCTTGAGTTTATGATCAGCTGGTTAGGCGCGAAAAAAGCATCGCGTCACCCCAGATTAACGACTTTTAATCAGTCTAGTGGGGATTTTAGTACTGTGAACATCTATGTACAACCACTATTCTCAATTTACCGGCAAATTATCTTAAAACAGTTAAAAATTACTTGCGATTAAGTGTTTCTATTTTCGTTTACCGCTTATTGTACCGAGGAACAACATGAAGATTCCAGACAGTGTTTTTTTATGTTTTCCTGGGTTTTCAATGTAACAACCGCAAGATCGCCATTGTTGCATTTACCGCATCTTTTTCGAACCCACGCTTCGAAGGATGAGTTTATGGTTTTCTCTAAATATCTTTTAATCTAAACAAGAAGGGGTTTAGATTATATCGTATCGTTAACAACAATTACCGAGAGAAAGAAACCATCTACTATAAATATCTCTCAGAAACATTTAGGAGACAATGTAAGTTTTTAACAATTTTTTATATCTGTATCGAGCCAAAAGTACCATTTATTTCTACGGATCATTTTATCGTAATTGTACTTATCTGTAACATCCAAAAATATAGTGATCAGTGCCGTAATAAGAATATCCGGGATGTGATTTTTTTTGTGTTTTAGCTTATCTGTAATTTTTTTGCTCATTTTTTTTGTACCTGCTATTTGTAAACTGTTTTACATATTTTTTTTATCTTTTAATTATTATCTCGCCTTATTTAATTAAGATCTCTCTATATTTTTCTATATGGGTACGTTTTATCTCGAGATAATTGAAAAACCAAAAGTGATATTTTTGATTTTTTTTATCTAAATTTTTCTCTCTCACTTTTAGTTTTGGAACATACCAAAAATAACAATAGAGTTATACTAAGCTGTTGTTTTATGGTTGTAAAAGTTATGTTTTTAAATTTAAACACAAATGTGTTTAAAAATATTATTTACTGTTTATGATACCGATATATGATTTACTGTTTATAACACCGATATTTTCTTTATTTTATTTTGTTTATTGTATCTCTTAGTTATTATCAAACCAGATAATAAAGTCTGTTTATTGTTTACTGAACAGTTTTGTTTTATATTATTTTCATAATTAGAACGTTACGCTACTGTGTAACCATATTAACAAAAAAAATGAAATATATTGTCATGTAAATAAATAATCTAACATAAAAATGTCAACTGAAACGTTTATAATTAAAAAGTTGTAAAATTGAACTTGTTATCTTTCACCCGAAGTAGAAATATCCTACCAAGACAATTTGGGAATAAGGGATTTCTACATTTTACATTGGTCCTTCGAAATCGGATTATATTATTTACCAAGCAAGCGGTTTGCAAACCACAATCGAAGCTACTGAAGCACTATGGACTATGGGATGCTAAATTGTACACCTACTACAATATCAGGTCGATGCTAAGTTGTACACCTACTACAATATCAGGTCAGTCATTTCCACGTCATCTCAAAATAACACATCAAATAAAAATTTTAATGCTGATGCCACTTGAATCACCTAATTGTGTAAAGTTTTGATAATCTTTTGAACTTTTAATAACGTTTTTTACCGTATTTTCCCCAAACATTGTATATTTGAAATAAGAATTACTCTTTAGTAAAATATTTATACCTAAGCCTTAAACCTCCTCAACATGCCCAGGACATCTAAGACTAAGAAAGTAAACCCTAATTCTAATATAGATGACTCTGAGCAAGTTGAATTTAGAAAGCAACTTGAACTTTATAATAACCTGGTGGCTCGCCGTGATGCCATAACCAACCAAATCAACCGTTTTCAAAATTTTTTAGAAACCAAGTGTTCAAACCTCGCTGACCCGCGTTTAAAAATTGAACTAAGTACCCGACTAAGTATAATCGAATCCTTAAATAATAACTTCACATCTATTCAGATTGAAATTGAGCAATTATGCCTCAATAACAAATTTGATGAGGCAGATGAGCAAGGCCAAGAACGGGAGCATTTCGAAACATTATATTTTGATAATATTTCTCAAGCTAAATTAATGTTAGAACAAATCAATGTCACTCAGACACCAAAGATAATAGACGACTCGAATTCAAATTCTCTTGTACATTCACCATTTCTTCAGTCTGGATCCCAGTATGGCCCACGCCTTCCTCCCATTCCACTGCCTCAATTTAGCGGTTCTTACGAAACTTGGACTAACTTTAAAGACACGTTTATATCACTTATCGATAAAAATTCACAAATTAATAACATTGAAAAATTCTACTATTTACAATCAAGTTTACAGGGTGAGGCTGCTCAACTTATTAGCTCGTTATCTATCACAGAAAATAATTACCACACTGCATGGTCGCTCTTAGAGGAGCGTTTTGAAAATAGAAAAGCCATAATACATGCTCATATTAAATGTATCTTTGATCTCAATCAAGTAAGAGACGAATCCCACATAGGTCTTAGAAAACTCTTGGATGGATTTCAAAATAATTTCAAATCCCTGCAAAACCTGGGAGAA
Organism: Altica lythri; assembly: GCA_964028335.1. NCBI lineage: Eukaryota > Metazoa > Arthropoda > Insecta > Coleoptera > Chrysomelidae > Altica > Altica lythri. Next base: position 47,672,258 of record OZ034808.1, on the reverse strand, counting down.
CCTGTAGACCATTGGTGTAGCTTAATAATTTATTTACTCACTACAAAATTAGATTTAAATAGCCGTAAAGAATGGGAGTTATTTTCATGTAAAATCGACAAACCTAAAACTAATGATTTCATAAACTTTTTATCACAACGTTGCCGATTCCTCGAATCTCTTGACTACAAATTGACCAATAAGAAACCTAATTTTACTCAAAAATTTGGAAAATATGAGCCTAAATATGAACGTAAAGCATTGCTTACTTCAAATAATACTCCTGTTTGTTCCCTATGTAAAGAAAATCATTTTCTATATGCTTGCAAAAAATTTCATAACCTACCAGTTGATAGCAGATTTGCAGAAGCTAAACGTACCAACTTGTGCACCAACTGCCTACGTACAGGTCACCGCCAAGGTGATTGCAAGTCTTCTTATTCCTGTCGAACCTGTCAGGGCAAGCACCACTCATTGCTGCACATGCACAACAGACCCGCACATTCTCAAAGTACACAGCATAATTCTCAACCTCGATCTAGTTCTCAGCCTCAGTCCAATATTCATCCTCATAATGATAATTCAAAACCTTCCACTTCTGCAAACACCGCATTTACCCTGCCAATTAATAGCCATACAGATTTGCCCAATCCTACCGGTACTAACAGCTGTCACACTCAAAATCTTCATTGCACAAATGCAACCCAAAACTCATTTGTTCTACTCTCTACGGCCCTTATAGAAGTTTTCGATAAAAACAACCAACCTATAAAATGCAAGGCTATTCTAGATAATGGAAGTCAATCAAATTTCCTAACCCAAAACCTTTTTGACAAATTAAATTTACCTTATGATACTATTAATATATCCGTTTCTGGAATAAGCCAAACCCAAGCTAACATTTCTAAACGAACCCAAATTAAAATAAAATCTCTTTCTAATAATTTCTCTTTAAAAATATCTACTTTGGTTATTAATAAAATAACCGAGCCTATTCCTCAATTAGTTATTAATCCCTCGAGCATAAGCATTCCAGATAATATTGTTCTCGCCGATCAAGAATTTCTAAATCCTACCTCTATTGGCTTACTTTTAGGTGCAGAAGTTTTTTATAACTTACTTAAACCCAACCAAATTAAATTGGGTAAACACAAGCCTATTTTACAAGATACCAAGCTTGGATGGATTGTGAGTGGACCTATATCTTTATTTACATCAATTTGTCAACCTCAAACCTCAAATTCATTAACTTGTACCACCACCGTTAATAATCTTCAGAAGTCTTTAGAACTTTTTTGGAGCTCTGAAGAAACCACTAAACAACTACAACGTAATAATAAATATTCTCCGGAAGAAATCGAGTGTGAAAATCACTTTCGGTCTACAACACAAAGAAATCCCTCAGGAAGATTTACTTTAGATCTACCTCTCAACTCTAATGTATCCAAGCTTGGAGACTCTCTCCAAACTGCTATTAAGCGCTTTAGCCTCTTAGAACAAAAATTTGCAAGGCACCCTGAAATAAAAAAATCTTACTCTGAGTTTATATCCGAATACATTTCCCTTGGACATATGTCAGAAATTGAACCAATAAATGATACTTTCCTTTTATATCCTGCCTACTACTTACCTCACCATTGTGTGAAAAAATCTGATAGCCTTACTACACGGCTCCGAGTTGTGTTTGATGGTTCAGCGGCTTCTTCTTCAGGCCTCAGCATCAATGATTGTCTTAAAGTTGGACCCACTGTCCAAAATGATTTATTAACAATCCTTTTGCGTTTTCGAGAACACAATTATGTACTAACAGGAGACATCGCTAAGATGTACCGCCAATTTCTAATAAACCCCAACCAGCGATGCTTGCAACGCATTCTATGGCGCGATGAACCTCAAAAATCACTCCTTCACTTTGAGTTAAACACCGTAACCTACGGAATGTCAAGTAGTGCCTTTTTAGCCACGCGTTGCCTAAATCAAATTTCATCTGATGTTTCCGAGTCAAATCCAATTGAAAGCAACATCATCAAAAACGACTTTTACGTTGATGACGTACTCACCGGCTCATCCACTGAAGAATCCCTTGTAAATATCCGCAAAAATCTTGTAAATATTCTTAAATCGTATGGACTCGACTTAATAAAATTCTGTTCGAACTCTAAAACTGTATCGTCTGACTTCAGCGACCCCGTGAGTAATGCTATTAAAACTTTGGCATTAAATGAATCCCATCATCACAAAACTCTGGGTATATCCTGGAATCCAGAACATGATCAGTTTATTTATAATTCTACCATTAAGCTTGACACCAATCCTGTAACCAAGCGTGTAATTCTTTCACTGATATCTCAAATCTTCGACCCTCTCGGTCTCCTTGGTCCGATGGTGATACAAGTAAAACTTCTCCTGCAAAAGCTCTGGCTTCTTAAGATTGGCTGGGATGATCCTGTGCCCATAGATATCTTCCGAATATGGAAAAACTTTACTTGCCATTTATCACGCGTTGATTATTTCAAAATCCCACGCCAAGTAACCATTAGAAATTATACTCATCTTGAACTCCATGGTTTCAGTGATTCTTCTATAAATGCTTTCGGCGCATGCATTTACGTCCGTTCAATAGACTCCTCAAGGAACATCTCTGTCAACTTATTCACTGCCAAAAGTCGCGTAGCTCCTTTAAAAGCTGTATCCTTGCCGCGCCTTGAGCTATGCGGAGCTTTGTTACTCTCCAGGCTAATGAACAAGGTCCTGAAGGTCCTGAATTGTAGTCCAAACAAGGTGTATTATTACACTGACTCCACCATCGTATTATGCTGGCTTTCCCTAGAACCTAGGCAACTAAAAACTTACATTTGTAATCGAATATCTGAAATTCAACAAATTACTGATGTAGATTCTTGGCATCACATCACGTCTACAAAAAACCCCGCGGATATAATATCTAGAGGTATCAGTCCTCAAGACCTTAAATATTGCACCTTGTGGTGGCACGGTCCCTCATTTTTATGCCAACCTGTAGAGTTTTGGCCTACAGACACCCACATTTCTAATTACTCACGCAAATCTTTCGACAATGACATACTAGAAATTAATACTAAACCTATCTTACTTATCTCTACTGTGCCTGAATTTCCTATCTTCGAACTATACTCAAATTACAACAAACTTATTAATGTAGTCGCTTATTGCATTAGATTCTATAAAAACTTAAGGTTGCCCAAACCTACACGTCAAATAGGACAATTGACTCTTTATGAACGTGATCATTCATTGACAGTTTTAGTAATCCTAGCTCAAGAAAAGGAATTTGCCCTCGATTTGCGAGACTTAAAAAATAAAAATCGTTTACGTTCCCAGAGTAAATTAAAGGCTTTGAACCCATTCATTGACAAAAACGGAATAATGAGAGTTGGAGGACGACTCGAGCAATCCTCTCTGGATTACGAATCCAAACATCCCATACTCCTACCAAAAGGACACCCATTTACTCGTTTAATCATCGTTCATATTCACGAGCAGAATCTTCATTCTGGAACACAGGCCACATTATCTTTCGTGAGGCAAAAATTCTGGCCCATTCATGGAAGATCCGCTGTTAAATCAGTAATTCACAAATGCGTTACTTGTTACAAACAAAATCCTAAACCTTTAAGTACTCTTTTAGGGGACCTACCAGAACCTCGAGTACATCCCTCCAGACCTTTCACACACACCGGTATGGACTATGCTGGATACTTTATGATTAAAGACTCTAAGCTCCGAAATAGAAAATTTATAAAGGCCTATTTGTGTATATTTGTTTGTTTAGCTACTAAGGCTGTGCATTTAGAACTGGTGTCTGACTTGACCGCTCACGGTTTTCTGGCCATGCTCAAACGTTTCGTTTCCCGTCGTGGTTTGTGTCAACATTTATATTGTGATAACGGCACAAATTTTGTTGGGGCTAATGGCGAGTTACAGGAAGTTTATAAACTTCATCAATCCCCTGAGTTTGAAAATTATGCTAGAAATAACATGATTCAGTTTCACTTTAACCCTGCGGCTTCACCGCATTTTGGGGGGTTATGGGAAAGTGTTGTAAAATCTTTTAAACATCATTTCCGTAGAGTAATATCAAATGATAATCCTCTCACTTATGAGGAATTTTACACTTTCGTGGTTCAAGTGGAAGCGGTATTAAATTCGCGTCCCCTTTTACCTCTTACCAATGATCCCAATGATCTGGAATCCTTGACTCCCGGACACTTCCTTGTGGGCCATCCGTTAAACCTTATACCTGATATCGAATTGGTGACTAAGCCAATAAACAGACTAAATCGTTACCAAATGCTGCAATCCTTGGTACAACATTTTTGGCGAAGATGGTCACAACAGTATTTACACACACTACACGAGCGATCAAAATGGCATTTTAAAACTGATCAAGGAAATCTCCAAAACCGCCTTGTCTTATTGAAAGACGAGAACAACCCGCCTTCCAAATGGACTCTAGCAAGAATTGTCAAGATTCATCCCGGAAAGGACGGTATAATCCGCGTTGTTAGTGTTCGTATAGCAAACGGGAATATACTTAAACGCAGTGTAGTTAAGATTTGTCCACTACCTGTTTCAGACGAACTTTGTGTACCCAGTGATTCAAAACAAACTTTTGAAGTAACTCAATAATACTGTATGTTAATGTTTGTATTTTAACATTGGACACTGTCGTGTATTATTAGTACATAACTTGTTTTTTTTTAACCTATTTTCATTGTACTTTATTTGTTATTTTTTTTTTCTTCAACTTGTTATTGAAAGATACTTAGTACTTTCAAGGGCGGCGGTATGAACAGTTTTGTTTTATATTATTTTCATAATTAGAACGTTACGCTACTGTGTAACCATATTAACAAAAAAAATGAAATATATTGTCATGTAAATAAATAATCTAACATAAAAATGTCAACTGAAACGTTTATAATTAAAAAGTTGTAAAATTGAACTTGTTATCTTTCACCCGAAGTAGAAATATCCTACCAAGACAATTTGGGAATAAGGGATTTCTACATTTTACATTTACATAGATTTTCTTTTCCTAGCTAGAGCCTGCTACTCTGATCAATACCTTCAGTTTCTCTAATCTATACTTTACCAAAGTAATAGATTTTGTTTCTTAAATATACCTTATCTTATTGAAGTAATAGATTTCATTTCTTAAGCATATATTATTTTATTAAAGCAAAAGATTGTGCTTTTTTGAATCTATCTTTATCTTACCGATTAGATTGATAACTATAAGGATGAGTAAAAGAAAAGGTAAGTATAATTTTTTAGTATCTTAAATAAGAGTGTGTAATTTAAATTTTTTAGCAAGAACATCTGCCGGGTTATCTAATTTTACCTTATCTTATCTTATATCTCTTATATCTTTCTTATTTTAACTTTATCTATAACATCTGATAAATCATTTTATCCACCATATATATTCAATATCTTTTTATCTGGGTTTCTTATATTTCCCCATCCTTATGATAAAAAAATAAGTGGCGCCCATTTACCTTTCCCTTTTCCATCATTTCTCTCATTTTCTCTTTAGTCCCTTTTAAATTCTTTTATCTTTTCTTTTTTCTAACAAATATGTCCCCGTATATCTTTCCAATACAATATCATCTAGCTATATATATAAACGAGCATTTAACATCATAGAGAAAAAAGAGGTTACACTATTTTTGGCGCACAACGTGGGGCTTGATGATAAAATTTTTATTTTTCCGACAATAAAATTACACACTTTTAATATCGAAAATTTTCGTTACTTTTACTTATCCAAAATGGTTAATTTTGAAATTAATTTCTTAACTGTGGAAGAAATTATTTATGTACCCAAGATCAGAGAAACAACCACTAGCAGGAAAACAAAGAGAAAAGAAAATTTCTCAAACGTTTGTTAGCTAAAGAAACAAATGGTACAGTAACTTCAGTAAATATTTTTTCGTCTATCTTTTTCGTATCGTTAACAAACTTAAATTAAAAGACTGGCTTTAACATGGAACTAACTATGTCGGCATATCTTTTCTTTCGACCATTTTCTTCTTCATTCCTTTATCTATGGTTTCATAATTTTCCTAGAAGAAATTTTTTTTGTTTTTCCACTCTTTATCGTATTTTATCTAAAGAAAATTTTTTATTTTTCTACTCCATATCGTATTTTACCTAAAGGAAAATAATTTTTATTTTTCTATATTTTTTTAGTATTTTATCTGAAGGAAAATTTTCTTAATTTTCCACTCTCTATCGTATTTTTTCTACAGGAAAATATTTTCCATTTTTCTACTTTTTCCGTATTTCATCTATAGGAAAATTTATTTTATTTTTCTATATCTTTTTCGTATAATATCTAAAGGAAAATATTCTTCATTTTCCTATTCTCTACCGTGTTTTATCTAAATGAAAATAATTTTTAATTTTTTTCTACTTTCTACCGTATCTTATCGAAAGAAAAATATTTCTTATTTTTCTACTTTCTACCGTATTTTATCTAAAGGGAAATATTTTTCATTTCTCTAATTTTTTTCTGCATCCTATCTTAGGGGAAATAACGTTTCGTTAAATTTTTGCTTACCGTTTATCTAGCTTTATCCATCTACTTAACCAATGTTTCTCTGTACGGTTATAAAAGTGAAATCCACATGACAAATATCTCTGTATTGTCCCAGCGTGGAAAATTTGTTTTTACTTGAACTATCGTATCGTAAGTGAATACTTATTTCACTTAATTATCGTTTATCTACCGTTCAAGTGAATTATCACTTGATATTATCTTACCGTAAGTGAAGATACATTACACTTAATTATCGCTTACCTACCGTTCAAGTGAATTATCACTTGAAATTATCTTACCGTAAGTGAAAACATATTTTACTTAACTACCGTTTACCAGCTCAAGTGAATTAGCACTTGAAATTATCTTACCGTAAGTGAAAACATATTTCACTTAACTACCGTTTACCAGCTCAAGTGTATTAACACTTGAAAATATCGTTTTGTAAGTGAGAACACACTTCGCTTAACTACCGTACCGTTCAGTAAAAACTATCACTGCTGTTTATATGTCTCATTATCTCCCCTAGTTTCTTCATTAAGCTTGAAATTGACACACCAAAGACCTTAAGCCTTATGTAACTGATTCCGACGATTCTTCTGAAGATGAACTCTCCGAATAGGAACTAATGTTTCTTTGTTTTCTCAGAATTATCCGTATAAGCTTTTCTTTTTATCTCCCCTGTTTTACTACCTTTTCTCTTTTTAACATCTCACCCTGACTCAACTATAAATATGTTTCGTTATCTCCTCCCCGTTTGGGAGGCGGGAATATAAAGAATACCCCCAAAGTGTTAAACTGCTTGTCGTAAGAGGCGACTAAATGGAACCCCTTTCCCTTTTCTTTTTCGTTCAAACTCCATACTTCTCGTTAATCTCCTCCCCGTTTAGGAGGCGGGATTATGTAGAATACCCCCAAAGCGATAAACTGCTTGTCGTAAGAGGCGACTAAGTGCAACCTTTTCCCTTTTCTCTTTTGTTCAATTTCCTTATGTCTTGTTAACTTCCTTAGCTATATGTTTCTCTATGTCCAACTTTTATTTTTCGTTTAAGTGTTTATCACTTGAACATGTCATCTCGAAAGGGAAAATACTTTTCTCTTGCCTACCGTTTACCTACTTAATAAGTACCTTAACATTTATCTCTATCGTCTCGAAAGTAAAAATTTACTTTCCCTCATTTACCGTTTATTTATCTAATAAGTGTAATAACACTTGTTGATATCGTACCGAAGGAGGAAATATGTTTCTCTTAACTACCGCTTACCTACCGTATGAGTGCATTGACACTTGTATTTATTTTCTTGAAAGTAAAAATATTTTTTCCTTTATCTACCGTTAACCTACCGTATAAGTGCGTCAGCACTTGTGAATTTATTATCGTATCGTTCAGTAATATCTATTACTGTTTTATGTTTAGAAAACATTTTTTAGTTACCTTATTTCTCGTTTATCATCCATAAACTACTTTTTATCTTTAATATGGATATAAGACAGTTATCGTACATTGGTGGAAGACACATGAAAATTTTTTTTGAACAATTTTTTTTGAAAATTTTTTTTTGAAATTTTTTTATTTTTTTTTTTTATTCTTTCATACAATTTTATACCTTTACATATCGTTGATTTAAAGAACTTTGGTCCGCCACATGACTACTAGTGGAATCACTTTACTTTTTTTGACTAACAAAATTCAATCTTAACTACTTCTTCTGGAATTTTATTTTGACCTTGCAATTTGTCACGAGAGATAAGCCTAGGAAAGCCGTAGGGAATTCTTTCCGGTAGTGGGTCTGTTGAGATTGTAAGGAAGACAGATAAAATTTCTTTCTCCTCTCTTTCTTTTCCTCTATTACTTTCTCTATTTTTTTTCCTAGCTAGGATTGAAGACTGTTAGGATAATTTGGTTTTAAGATTTGTCTGATTTCTGTTATTGTCATAATGCGACCTAATACCTTTGTTATCTGTTAATTACGCTTTCTATGAGAATCATACCTCATGTATATACCGTTTATCACTTTTTCCTTACCAAGATTTCAATGAAATCTCTAATACCTACTAACGTTTCCATGATGGAATTTTTAACGACTTTTAGTTAAGTTATTCCGGTTGGCCGGTACCGTTTTTAGAAATCTGGTCACGTAGTATCAAAGATCTGTTGATCTGATGCATTTTACCTACCTTGTGGTTCTTCAAATCCTCGCGTAGTTTCACTTGTACCTTAACGTGTTGACGAATAGTGTGAAGGCTATTTTGTTTTCAGTAACTCACTCTGATATCTAGTTTTACCTAGATAGATATCGCTCCCGTAAGATCGATTTTCTGCATACCGATGTTCTCTACCTTTATCAGCTTCGTTTTTTTGAAACACACTACTGTTGTTCCAACCATAGCTTATTTTTTTTAAAAAACTGTTTTCTACCCAGTTTTTTTTCTTCGGAAGGGGCTGTGTAGCGTGTTCAAAAAACTCTAAGATAAAACTTAATTTTTTTATTTTCTTTTTTATAATTCTTCCGTACTTATTACCGCCCTGTCTTCTCAACTTATTAGACGCTGAAGCGAACGGCCGTCTTGAGTACTAAAATATCGATTTTCTTAACGTAACGACCAATAAGAGCTTGAGTTTATGATCAGCTGGTTAGGCGCGAAAAAAGCATCGCGTCACCCCAGATTAACGACTTTTAATCAGTCTAGTGGGGATTTTAGTACTGTGAACATCTATGTACAACCACTATTCTCAATTTACCGGCAAATTATCTTAAAACAGTTAAAAATTACTTGCGATTAAGTGTTTCTATTTTCGTTTACCGCTTATTGTACCGAGGAACCACATGAAGATTCCAGACAGTGTTTTTTTATGTTTTCCTGGGTTTTCAATGTAACAACCGCAAGATCGCCATTGTTGCATTTACCGCATCTTTTTCGAACCCACGCTTCGAAGGATGAGTTTATGGTTTTCTCTAAATATCTTTTAATCTAAACAAGAAGGGGTTTAGATTATATCGTATCGTTAACAACAATTACCGAGAGAAAGAAACCATCTACTATAAATATCTCTCAGAAACATTTAGGAGACAATGTAAGTTTTTAACAATTTTTTATATCTGTATCGAGCCAAAAGTACCATTTATTTCTACGGATCATTTTATCGTAATTGTACTTATCTGTAACATCCAAAAATATAGTGATCAGTGCCGTAATAAGAATATCCGGGATGTGATTTTTTTTGTGTTTTAGCTTATCTGTAATTTTTTTGCTCATATTTTTGTACCTGCTATTTGTAAACTGTTTTACATATTTTTTTTATCTTTTAATTATTATCTCGCCTTATTTAATTAAGATCTCTCTATATTTTTCTATATGGGTACGTTTTATCTCGAGATAATTGAAAAACCAAAAGTGATATTTTTGATTTTTTTTATCTAAATTTTTCTCTCTCACTTTTAGTTTTGGAAAATACCAAAAATAACAATAGAATTATACTTAGCTGTTGTTTTATGGTTGTAAAAGTTATGTTTTTAAATTTAAACACAAATGTGTTTAAAAATATTATTTACTGTTTATGATACCGATATATGATTTACTGTTTATAACACCGATATTTTCTTTATTTTATTTTGTTTATTGTATCTCTTAGTTATTATCAAACCAGATAATAAAGTCTGTTTATTGTTTACATAGATTTTCTTTTCCTAGCTAGAGCCTGCTACTCTGATCAATACCTTCAGTTTCCCTAATCTATACTTTACCAAAGTAATAGATTTTGTTTCTTAAATATACCTTATCTTATTGAAGTAATAGATTTCATTTCTTAAGCATATATTATTTTATTAAAGCAAAAGATTGTGCTTTTTTGAATCTATCTTTATCTTACCGATTAGATTGATAACTATAAGGATGAGTAAAAGAAAAGTGTAAGTATAATTTTTTAGTATCTTAAATAAGAGTGTGTAATTTAAATTTTTAGCAAGAACATCTGCCGGGTTATCTAATTTTACCTTATCTTATCTTATATCTCTTATATCTTTCTTATTTTAACTTTATCTATAACATCTGATAAATCATTTTATCCACCATATATATTCAATATCTTTTTATCTGGGTTTCTTATATTTCCCCATCCTTATGATAAAAAAATAAGTGGCGCCCATTTACCTTTCCCTTTTCCATCATTTCTCTCATTTTCTCTTAGTTCCTTTTAAATTCTTTTATCTTTTCTTTTTTCTAACAAATATGTCCCCGTATATCTTTCCAATACAATATCATCTAGCTCGTTCGAATCCACGCTCGCTCTCCTCCTACCCCCTGAGTGCCGTTCGCATTGGTTAGCCTCTATAAACGAGCATTTAACATCATAGAGAAAAAAGAGGTTACAAAACTCCCATCAGATCCTAATTATTAAATATTTTTAAATGCAGAAATTCAGAGACATATAATTTTAAATTGTTTTCAGTAAATTGTATTAAGTGCAAATAATTAGTTTCGGTAGAGTATGAAAATAATGAAAGTTTTTTCTTTTCTTTACTCCATACTTTACAATATTTTTTTTTTGTAAAATAAATTATTACAATATAGTTGTTTTTTTGGTAATATTCTAATACCTGAGGTCTTAATATTAATAAAAGTAATATTGGAAAGAAAATAAATTAACTTTATTGCCAAATAAAACTACGCACTTACAAATAAAAAAACGTTATTTTCATATTCTACGTCGGCATCATTATTTTCTTCTTCAACATTGGTTCTTTTTCGTTTCTTCTCTTCATCATGTTGTTCTTCCTCAATAATTCTTTCGTTATTATCGCTCCTTTTTTTTCTTTTTCCGATTATAATAAATTTGTGGATCTTCTTTTGATTGCTGAATTACGAACTATTGCACTTTGATTTCTTCTAGTAGAATTTCTAATCACATTTTTAAAGAAATCTTCACAACTTTTTAAGTCATTATCTGAAATCGAGACAACCCTAAATAATTAATTTATGACATTTTTTACATTTTAAAAGAAACTTTTTCTTTTTTGTCACGTGCCCAGCAACACAGTCATGAATTTTCTAGAAAATAATCTGTCTACTTTTCCATTTCCCTTACGACCATAAACATAATTTAATTTTTCTACAGTATCTTCCATCACTTCCTTCTCTGCTATCCTTTTTTCTAGTTTTTTTAGATCTTCAATATGATCTATTTGTTGTAAGTTACAAATATTATTTGTTTCTTTTTCTTTTAGTTTATTTTGATTTTTGAAGTTATACTTCTATTCGTGCACTCGGCGAAAAAGATTTGTGTGGGGTTAAATGAGAAAAATCATTACATATGTAATGGTGTGAGTAAGAAAGAGACAGAAACACATATAAGGTATATTGGTCGGTAAAAACAAAGATGAAATATTTACCACATGTTTAGTCATAAATATAAGTCCTTTGAATACTGTTTAAACATAGAGTACATTAAAAAGAGATGGATATACAAAAAAAAGTTTGAGCCAATGTTTTGAATATCATAGTGACGTATCACATTGTGTTTGACAGATTATTTTATAATTCTGTCACGTAAACATAAACAGAGTTTTTAAGAAAAGTCAAAAAGTGCATTCCGAACAGACAATAGATAGAAAAATTACAACTCGGTAAGTATTCCAAATGGGTTCAATTTATGTACTCGGGGTTTTTTTGGTCGCTGAACACGAATATCAGGATGTCGAAAGTCTTCCGCGGCACTTGGTGCCTAGGGTAGGCATTTACCTCTTTTCCTGGGGTTTTAAGTAAATTCTGTACAAAATCAGTGCACACTTGGTACTCGGCGGTTTTTTGGGTCGCTGAATACGAATATGATAATGGCGATGGTGTCCGAAACACCTGGTGCTTAAGACGGATCTCGTCTCCAGGAATTTTATGCAAATTCGATACAAAATGAGTGTGCACTCGGTACTAGGAGGTTTTTGAAGTCGCTGAACACGAATATCATATAATGATTTTGCTAAATCATTCGCAAACAAATTTATGAATCCGGGCGCGTGCATAGAAGTATAACTTGGTTAGTTGTATATATAATAGACAATTTTATATATTATAGACTCACAACGACTTATAACACTGTACACATACAATAGAAAAACGAGATACAATTTTACACATTACACGCTGTCCGTTATAGATTAAAATCTATCCACGGGACTTGAACCAAATCTGCCCCAATTGTTTTATGAATCTTGCGACTAATCAGAAGCGATAACGGACCAATTGAATGTTCTTTTGCGTGAAGGGTAGGATCAGTTTGTCAAATTGTTTTATGACTCTATATACAGCAGCATGTAATTATCTTTTTAAAAAGGAATGCCATAGGCTGCAATCTTAATGTGAAACAACGAAAATTAACTTTACCTAAAATTATGAAACCTTTCTTCAGGATTAGTTCTTTAGCTGGCGATGTAAACATAATATGTTCAGAGAGTAACAAATGCCAAAAGAAACCGAAATAATATTTACATGTAGGTAGATACTACAAAAAGAACGACAGGCGCTATAGGAATTTTATGTTATTATGATTGTTGTTTTTTTCTCAATGAAATGTAGAATATTTCGATGTCTAGTCTGTAAACTTCAAAATTTTGCGTAAGTATTATATATGATTGAAATCAAAAAAAAAATATCTTTACGTTGCTGGTATTCATTTATTTTTATTTATAAAAAATAAATCACATATATTTTTTAAATTCAAACAATAGATTGTAAAATTAGGAATAAATACAACCCCATGTCAGAGCGAGGGTCTAGGGTCGAAAAGGGTCTCATTTAAAGCTCATTAATAGACCGCCCGCTGTTCCCAGGTAAGGGGTGACTTCAAACACACTTTAACCTTTAATTGTAATACTTAATGATTAACTATTTGCAATTTTATTAGCGGTTTTGTCAAATTCTTCTGACTAATAAGCAAAAATTAACTTTAAAAGAAACTATATCAATAATTTGTTTACCTGAAAAAATTAATTTTTGCTGTTAAAAGTTCGTAACATTTTTTTATAATTACTTTTTTTATATACCTATGTATTTGTTGTTTATAAATATCAATTAATTAAAAATATATGCTTAAAATGTAGAAAGTACAGTCGTGCAGACAGAAAGTTTATTATATGGCGGTAGAAAAGTTTTATAAAAGTCTCTTAGAAATCATATTTATTCTTTAATTATCACCAAAAAATAATTGAGTTTTATAAAAAGCAACCATTTTTAAAAAAAATTCTTCTACACCATTTATTCTTTTTATACCAATTTAGTTCTCTTTGAAACCAAATTAGAATATTTGAAGTTCCGTTTAGCAACAAATTTGTAGCATTAAATTATGTTTATAAAATTATTTTTTATAATTCACGTTCACAATGTTTCTATTTCGACACTAAAAACAGTATCGAAATAGATTCATTGTAACACTGTTTTTGGTAACTTTTTGTTTTACACAATTGGTTGCACTGCACTGATTATCAACGAAAGATGAAAGAGTTCAGGTAGTAAATCAAGAATTATGTTGTATTAACTACATTATCAGCGATATTGCGAAATTCAGAATATTTTATTCAAATTTGACAAACATTCAAATTTAAAATCATTAAAACTGTCAAATGTCAAAAGTGTCAAGATCGCCAACATAAATAAATATTTCGAAAAACTCTCATTTTATTTATTTTTTTATACTTTTAAAAGTTCATTATAAAAAATAGTATGTAAAACTCGAATTACAATGACGGTTTGTAGTACTCGTTCTTTGCGAAACTCACCGCTTCGCGGTTCGTTTCACAAACTTCACTCGTACTACGAAACCTGTCATTGTAACACTTGTATTACAATATACTATTGTGCACGATCGGGCGGTAAAGTACAGATTATTATATATATTTAGCGGGCGTAAAGTGCCACTTTAGCGCCCGTGGACTACTTTACCGCACACCGGTCAGTTGCCTTTAACATCGAATAATATGACCATAAAGACGACGGCTTGCGGCATTTGGACTTTTCCAGGAAATAGGCAAGAAATACATTTTGTGCAGACATTACACAACTTCTTTAAAAATGTTATTTTGAGAGACTTGCAATTATCCAAACTTACAATGAGTCTAAATAAAAATGACCAACACCTATTTTGAGAACATAGATATATAGATTATTGTTTTAAAATATTATTTCTAGCCTCTGTGCATCTTAGTTTTAATCAAATTATTTATTTTAAATAACGTATGAATACAAATTATTCGGTGAATGGTGATACAGGGTAAGTTCTTAATAATATCGAGATTCGAGGTATAAAATTCATGCAACTTGAAATGACATTTATATTAAATTGTTCACAAAAGATAAAAATAAAAAATATCCTTTATTATTAAAACAATAATGCAATTTTTTTAATTAATTGAGTATTAAAACGGTCGTGCATAAAAGTTTACTTGTATTTCGGGCGTAATCAACGTTTATGGACCTTACGTGTTAATAGCCCCCGCCTGCGGCTCGGGCTCTTATTTACACGTTGCGGTCCGTAAACGCCTGTTTTACGCCCTTGATACAAATAACTATTATAATAATACCATTAATATTTTATAAATGTCATAAAATTACAACACTATTTAGTTATTGTTAGTAAAAAGCATTTTATAATTATTGTATACTACTTTTATTAAGATTTTATAAACATTTATAAAACTAATTTATAACTGCTTTCCTAGCTAGTATTGTACGATTAAACGAACTAATTAGCTTTTTAAATTGTGCCCAATTCGGTTTTATAAATATATTAAAACACGTATGGGGGCTTTTTACACAATTTATTTACAAAATTGTTAAGATACACTGAACTCTGCTGGATAACGTCTAACTACTTGACAATACAATGAACTCTTGTGAACACTTGACTTGAACTGACGTTAACTGCCCATGCATCCCCTTATATACAACATTATTTAATCTAGTCAGTGTGTTTAGAAGTTTCTAGAATTTTCTAGAAACATTATTTAAAATGGTATTGTATTAGGTATATCATATTTTTTAGATTATTTTGTAGCTGGCATGTCGATAGGGCATGGAGAAAAAACTTACATCTTATTAAACTGAGGGAAAATCAGGTAGTCACTTATTTTTTTTACACTGACACCCAATTAATGGATTTAAATACCTTTTAGGCTACCATTTACAAAATGTTGAGAACTTTAATGCAAGAAACTGATGCTGTCGCCTTTGAAAAAATGTTGGGTGAATTTGAAAGTCAATTATTTAAAAACTCTGAAACTGTCGAATTTGGAAAGTATTTTCAATCCTTTTATGTGAAAAATTGTAAAAGTTGGGCATATTGTTATCGTACTCACTCTGGAATAAACACTAATATGCACATAGAACGCTTACATAAATCAATTAAGCATAGGTATATACTTGCGTGGAAAGAAGGTTCAGCGATTGGATAAAAGTTTAGGAGTCCTAATGAAGTTAGTAAGAGACCTTTTATTTGATAGGTTAATTGCTTTAAACAAAGGAAAAATCTCATCAAAACTAAAGGAGTTGAGAAAAAGGCACGAATCTAGTCTAGCTCTAAAAACAAGCTCTATTTTTAATATGAATGAAGGAATTTGGCAAATTTAATCTACATCTAGATCTAGTAATTTGTACACAATTTGTGAAAACAATAATACCAGCTGCGAATGTCAGTTGTATTGCTCGCACTGTAAGACCTGTATTCATAAATATTCTTGTGATTGCATTGATGGTGCGATTCGTTGGAATATGTACAAGCACATAAATCTATTATGTAGATATCTACAAAAACAGAAAAAAAGTGTGAGGTGTCAAGGGACACCCGGATGGAACGAAGTTCCTTTCGATTAATTAGTGAAGGAATTAGTAATTTGTAAACACAACAGAGTGTTTACACATACATAAGCATTTATTATTGTCTGTATAAAATCTCTACTTACCTAACAGTTCGTTTCTTTTAACAAAAGTGTCCATTTATACAATACCAGAGCTTTAGATAACACATCTTTTTAGAATTACTTTTTATAATTTAAAACAGGAATTAACAATTCAATACAAAATTTTAAAATTAAAATATTTGACAGTAACTGACAGTTAAGGTAATTTGACGTAGGTACAACTATAGTCAAGTTACGAACTATTTTTAAAATGTTTATGAATTTATTAATTTATAAGAACAGGATGAAATAAAATATAATACTATTATAGGTAATTATTTTTTTTTTCTACAGTATTTTCTTTTTAATGTACATTTTCTTTTAATTTAAAATAGTGTTTTTTTAATTGTAATATATCTATCTATGAGAGAGAGGAAGAGAGGGTTATTTATTTTTTGGTCTGTGAGAGAGAGAAACATGCGTGTGTCGTGTCATAGTGTCGTGACAACTTTTGGTATGAATTTTTTTTGGCTAGCTCCTAGCGTCAGTCGTAACTGTTCGTAACGCGAGAAAGGAAACTTCGTTCCAAAAAATACAGCTGAAACGTCTGGTCTTGTATTTTATGCTGAAGATGCAGGTATTTTTTTGGAACGAAGTTCCCTTTCGCGCGTTACGAACAGTTACGACTGACGCTAGGAGCTAGCCAAAAAAATTCACACCAAAAGTTGTCACGACACTATGACACGACACACGCATGTTTCTCTCTTTCACAGACCAAAAAATAAATAACCCTCTCTCCCTCTCTCTCATAGATAGATATATTACAATTAAAAAGACACTATTTTAAATTAAAAGAAAATGTACATTAAAAAGAAAATACTGTAGCAAAAATAATAATTAACTATAATAGTATTACATTTTATTTCATCCTGTTTTTATAAATTAATAAATTCATAAACATTTTAAAAATAGTTCGTAACTTGACTATTTATGTACCTACGTCAAATTACCTTAACTGTCAGTTACTGTCAAATATTTTAATTTTGAAATTTTGTATTGAATTGTTAATTCCTGTTTTAAATTATAAAAAGTAATTCTAAAAAGATGTGTTATCTAAAGCTCTGGTATTGTATAAATGGACACTTTTGTTAAAAGAAACGAACTGTTAGGTAAGTAGAGATTTTATACAGACAATAATAAATGCTTATGTATGTATAAACACTCTGTTGTGTTTACAAATTACTAATTCCTTCACTAATTATTCGAAAGGAACTTCGTTCCATCCGGGTGTCCCTTGACACCTCACACTTTTTTTAATTATAATTTTGGGGGTAATTAATTTTCAAAAAACTAAAAGTAACTTTCTTTTAGAGCATAAAAAAGCAACAAAATGGTGGTTGATAAAAGTCGATACAGTAATTTGTTGCTTAGATAATTGCAAAAAACAGCAAATTGAAAATTATCAATAACTATTGAAAAAATCAATCTACAATGTTGCTATTACCCCCAGAGTAGGGTCTTATAAAGCTGAACAAACCCCCAAAATTTCAGATTGATCCATTAATTAGTTTAAAAGTTATTCAATTAGTTTATCCCAGAGACATTTTATTTGCAATAACAAAAGTCAGAAAATAATAAAGCTAGAACAATTCTGTCGGTTGCATTTGGGCCAAAAAACTATTGTAAAAAAAAAATTGGTCAAAGTATCAAAGTAGCTATCCTTTTTTCGTGCCGGTGAGTGTAGCTGTTGAACCGTTGCTTTTTTAAATCGATTCTATTCCGTGTTTTCAATTTTTTTTTTTGTTATACTAGTTTATATTTATAAGCAAAATAATTTTTAATTTGTTACCAAAGATATTTTTATATTTTTTTTTTAAATCTAGGAGCAGAGGCATAGAATTTATTTACATCAAGGTTTTAATAAATGAAAGGTGTGTTTGTTTTAATATCTTTTTTGTGGTGTCTATTGTAGATGTAAAGTGGGTGTGGATCTTATATGCATGTTTAATGATTTTTTTTTACTTATACTGGTGTCTGCAGTATTTTACTTTTTTAGCTGCAATTTTATTGAAATAAATTAAGATTGGCTTGTCCAAAATTATTTAATTTTAGCTTAAGTACTAATTTTTTTTTTAGAAAATAGCACAATGGGACTACACATTTTTGAACAAACCACACAAAAAGATGAAGCAGAAAAACTGTTTAATCAAATAGCTAGTAATAATACCCATATAGTTGATAACAATGAACTTTGGAACAAGAAAAAACAATTGATGGAAAATGTGTCAAGAGAAATATTAACCATAGAAAACGACAATCAGTTTAAAGCAATGGAACAGATTGCTGCTTCCATTGGACCAACATTAAAAGCTCTCGAGAATACAGATATACCATGTCTCATACAGGTTGAAAAAGGGCCAAAAGAACCTGGCAACAAAAATATTGTTCAGCAACGAAGACTGTTTAGCACAAAAAAACGTCCAAGTCGAGCCTCCAAAAAGCTTTCAAAACCATCAGAATCCGAAAAAAACTAAATAGCTTTTAATTTGTTATTATAAAAATGATTAAAAGGACAACCTTATTGTTGTGTTATAATAATTGGTGTTATAAAAGAAATCCTTAATTTTTATTATTAATTATATGTCTTTATTATCAGACTAGCTTTTACCCGCGACTTGGTTCGCGTAAGTATTTGGGCTACTTAAAAAAATAATTTTTTAATTAAAGACTAAAATATATTAATTAAAATAAAAAAAATGTCGTCTATTCTCTATGAGAAGCAAAAAAGTTACATTAATTCGGCTATCGTTAACATTCAACTTGGCAACATTGTCGGGTGCCAGAGTTGACTATTAGGCTTTCCAATGATCTGTCAAAAATTATTCAATATGGCGGCTGTGGGCAAACAATAGTATTGTTTTGTATTGTTGTGATAGTGTTTTTTGAGTGTTTTGTTAAATTAAGTTGGTGTAGAAGTTTTTATTGTTGTGAGAATATAGATTTTGTGACTTAATATAATAGTTTTTATATATTTTTTGGACTTGTTAACTTATAAGTTGAAAAAATGCCTTGTGGTTGGTTGTGGAAGTCGATCAAACAGGGATGATGTAAAATTCTTCAGTGTGCCAGCGGTTTTGAGCCACAAATTTCTTACAGATAAGAACGAATTGTCTAAAAGGCAAAGGGCTCTGTGGATACTAGCAATCAAGAGGGACGACCTCACACACACACACACAAAACTAACAAATCAGAGAGTGTGCAGTAAACATTTTATTACTGGTAAGTTATTTTAAAAATAGGTGACCAAATTTTGTTATGACTTTAGTCATACGTACATTGAAAGTATTTTACATGTCTTGATTAATTTTAGGCAAACCTGCTGCTTTAGAGGACGTAAATCATCCTGATTGGGTTCCATCACAGGAAATGGGACACACATCTAAAAAAGTGTATAGACAACAGGATGATGTTGAAAAATTGGAAAAAAGAAGGAAATTAAGGGTGAGTAAATGCAAGAAACACATTTATCTTATGCTTTTTAAGGGTGAAACAATTTTAAAAGCAGATCAGACTCCTCTTTTCTGCAAAGTAACAGGTCTTTCTTTTAAAAAAATAAAATATTATTTCGACTTTTTACTAAAAAATATTCCCAGCTGTAGTGCAGTGATGCTAGATTGTCTCCTTATTTGCCATAAATACTAAACCACCAGCTCATATGCCAGTTCAGAACTTACAGTATTGTATGATTTTGACTGTTCGAAGCACTGTCACTCAATTTGTATTTATATGAGGTATTGTAATTTGATTAATTTTTTTTGTAGGCTGGGCAAGTAAATGAAGAAGTTGAAGTAGGCATGGAGGACCATGATATCATATTAGAGACTGGAGTGGAATCTCAGACTGATATCACGAATCACGATAGAAGAATTAAAGAGAAATATTGAAAATTTAAGAGACTGACTATGTTCTTTTTTTTGTTGTTGATTTTTGATTTTCTTTAAACTTTTTAGTAGGTATTTCATTTTTTATGTCTTTTGTGTGTTTTAAATTGTAATTTTGTATTTTTAAAAAAAGTACAGAATAAATATATTTGTAAGAAAAAAATGTCTTTTTATTTCCTCTACAATTTATAATCTCTTTTTTTTACTTAAATGTTTTTACACTTCAGTAAAATGCAATATTATTAAATAACACATGCAATTTATATTAATAGGTATTTCGATTTTTGTTTACAAAGCTAAATACTTTTAAAGTAACTTTTTGTAAATATTTTTTGTCCTTTTCCATGATGCACCAAACATCTGAAGGCTTTTTGTGAATGCTTGACCTGAAAAAAAAGTTGTTGATTAGAACTATTGTGAAAGTTAATAAGTGATATTCCGAAATCTCAAATCAATGTCCCTTATAACAAACCAATGTGACAGTACATTAGATTTGAAATTATAAATGTCCTCTTATGAATTACGAGGCATTTATAGTAATTCTGTTTGAAATGAAAAATGCACTGTGTTGACTTAAGATTCAAGGTTATCTACAGTTAGAAAAAGGCAGCTGTTTAGGAAATGACTTACCTGTCCAACTAAAATATATTTATCATTCTAAATCTTCGTTCCCACCTTCATAACAAATCCAGATTCAAAATATTTATATGCTTCCAGACTTTTAAATGCCTTCATCTGCATTTGGGAATAGAAACTATGGGTTAAAATCAAATAGGATATAATATCCATGTTGGATGTTGTTAACAGGAGGAACACCATCAATAGAACAATTCAGTTCAGAAATAGTCAGATTAAAAGGATCTAAATCACCCATCAACTTAATTTTATACCTGTAACAAATAAAATGCATTGATAAAAATGTAAACAAAAGATGAGGATGTATTTTCAAGCTTACCGTTCACCAACGTCTCTGTTTGTTAACAAAAGTCTCTTAAGGTATTCACTATACATCTCAATATCACTAGTTAGTAACACTAAATAACAGAAAATTGTCAAAAATACACTTTTACTGCCGAACAACCAAACAGACAATGACGTTTTTATTTTTTATGGCGATTCTCGTTTTGTGTGCCCACAACCGCCATATTGGGTCACGTGATTTGGATTGCCTGTGACAATTGACTTGAACCACGAAGACTATACCACCGCTCTTCCAGCCCCAAAAATTTCCTTAAAAAAAAAATTGTTTATACCTAATGAAAGAGCTTAATTTGCACCTTTCAAAAACGTATTTTTCATAATTTGCACCCTCGTACTTTTTTTTTAAACTTGATTAAAAAAATTGGCTTACTCTAACCAGATTCAAACGCTTATATCTCACTCCCTAAAGTGTATTTCGAAATGCGGCTTTTACCAAAAATTTGCAATTTTAATTTTCTAATTTGCACCATCTTAAAATTTGTAAAAAACGGTGCAGATTATTATAAAAATTAATAAAAGCAGTTGGGCTGATGTAACATTGAAATAGGTAATTGCGCATGCGTTTAATGTTGGTCAAAGGAACGCTTTTTACAAAATTGACTGTGTTGGTATCATTAGTCCGAATAGCCCTAGTAGCTGAGGCCTTTATTCGCAAAAGAAGAAGAAGAAATCAGAGAATGAGTGTATATATTTATGTAATACTCTTTGAATATTATATTCAAAGGTAATACTCCAAAACTGACAAAAATACTTAAAACATGCAGTGTTAAAAACGTTGCAAGCTTTTATAGGTTTTTACCTAACTCACACAAGTATTAAGTAAGTATAAGCACAAGAACACCGGGCCCAAGACCAATCTAAGACGGAGCAGGAGAGAAACTATATAATATATAGGTGGTCATATCTGTATTTAACATTGGACAGATACCGAATATATATAGGAAATAAAACAATTTTATGGTGTTTTTTTATTTATATTTATTATGTGATGTTTTAGTTTAATTAAGTGAATAAATATGATAATTTAGTGCTGCTAGGTTGGTGAAAAGAGCTACAATTTTTTTTAATATTTCTTTAATTTTGGTGCAAATCTTGTTTTTTTTAGCAAGTTATTGGTCTGTCAAACAATTTATCTCTGACAAATCCCACTATAGCACAGATATTCTCATCTAAGCGCTCTACATTATTCCCTTTAGATATATGTATATATATTTAAGGCTTTTATGAACGCGTTCCAGGTGAATGTTAGCCTTCAAACCAACTAAAGTCTGTAAGCAAATTTTCTATGTTTTTGACTTAATAATCTTCAAAATAATTAATAAAATCAGCCACCGCTTGATCGCTTGTACTTCTTAGAAGTTATGTATAATCTGTAACTATTAAAAACATTCAAAATATATAAAATGCCTCATACACATTCAATATTAAAAAAAACATTACCTGCTTATGTTTTGATTTTATTGTTTCTTCCAGTTACGGAGCACGGGCTAAGTGCCAAAAAATCTGAAAATGATAACAAATGTTCATAATTCACTTGCCATTATATGAACTTTTTGCAATATAGACATATTTTCATACACAAGTAGGAAAAAATTTGAAACTTAAAATTTGTATGGGTAATGTTTATATTTAGATATTTGTTTATAACACTCATTCTCTGATATTTATTTCTTCTTCTTCTTTTGCGAATAAAGGCCTCAGCTACTAGGGCTATTCGGACTAATGATACCAACACAGTCAATTTTGTAAAAAGCGTTCCTTTGACCAACATTAAACGCATGCGCAATTACTTATTTCTAATGTTACATGTTACATCAGCCCAGAACTGCTTTTAATTAATTTTTATAATAACCTGCACCGTTTTTTACAAATTTTAAGATGGTGCAAATTAGAAAATTAAAATTGCAAATTTTTGGTAAAAGCCGCATATCGAAATACACTTTAGGGAGTGAGATATAAGCGTTTGAATCTGGTTAGAGTAAGCCAATTTTTTTAATCAAGTTTAAAAAAAAAGTACGATGGTGCAAATTATGAAAAATACGTTTTTGAAAGGTGCAAATTAAGCTCTTTCATTAGGTATAAACAATTTTTTTTTAAAGAAATTTTTGGGGCTGGAAGTGCGGTGGTGAAGACTATACCAGGAGCTTTGAATATAAAATTTATATTCAAAGACCAGGAGTCTACACGGTATAGGCCTTTGAATATAAAACCTCGTATAGGCTTTTCCATAATATTTCTGGTCTCAATAATCAACCCAGATAATAGTTCTATCATTTGCCACTGGCGGCGCGAGTAACCATAAGAACTTATAGAGCCTTATTGGCTATGCGCACGACACTAGAGGCTTCTTGCGGCCAAATCACAAAGCTCAACTGCAGGACCGCTAACGCAGGGTTTAAATAGAAAAAAAAATTAAAATACAATTTAATTAAATTTTTAAAATATTTCATAGTGTTTTTAAATATTTTTCTGACCATCTTCGTATCTTATTTCTTTACGGGGTGAAAAAGTGCACAAAGTATACAATGTATTAAGATTAGTTAATCCCTTAAAATTATTAGAATGTAAGGTTATAGGTACACAGTATAATATATTAAAAAAAATCTTTTTAAATTCTAAAAAGTGTGAATAAGTTACTGAAAATCAGTAACAAAGATTGCAATTTAACTAATTATTAATACAAATTAATAAATGTTTAAAAAATTTATATTTATTTAAATGTCTGTTCCAACAGATATATCTCTAAAAGTTTTTTCAATTGTAACATACTTTTCATTTATATTAGTTCGGGTCTGGAGATCACACTTTTCACTTTCAAGAGATTTATAAATACAGCAAAAAGAAGATTCTCTAAAAAACATCTGATTTTCGTTGTGTTCATCGATTATGTAAGCTTGAGAAGCTTTTTCTAAACAAGAACTTGCGCTTCTTTCATAATATTCTTCGTTGTCAATGAATTCATCGTTAGTTACTTCGCAATAAGGGTCCCCTTAGTATTAGTAGATTGTTCTGTAGAAGAAACCTAAGTACTTGTTGCTGGGACCAATCTATGCAACGCTTCAAATATCAATTATACCAGCAATAAAATATTTTTTATTTTACTAATTTAATAATTAAAAGCATAACCATCAATATGTAGAAACTTTGTACCTGTTGAGAACTTGAATAGCATTTGCTGTGTGACACAATAACTGTTTTGAAAAAATTGTTGGCACATAAGCGGGACTATTTGGTAGAACAGATTTTTTGTTTCCAATAAAATGATCGCTACAAATTATATAGCTGGGTGTTGGTGATCAAGAAGATTTCTCACCACTAAAAAAATATTTTAGCATTTATTTTTACTACATTTATCCACATGTTTGTTGTATAATTTATTCTGATATCACCTGTATAAAAATATACATATTTAGGTATATATAACAATTATACTTACTTTTGTATTTTTACTTCAGATATCTATTTTTGAAGTTCTTCTGGTCTTTTTATTTTCGTAGGGAATGTAGAAAATGTGCTTTTAGTATTTTTACCGTTATTTGGGCAAAAAGGAATGCAACAAACACTATGACCCGTATTTTTTAATAAAAACACGTACAATCATAATATATGTAAATTGGTCCTGCAGTTGAACTTCGCGTTAGATCCGCCGCGAGCTCTCTGATCAGGCGACGTGGGTCACGTGGTTACGTGCACATAGCGAATAAGAACCGATGTTTATGACATGACATTTAAATTTCGCGAAATTAAATTCAATACATAATATTAATTTATTTATTTAAAATTAGTTGTCATAAAAGCTGTCAATAGCAACAAAACTTCCCGCGTAAGGATTTAAACGTGTATCTCAGGAACACGAGCGCACTCTACCGGCAATAGTTCTGTCCCCTAAATTGAGACCATTTGTTTAACATTACGTTTAAACAGTATTACATATTATATATCATTGCGTTTAAACTCCTGGGTATCTATACTTCGTGACTTGACCACCGCTCTTCCAGCCCCAAAAATTTCTTTTAAAAAAAAATTGTTTATACCTAAAAAAGAGCTTAATTTGCACCTTTCAAAAACGTATATTTCATAATTTGCACCCTCGTACTTTTTTGATAAATTTGCTTTACTTAAACCAGATTCAAATGCTCATTTCTCACTCCCTAAAGAGTATTTCGATATCCGCCTTTTACCAAAAATTTGCAATTTTAATTTTCTAATTTGCACCATCGTAAAATTTGCGAAAAACGCTAACAATTATTATAAAAATTAATAAAATCATTTCCTGGCTGATGTACGTTCAGAAATAAATAACTGCGCATGCGTTCACTACCCACAGTTACTTATTTCTGACAGCAGTCCGAAACTAATTTTATTAATTTTTATAATAATTGTTACCGTTTTTCGCAAATTTTACGATGGTGCAAATTGGAAAATTAAAATTGCAAATTTTTGGTAAAAGGTGCATATCGAAATACACTTTAGGGAGTGAGATATGAGCATTTGAATCTGGTTCAAGTAAAGCAAATTTGTAATCAAGTTTAT
Organism: Altica lythri; assembly: GCA_964028335.1. Taxonomy (NCBI): domain Eukaryota; kingdom Metazoa; phylum Arthropoda; class Insecta; order Coleoptera; family Chrysomelidae; genus Altica; species Altica lythri. The sequence continues at coordinate 47,646,356 of OZ034808.1, read as the reverse complement.
AAAAAAAGTACGTGGGTGCAAATTATGAAATATACGTTTTTGAAAGGTGCAAATTAAGCTCTTTTAATAGGTATAAACAATTTTTTTTAAGAAATTTTTGGGGCTGGAAGAGCAGTGGTCGTGACTTGAACAGTGAGCAGTGACAGTTGACATTTTAATGTCTGGAACCACGAATCTGGAACATTAAATTCCTGATTAAATGATATATTGAAAATTTCTAGATTTCATTTTTTGTTTAGAATTCTTTTTTCAATAATATGCCAGAATTGGTATTGTTTTAGTTAACGAGAAAACTTATTAAATATGAATAAAAAATAAACTTAGCTGCGTTGTAAGTAATATTAGAGGCCAACAGAAAAAAATACTTATAAATATAAAACGTTTATATGGTTTATATATAAAAACTAATATTTTATAATTTATTAGACTATATTTTATTAATATTGTAGTAAATCATTAAAATTTTATTTGTGTGTATTTAATAATTTTTTTTCTACTCTCTTATTAGTAAATTGTATATTACCTACTATTTGGATGCTAAGTAAATACATTAAAACAGTTACTGACACGTAATGACTAGCACGTAATAAAAAAAATTACGCTTCAGTTCTATAAAAATGTGTAATATCACATAAGCCTTGTAAGTCAGTTGGTCGAGTTACGATGGAAACGAATTAAGAGACGTTATTTTGACAGATTAAAAATTATTAATCTGTCAGTGTAAATATAGTGGTAATTTAAATACAGATAAATAAAATGAGTTCATCAAATAGTGAAGATGAATTTAGTAGCACACCACCCAATATTATGCAGTTAGCTGCGAACACTACCGAAAACCTATTACCAGAAAAATCTAGAGGAAGATATTAAAAGTTATATCAGCAATTTATGGATTGGCGTACAACAAATAATGTAAATTCATTTTCTGAAAACGTACTATTGGCTTATTTTGGAGAAATCGCTAAGAAATTTAAACCATCCTCATTATGGGCAATATATTCTATGCTAAGAAGTGTTATAACTTTGAAAAATAATGTTGTTAATATTGAAAATTACCCGAAATTGCGAGCTTATCTAAAAAGGCAATCAGAAGGTTTTAAAAACACAAAATCTAAAATTTTACATCCTGATGAAATAAAACTTTTTTTAAATCGAGCTCCTGATGTAGGTACAGTACTTGACAATAAAATTTTACAATTAATTATTATAAATAAATATTTAATTTAAATTGTTCCCGAATTTTGTTAAATAAATAAAAGTTACTTGTTATACTTTTTATTTTTATAAATGAAAATAATCGTAGAAAAAGTATAGTACACAACTTGAGTTGTAAGCTTATTACATGCTTGTAAAATTACTGCGCTCGCCGCTACGCGGCTCGCGCGCAACTTTTTTACTCGCATGTAATAAGCTTCTTACAACTCTCGTTATGTAATATACTATTCTGAATCCAACACTGTATATACTTGATACGTTAAAATAATAGAGATATATCTCTATGGTTAAAATTCGGTGCATCAGAGATTTTTGACGTTTACGTCATACGTCATTTTGTGAATACATATATTTTACTACTTTGTGATTCGAGGTTATTATGATCGATGCTTGTTGCTTTCTTATTATTTTTGTAAGTTATTAATTCTAGAAGTGTTATTAAAAAAAAGTTATCTAAGTAGTTCTTTCTGAAAAATAAACAAGTGAATACATAATCTGGTAAGTAAAAAGTGTTTTTTTTGTTACAGCTAAAGTTGTGTAATGTTGTTAATTAACTTTGGTTTGTTGTTATTGGTTTATTGTACAATAACTCCACAGGATTTAGTTCAGATTAAACGGCAATAAAATATTCGGAAACTGGTTACAAAATAAAGACTGGATTATTATTCGTTTAAGTGGTTTTTACTTTCATACGTGAAAATCCATTATATATATAAATCCTTTATTTAGTCCATTTGGCTAATTTACATTTTCACGTCATTGCAATAATAACAATGAGAATGTTATATGTGTAAACATATATACATACCTATATATAATACATAAACTACTATACTCATTTGCACACTATACATCTTTACGTCCTTACACATTCTAATACATATTTAATGAATACACAAAAAACACTACACATACTAAAACATTTGTAAACCTATCATACTTTATACTAAATCGAAACAAACAAAATGAGGAAGTGGCCGCTAGGTATTTCATTGATGAAGAAAATATGATTTTAACTGTGCCTTGAAGGATGTTAATGATGTTAAACGTTTGATCTCTTCTGGCAGATTATTATAGCTATCAAGTCCCTTGAAAAAAACTGAATTTTGGGTATGTGTTAATGTTACTTGTTGAATATGGAAGTCAGTTCTGGATCTTGTATTGTATCCGTGGATTTGGTCATTGTACATAACTTTTTCTTGCAGATATGTTGGGGAAATTTTATTTCTTATTTTGAAAATTAGGATTAATGTTTGGTAGAGGAGAAAGGAATTAATTGGTAACCATTCTAGTTCCTTCAACATATCTCTTATTGGTGTACGTCTTTTGCAATTTAAAATTATGCGCATGGCTCTATTTTGTAGTTTCTGTAAACGAGCTAATTCATTTTGTTTCAGTAGAAATAGAATTGTAGAACAGTATGTGAAATGAGGGAGCACTAATGAATTGTACAGTAAAAGTTTTGTCCACCTTGTCAAATATGGGGCACAACGAGATAAATAATGTAATTTAAATGCTATCGTCTTTATAATGAAGTTGGCATGTTCTTTAAAATGTAACCCCCTATCCACATGAACCCCAAGATATTTAAATTGGTTAACCAGTTCCACCTTATCAGGACCTAACATTACCTCAAAATTTTTGTTGCAAAAGTTTCTGTATCTTTTTTCTGTACTTATTACCATGTACTTGGTCTTCTCAACATTAATCTTCAAATAATTAGCACAACACCAACTGTAAATTGATTTTAAAGTTCTGTTGATGGCTTCCATGAGTTTTGTTTTATTTAAACAGATATAATTTTAACACACCTAATATAACTCAAATTTTAGCCGTTAAATACATTGATTTTAATCGAGATGTTTTTGCATTTATTTCATTTAATATATGTTCAAATTTAAACCAAAGAAATTAATTGAGCGAATGTAAAGTGCTTGACACTCTGTGGTCTTTCTTGGAAGTGGCCTGAGAAAAATGACATTATTTTTCACCCTACCTATGGAGGGTATAACCCTACCCTACCCATATAATCAAATTTAATGCATGATTTTTATTACATTTTTACAGGGTGTTGAAAAAAGTGTCACAAAATGTAAATGGTGGTTCTATGGCTCAAAATTTATGCAGAAAAGTCTTAATAAACATATGTCCGCAAATTAACGTTTTCTGTCTTTGTATCATATTTGGACTACCTAGGCCACGGCAAAACATTAACGCCAGCTTCTTGGAGAAAGTCCATAGTTCGACGAGCAATATGGGGACGCGCGTTATCTTGCTAAAAAAGTACGTGTCGACGGCCGTCTAGATAAGGCAGTAAAGTGGTTTGTAAGACATCATCAACATAACGTGCAGTTGTCATACTGCCTCGAATGAACACAAGTTGTGATCGGCTACCATAGGCAATAGCCCCCCAAACCATTACTCCAAATTTCCTGTGTAATTGTCTTTCAAGAACAAACCCGGTATCTCGTCGCTCTTCACGGCGGCGTCTTACCCTTCTACGGCCATCGTGCATGCCTAAACAAAATCGCGATTCATCGTAAATCTGTAAATGTGTTTGATACGCAACATAATGAAAAATCAAAGAATTAAATAGAGAAAAGTGGAAAATGAAAAATTACTAATGACAAATTATAAAAAATGCTATGCAATAGCTTTACCGCGGCAGTTCACGAGTGCCACAGGTGGCACAGGTCTTTTTTTTATACTTTAACAACTATCTACGATTGAACTTACTCGAACTGTCAACTATCAAATTTGACATTGTGGAACAATTTTATCATGTTATATAGTTTTGCCCATTTCCACCTTTTAAAATCATAATTTCCCTAAATCCTTTCTTAGAACACCCCTAGATTGTCAGATAAAGATTTTACTTAAGATTGAGTAGTTTTTGAATTGACAATTTCAATATTCTTATTTATTTCTTAAAAGTTTCTGAACGGATTTAATTATTTTAAATTAACTTAAATTTGTTTCAGCTCAAGCAAATCACAGAATGGATATTTCCAAAGAAAAAATGAAATTGACTGAAGTTAAAACCGAAAAAATCGAAATGTATCACCAACTGTCAGTCGATTTTAAGAACTATAATAAAACTGAAGATAATCTTTGTTTAAATATTAAAAAAGAACTCTTAGAATCGGATTTTGATTTGCCCCATTTTAAAAATGAGGCCGATGGCGAATTACTCTTAGAAGGAAAGTCATTTTATTCTGGAGGTAAGTCCTGTTCTATTATTTTTTTATTTATATATTTTTAACGGATAAAACATTTTACAAGAAGAAACAAATTTCTACAACTAATTCAAAATTAATACAATAAAAACTTTCATATTGTTGGAAACACTAATAGTGTACGCCAGAAGAAGTATCATAGGAATTTTTTATCATTTTTTTATCATCTTTGAAAACGTTAACCGATCTGGTTGTTGAAAGCTAAAAATCGTCTTTTTAAAAAATATATTTTCATTTTTGTTAGGCATTTTCAGTTTTAAAAAACGACCCTTGACCAATTTGACATATCCATCCAAATAAGCAAGTGTCATTTTCAAAATATTGATTTATATATTAGTTTGTTTTAAGTGGCAAAAGTACCCCAACTAAAGAACTAAATAATATGTAAAGATGTTAAAATTTTGGATTAAATGTTTATGAACAAACTAGTAATAATTAAAAATTTTTAGTAAACCATAATGAAAGAGAATGTAACACTAGTAGCAACACTGAAATCATTTTTGAAAATCCAGGTAGATCTAATGAATGTCAAGAAAATTTGGTTAAAAGTAAAACATCCACATCATCACATGATCAAACTACGTACAGAAGATCGGAACGTCAGAGAAAACCACCTGTATGAACAAAAGACTAGGAATTAGAAGAAACAGGAAACGAGCATATGTACCTACACGTATCAGATCAAAATCTAGATCATTAAGAATGGCATGAAGCCATACAATCTAAAATAAGCGCGCACATTAAAAATGGTACATGGATAATAAAAGAAATGAAGAATAACAACAATTTAGTAGACTATGAAATGGCAATCATAAGAAAAGAAGAAAGCACGTCTGGTAACAAGAGGATTTAGCCAAAAATATGGAATTGACTACAATGAAACTTTTGCTCCAGTAGTAAAACTTCTCTAAGACTATTATTGGCCACAGCAGTAGAAGAAGACCTTAAATTAAATCAACTTGATGTTATAACCGCTTATTTGAATGGAGATTTAAATAAAATTATTGACGTGAAAAAACAGATTATCTATAGAAGTACTTGACTGAAATTATGATTGATCAAAGCAAAAATGAAGAGCTTACCTTATTTAATAAAAGTTGTGTTAAGATATAAAAAATAATAAAACATTTGCCGTTTACAAAAAGCTATTTATGGATTAAAACAATGTGAAAGACAATGGTATTTGCGTTTATATTAAGAAATCTAGGTTTCATGTCTTTACAAGCAGATCCTTGTATTTATAGTGTTATCCAGTGGAATAAAAATATTAATGGCTGTAAACGTAGATGACATTATTATAGCATATTCATGTGAGAAAAAACTACAAGAAATAAAGAAATTACTAATGAATAAATTTGAAATGAAAGATTTAGGAAAACCAATTTTTTCTCTTGGAATTGAAATAACAGAAGAAGGTGAAAATTTAAAACTGACACAACAAAAATATATAGAAAAAACATTGATTAGTACTTTGCTATATTTAGCAGTTGCTACCAGGCTAGATAGCATGTATACGGTAAGACATCTTGGTCAATTTAATAGTTGTTTTGGTAAAGTACACTTGCAATTTACAAAAAAAATTCTTAGATACATTCAAGAAATAAAGGATGTAGGAATTAATTTTTAGTAAATTAACCAAGAAGTTCATGGTTTTGCAGACGCAAGGCTGGCCGTCATGTTCTTTAGATTATATATTAGATTATATTATCTTTCACGGGTAACTGGTGATAGTTGTATAAGTTGGAAATCACGAAAACAAAGATCTATAGAACTATCTACAACTAAAGCAGAATATGTATACATTATTGAAGCTGCAAAAGAAGCTCTGCATTTAAAATCACTTTAAAAGATATCGGAATGAACCAAAATAGATTAACAATATACAATGGTAACCAGTAGTTATACGAAATCTAAACATATAGATACTAAACTACATTTTATTAGAGATTGTATTCAAACAGGTTTTATATATGTAGAATATTTACAGACTAAACAATTACAAGCAGATCTGTTTACCAAATGACTTCAAAAATCTAAATATCAAAACTTAAGAGGAAGTTTAGGAATAAATTAATACGTCTTTGTTAGTTAGGAGGAGTGTTAGTGAACGTCACTGTTTACTGTTAACTAGTGTATATAGTTAGTTGTCATTAAATATAATGAAATACATTATATAACATATTTCTCAGACGTTAAACTATATATTATGTTACTATATATCTTTCCCAAAATACGTTTACAAAAGTGTCAAAATATAAAATTTTACTTGTAAGAACTTTAAATTACGCTTGTGCCAAGCTAAAGGAATTGTTGAAAAGTCTAAGACAGAGTATTCATTAATGTAAGAAATTAACCTATTCACTGGCATATTCGGAGTATGATAGGTGTAACAGAAACAATATTTAAGTTAAGGATATCTTCTTAGGTTACGAAAGAGGATATAATAATGAATGCTTGATATAATAAGTGGTGAATCAATAGTACCATTCAAAATTTTAAATAAGAAACATATTTAGGTATTTTCTAAGATCTCCCAAATAGTACGACTAAGGGTGGCTGCAGACGCTCGGTTTCCTGATTCGGTTTCCGGATCAGGAATTCAGATTCGGAATTCCGTGTGCCTAACGCAAACATCTGTTTTTTGTATTAGGAATTTATACTGTCAGTTCGAATAGCGACGTATCTGTGAAAGCATAAATGGACGAAGACGATGAATTGATTGCTATTGCACTTTCACTGGCGCTAGATATGAAGAAGAAGATGAAACGAGGTTATTAGTTTTTTTTTCGTTCTTACGACCCAAACGCACTGAATGAATTCCGAAACGAACGTCGGGTTTTTTTTTTCGTTCGGAAATAGTTAGGACGTGTGCGCCTTGTTGAACATTTTGTATGTAAATGAAGCATTCAGGTTTCAGAATCTGAATTCCTGATCCGGAAACCGAATCAGGAAACCGAGCGTTTGCGCCCAGCCTAATGCGTTTGTACTTTATTTTACTTTGGATGTGCCTCATTTGTCATTAAGAATACTGTGATATTTTTTAAGATTTGTGAGATTGATCTATTGAAGGAGCAGGATCAAAATCGTCATTAGGTTTAAAAGAAAATTGTTTAATAATTTTGGATAATTTCAAAATTAGTAGATATTTTTCGAAAAATATTAATTTTTAATTAAAATTTAGTCATCAAACGAGAGAAAAATTATAAATAATATTTCAAACTGGTATCATAATAAATCTTGTAATAAACTGTAATCTTTAATACCATTAGAACAAATTCTGTGCTTTTGATTAAATTAGGGGCGTACTTATTAATCAGAATTTTCTCGTCGTGCGTGACTCGTCTTTGTACACTTAAATAAAATTAGATTTTAAATAACTTCTTGAAAAACTGCAATCTATTCTTTATGTGTTTGAAGCTCTTCTTTATTGTTTAAACGGAATTTCTTCGTCGTATGCGGTAATTTAGTGGATCCTATGGTTTTCAAGGGCTATACGGTAGCCATCCCAATGTTTTAATTTTGGCTTCATTTAGGAAATTGATTACTACGTCAGCTGCATGTGATCGAAGGTTGTCTTACATTAGAGCGTATCTTTCGTATCCGATATAACGAACATATCGTATAACATGTTCTGGTAGGATATTTTCAGCGTACAAATCGCTATTCATACGTCCAGTGACTTTCACAAGTTCGGTACCGCATTCCTTGTTAACTCCCCAAAGCATTATACCGTCACCTCTAGAACTAATACTCTATACGAATGCACTTGGCAGATTGTCCCTCAACTTTTCTGTTGACTTGGTTTCCTCCATCTGGCTTCCAAAGTTGAAATCTGATTGCATCATTTAAAAAAATATTTTTCCATTGCTCGATATTTTACTAGACAAATTTGTATAAATTCTTAACAAAGAATTTTATGGGTTTTAAGAAGATGTCTAACTTTCACCGGTCATCTCTCGTAGTTGTATCTCGTCGTTGTCTTGGTATCTCGTCGTAGTCGTCGTCATCTCTCGTAGTCGTCGTCGCCTCTCGTAGTCGTTGTCGTCTCTTTCTCTCGTTCTCTTTTTCTTTCTTTTTCCTTAACAAATTTAATTACATTTAATAAACTTCAAATTTGTTTTAGCTCAAGCAAATCACAGAATGTGTGTTTCCAAAGGAAAAAGGAAATTGACTGAAATTAAAACCGAAGAAATTGAAACTTTTGACCAACTATCACTCGAGATTAAGAACTGTTATCATACTGACGAAACACGTCGTTTTAATATTAAGAAAAACTCGGTTTGTGACTTGCCCCATCTTAAAATTGAGCCCGATGGTAAATTACTTTCAGAGGGAACATCATCTTATTCTAAAAGTAAGTATTATGTATGAATATTTTTTAAATTTTTTTTTCCGAATAGTAATCGGTTGGGTTAAGTATAAAAATCTTGAAACTCCGTATAATTTAAAAATTAGTAGAAATCTGTCGCGTGATAAACAGATTAATCATACTTAGATAGCATTAAACTTAAGAATGTCGAAACATTTAAACGTCGTTAAAACATATCGGTTTAGGCTATGTTTAGATGAATGAATTTACATCGTGCGTTAACGCACGTTTTCGAACCGCACGTTTAGATATCATGGTGTTTATTTGTAAACAATCACATGAACGCACGAAAATGGACGTTACCGAGCGGTACCGCGAGCTTACGTAAAAAATCTCAAGATGCTGTTGCACGGATGTTACACTTGCGTTTTGAAAAATCAGCGAAAGCAATATTGTTGTTCAGTTGTACGCGCGTTTCTGAAGTTATATGGTTTTTGCATAGGTATAGTTTTGGTTTTTGAGTTTATTCATGAAAATAGATGAATCTGAAGTTAATGAATTACTGATTGAAGTAGAAAAAAAGACCAGCCATTTGGAATACTGCTTTGGAATGTTATAAAAACAAAATTTTAAAACTTAGGGCTTGGAAAGAATTGGTTTTCATTTTTTGTGATGACAATGACTCTCATGAAAAAAGAAAAAATATGGGTGAGCACAAACTTTATTATTCAATTACATTACAAATTTTTTTGTATACTTCAACCAAAAAATTTACAGACTGAGGCCAAACTGTGAAACGATCAAAATATTTTGAAAAAAGGCTGGCACAACATTTACCAAAGTTGTTATTTAAAGGCTAATTGCACTGTTGTCATCTTTGCAGTGTTGCCCTACTCTTTATAATTTATAATTGATCTTGTTATAAAATTTTTCCATCATTGACGAAATATTTCGTGAATTTGGTTTGGGTATTCTCTGCTGACAAATTAGATCTCCCATGGTGATCGTCCTTCTTCTCTTCTTCTTCTAGTGCCTCCTATCGAAGATTGCTGATAACCACTTCAAATTCTTCTCTTGTCTCAGCTGTTCGAATTAAAGTTTGAACTTCATTCCGGTCCAGTCCAGGAGAATTGCCTACCTGGGCCTTGTCTTCCCTCCATTTTACCCTTGATAATTATTATTTCTTAGTACATGTCCAAAGTATGCAGTTTCCTAGTTTCCCATTTGAAACCTAGTCAAACTACCACTATCAGGGCAACGACCTACAAAAGGGTAACCTCCCCAATTATAAAATGTTCACCACACTTCTCAAGATTATTAAACAGAGGTGATATTATTTATTTATTTATTTATTTATTTATTTATTTATTTACGGAATTCTCCATTTTTGTACAAAAAAAAAAATACAATATAAGTTTAACAATTAACAATTAAGTTTTAACACATATATAACAAACCATAATACACATAAATACATTAATCATAGCTGTTAAGAATACATCTAAGGCATCTTTTAAAACCACTTAGACTCAGGAAAGGATCCAAATCTAATTTATTGCACATTTTGCACATACGCGTAAGTGCACTGTTTTGACCATAATTAGTCGAGTGAAAAGAGACTTGCAACAACTGACTATTTCTAGTTCTATGGACAGTATTAAAATTAATTTTATTAAGCAAACTGGGTAGATCAACTAGGCCATTGATTAGTTTGTACAAAAACAACAAATCAGACTTCATTCTTCGAACTTTCAAAGTATTCAACTGCAAAATATTAAGCACACGATAATAATCAAAATCAAGGTTATTAAAACCTAGTTTAAATGAAACTGATTTGGCAAACTTTCTTTGAACTTTCTCAAGTTGATCAATATAGACCCCATAATTAGGATTCCATAACGGCGAAGCATACTCCAGCAACGATCGAACCAATGACATATATAGAGTCAAGTATGAATAGCCCGATAGGTCCTTAGAGATTCTATTAATCCAACCCAGTCTTTTAAAAGCCCTATTAGTCAGTGAGAGAATATGATTACTGAAGGTCATTTTAGTATCAAAAACAATTCCAAGATCTTTTATTTCATCCACTCGGTTCAGTACTTTATTATCCAATAAATAATCAAAGATAAATGGTTGTTTGATCCATGTAAAAGTAATACAGCAACACTTATCAACATTCAAAACAAGACCATTTACAGTCGACCAAACCTGAAAGGAAAATAGGTCCCCCTTCAACAAGTCACTATCTCTTCTTGATGCAATAATTCTAAACAGTTTCAGATCATCTGCAAAGAGTAAGAATTGCGAATGCTTAACAACCTGTGCAATATCCAACATAAAAAGGTTAAACAGAAGAGGTCCACAATGTGACCCCTGGGGTACACCTGAAGACACTACAATTTCCCCCGAAAGAAAATTATTTATCCTTACACACTGCACCCTTTCTGTTAAATAACTGCGCAACCATCCTAAAACTACATCCCCAATCCCAAGTGCTCTAAGCTTGCTAATAAGAAGCAGATGATTTACCTTGTCAAATGCCTTAGAGAAGTCAGTATAAATACTGTCGACTTGAAGTCTCATCTCAAAGGCATCTAACAGATACTGCTCGTAAGTAAGAAGATTTGTCACGGTAGACCTCCTATCTACAAAACCATGCATTTCATTTAAAATTACCTTTTTACATTCCCAGGTAAGTATATCCGCTACAATCTCATCAAACATCTTGGGAATAGTTGATTGGATGGCGACACCCCTGTAGTTACACACATCCTCCCTGTTCCCTGACTTAAAAATAGATGTTATATAACTATTTTTCCAATAAGATGGAAAAGTGCCTGTATTTAGGGATGATTGAAACAACGGATAAAGGGGCTTACAAAGTGTGCAGATACAATTTATTAGTAACAAAGGTGGTATTCCATCAGGACCTGAGGATGTCTTTGGTTTCAAGGTTGAAATACGTTCATACACTAGCTGTAAGGAGATGTTAATATTACTAATATCAATAGTATTCTCAAAAAAATAATCCGGAACATCAAACTGAGCATCTGAATATACTGAACCAAAATACCGACCAAACAAATTCACTATTCCCTCCCCATCACTGCATGTACAATCCCCATGAAACATGCTTGCAGGATAACCATTTGCTGATCTACCACTGTTGACATATTTCCAAAAAGAAGCCGGCTCACTGATAATATCTCTTTCTATTTTTGCAATATAGTTACCATAACATACCTCTCGAAGATATCTGCATCTATTTCTTAAATCTGAAAAAATATTATAATCTGACCTAGCACGTGTTTCGAGATATTTTTTATGAGCCATTTTCTTTCTAAAAATTGTGGCCTGCAGTTCCCTACAAAACCATACTGGAAAAGTTGAGCTTTTGAAGCGCTTTATAGGTACACAAATATCAACAAATTCATATAAAAAACTATAAAATTTATCTACTGCGCTATTGACATTAGTTAAATCCAGCATAGCATCCCAGTCTACCCCTGCAAGGAGGTCATTCAAAAGTGAGAAGTTGCAGTTTTTGAAATCGTAATAATATACATCATACTTTAACTTATTAGAGATATTAATTATAGGAACTTCAATTAAGTAGGGACAGTGATGATTGGTAACATTCAATAATAGATCATGAGCTACCTCAACTCTCACTGTTGGCTGACTAGCAAAAACTAAATCTAAATATACATTGTTGGAATTAGGTATACCGTTGACCTGAAATACATTAAGGTAAGCAAAGTTGTTACACAAAATATTTGCACTTGAGGTTGGAGGGCAGTGAACATCAACAATATTGTCATTTTTCACCCAACGCGCCTCTGGTAAGTTATAGTCTCCCACCAAAAGCAGTTGGTCATCTGGAAACATTTCAGCTAGGTAAGTCGCAGCCTGCGTGTGATTCAAATACTTTTCAGACGGGGAACCAGGTGGTAAGTATGCTGCACCAAGAATACACCTCGCTGAGCCACAACCAAGTTGCACAAATACATGCTCAATATCATCATAAACTAAAGGAAGGCTTTTCGAGATATAATTCTTTCGCACCGCAATAAGTACTCCCCCTCCACGAGACTTATCACTATTTTTCATGTTACGATCATTTCTATAAACATTAAAATCCGCAAAAGATAATTCTGAGTCCACAATATCACTTGATAGCCAGGTTTCCACTATGAAAACTACATCATACACAGATGATGCCAATGCACTTGCCAGTTCAGTAAGTTTGGTCCTGACACCACCTGCATTCTGAAAAAAACAGTTTAGTTTTAAATTTCTTTTTGATGGTCCTCCGGGTAGTTTTTTGCACCTGCTACATCTCCATGAATGACGTTTTGAGTATTTGCTTTAGAAATAAAAGGTATTCCATTTTTGTAACGAATAACTAAACCATTTTCAGTTCTACGAGACAGTTCATTGTATAGATCTTTTAGTTCTTTACGTTGTTGAATAGTTAGGTCTGCTTTGATTTTTACAGTCGGTGAACTTATCCTCCTTTTATTTTTGAGACAAAGCACTGCGGTATCAGGATTTGAAAAAGTAACCTTCAAAGGCCTCGGATTCCTACCTGGCTTCCCCAACCTGACAGCCTTAAAATTCCCTAGATCTATATTCAAATCCTTAAGAACATCGGTGATTAACATTACGTCATTTTTAATTCTCTCCCTAAAATCATTTGAGTTACTTTCAGCAACATTAAACATCATTAAATTCTTCTTACGATGTATTCTATCATGAAACTCACTAAATATGATTCTAAACACCCGGCTATCATGGACAGTTCCTGGATACCAAAAAAAATGTCCCTTTTCTTTTTTCTATGGTCACAGACAACTTGTGCCTAAAATAAAACCCAAGGATTTATATATATTTAATTTTCAAATTTTTATTATTTCATTAGGGTAATTAGAAGTACATACTTTCTTGAATATAGAAAAAATTCTTATTATTTAAGTAAGAGTCAGTCCTGTGGCTTGTCGATTCTGATGTGTGTTCCATCTATGACTCCCATAATACTTGCAAATCCTTTTTCTCTAAAGAATCTTTTAATTTCCACTTTTTCCTCATTAGTCATATTATTTAAAATTTTATGTAGAGAACTCATACTAATGCTAAACCGATTAGATACATAACTGTGCCCAGCAGCTTACTGGAAAACCACAAAAATACCAATGTTACTTTTAGTGGACTTACTTTGTCTGAATCTCCCTGTTGATAATGAAAATATAAAGAATTATGATATTTGTTTGCCAACTTTGTAGCTACGTCCCTACAAACCCTAAAATGTTTAATAAACTGTTCACTAAATTGCGGAACAGTTTCTTTAAAAATTTAGGAACACTAAAAACTTCTAACATCTCTTCTAAATCTTCATCGATTGAACTGAGGTCCATCATCTAAATGAAAAGAAAACAACAAACTAAGAATTATGAAAACTAATTCAAATTTAAAAATCTTACCTTTTACAAATACACAAAACTTGACAATATAAACACAACATGTTTAGGTTAAAATATCTTCTGAATACAAATAACTCTCGTTACAACCCAGAATACATCGAACACGTTATGGGCATATTCGGAATGTCACCTAAGTCGTCCACAAACACAGAATTTTATATCCTGAACAGAATATATTTACTCCGCGAACACTTAAATTTACATGTGTGCTTGCGAATTTCCTCCGATTATGTTCAGAATTCGCTCTGCGAAAATGTCTATTATTATTGTCACAAAGTGTAATTTTCATGTTTTGTTTTAATTTGGTTTAATAAATTTGATTCGATCGAAATTCTTCCAGGAGAAAGGGAGTATTGAACTTAGTCTGTTTCTAATAATTATAATAATAATTTTATTCTCCTTAAAGACAAATATAGGTACGTCAAATATTAAAATATGTAGAGAAGCTACAAACAAAATATTGTTGGATTTCACTATTTCATACAGTTTTTGGTTTCTTTCTGGATCTGCTATTTTGCCACTAATAACTTTATCAAGGAGATCTGTTGTAATACCATTTTTAAGCTAGAGTAGAATGTGAATATGTGGAAGGCCAAGCTTTTGCTATTCCACTGAGTACATAAAACAGCATACTTCGCCAAATATTTTCCCTTTCATTAATAAGTTCATGATTTTTTAGTTTTTAAATGAAACAGTCTGGCAATTAAGTCGTAGGAATTTTGACCCGGTAACAAATGTTTTGTAATGTCTCTTCATTGTGGGTTACATAATATGAAAGTAACAAAAAGATCCGGACGTCCAAATCGACGAACGTAGATCATGGCGTTTTGGGTTCGCTCGTGCATGTATCTAGGTCCACCTGTAAAACAAGATGGCAACACTGCCATTTGACCCAGATCTTTAGGGCCTGCGTCTTGCCTGTATACAGCATCTTTTAAATGAATATAATTTATTGTCCGCAATTTGGACTGATTATGACCTATATAATTGTCTTTCGGTTTCAAAATTAACTATAGAGGAAGCCATGGTAAATAAGATGATTGATCTAGACATTATTCGGTAAGCGTAAAAATCTGCGACAGAAGGTGTTTTTTAAGACCTATTTTGGTTTTCGGATCGATCTGGAGGTACGTTAATAGAATAACCTTTCTTACTACGACAAAAAAACAAAGGATAGTGTGGAGCGTCGTAAGATCTATGCGTTTCGCTAATTCGATGCAAAGGACTACTATGGCTTTCTAATATAATGTCACGTTTTTCAAATTATTACTATCGCTACTTCATTTTTGCAGGAGCAAATTGCATCTATTGGCTTTTTCCGCGTTAGTAACTAATTTGAATGTTTCTTAATTGGCTGGAACCTTTTCGGTAGCTGTTTTTTAAGTCTTTTACATCATGAAGCATTTTTGAAGCACTTTCACTAAATTTTTCTTTACACTTGAAAAGTTTGAACATCCCAAGTCTGTTACTCTTAAAATAATTGTGTTCAGGATGCAAATCCATAATTAAGCTGTAAAGTGGCTCAGGAGATAGTTCAAATACAACAAATACCAATAGTTTCCTCTTTCCATTTTAAAGCATTACACCACTGGCATAATCTCTATACACACAGCTTTATTTGTTTCATAGCCCACCTCAAGATCATACGCCAATCTCGACAGTAATTTTGGTATTCCATGTTTTGCTTTTTTGTTTTCACAATATTGAGACTGAATATTTCTTCGTTTCTTCAAGTGTGTATGTTAATAATTGGCAACTTCTTGTCGATGTTCATCGGGATGTGAAGTTCGATAAACAGCTTGTGCTTTACTATGAACTTGGAGGTGCAAAGCTTGAAAAGCAAGTTTATTCGTGTACCGAGCCCTACGCTTTTTGTTGAATTTCTTTGTTTGGTTAGGCATCAATTCAGACTCATGCTCAGTCTCCGATTCACTATCCGTAAAAATAATTCCTGGGATAGATAAAGGTACTGCCGAAACTTCTAGAATATGTTCTTCTTTTTGTAAAACTGGAACGTAAACATCAAAATGACCACCAGAAAGCCCGCCAGTAAATTGAAGACGTTTAATAGCTAGTACACCTTTAACTCCAGTTCCAACTTACCATCACGATAAACTTAGAAAACATATACGCACACTTCTTATTCGCAAAAACTTCCATATGTTGAGGTTTCCTTTATGTCGTTGTAATATTGATTAGGCGTGAAATAGTTGTCTTCATTTGCAGTATACATGACCGAAAAGTCCTCCCAGTTTTCAATAACAAAGCCACGTACAATCCTAGCCTTGTGGTGCGTTCTGAACATCAAAAAAGATAAAGCTCTAAATAAACAGGTTCCAACTTTTTCAATATCTACGACAATATGAGGAATATATACCCCATAAATAAACAACATTTTTTAAATCATTTTAACTAAAAGAATCTGTATTTTTTTTATTAGGTAGTATTAACTTGCCAAGTATTTGAATGAAATTAAAACAAAATCAAATTTTGAAAAATTAATAAAAAGGTTAATCAAGTTATTCCAAATTAAATCCAACTCCAGCTGAGATCGGTAGTGGTTTCTCTACTGGCAAATTGTGCCCAGCTCAGCCGTAGAGGGTAAGTACCAAAATAAAGTGAGTGCGCCACCGATTTGTACGGTTAAAATCGGAAACCCCTGATGTTCCAGGCACTACTTCACCCACTGGAGATAATTAAATAAATTCAAAATATTAAACAGTACTAATAGAATTGCACAATCAAAAAAAAATAACGATAAAGTGAGCTAAATAAAACAAAATATCAACTAGACCCTTCTTTAATAGAAATATTAAGAATTACAAAACTGTCAAGCCTCGTGCTTGACAACGCTATTGATATTTATATAAAAAAAAATATATATGAATAATATTAAAAGATAAATTTACCAATATGTGTGATCACACTCAATACAATAAAAAAAAAGACAAGAAAAATAGATTTTTTTTTTCTCTTAACTACTATAGTTACGACTTAAATCTAACTAGGCTTATCTGTTAATCCTCGGCGTCTCTAATACTTAGGTCGGTTCCAAAAACCAAGCCTGTTCCAAAACCAATAGGCTTGTACCAACCACAATAACTTAAGCTCGACTAAGTATCAGGTCAGCAATCAAACCTCAATCAAAAACCAGGACTTAAGCCCGTAACTAGAACCCTAAAATCGTAATTTGAAATTAATAATAGCTCAAACAAATTTTAATGACTCCTCAATTAATTGACTTACTGACTTTAATACAATTTGAACACATTAACTTAAATTTGTGCTACAATGAAAGAATAAAAATGAATTTAAATGAATAATACAACATTTAGAAGCTGACTTCTCTGAATTTACAATTAATGATCAAAACTAATGATTTAAATGTACTCAACAAACTTAAATTTGACTTGCTAGACGACAAAATTATAACAATAAATTAAATCAAAATTTAACATAAAAATTAATTTATAATAGTAAAAGAATAAGCAAAAGGAGTCTATTTTCACATAAATAAACCTACATACGATACACAAAGAAATACACAAGTAAAGTCAAGATATTAAAACCAAAATTTGCGTCTATATGGCGTTATTAATCTTATATATAAAGAAAAAAAAATATAATATAGTAACTCACCTATTAAGATAGGGTTGTTTTATTTCTTAAAACTCGTGACACCCCTGGCTGGTAAACGGGTGGAACAATATTCTCGTTGCTAATTGCACCAATCGGGAATTCTACCACAATTTACCGTCTGAACGGTTTTAAAACACCAAATCCACCTACTGTCTGCTCTATGGGCTACCTACACTCATAGGGAACGGAAGAACCATAAGAATCGAACAACCACATGAATAAATAACGTGTTACTCACCACAGAAGATTTCCTAAAATCTGCTAAAGCGATTTTCCTTACGAATCCAACAAAACTACTGAAAATCTCACTCCAATACTTGTTCGTTAGGAAAACTGAGGTTTAATTTCGTAAATCCAAAATGAATTGTCTCCGATGAATAGAGATTACAACTTAAACCCCGAAAATCTTCTCAATGCCACGTTCTTACGACAAAGGCTGGTAAAAGAAAGACCTGGTTCTTTCATCTCACATGCACGAAAATTTGACACACGTCGAAATAAGAGGTGGCCTCTACTACTATAGGGACAGTAACCGTGGGATCTCCAGCTACCAATTTACGAACAAACAGTAGTCGTTAGATACGACTAATCTTAATATTTATCAAGATATCGATAAAAATCTCAACATTATTCAATCCCTCGTTCATTTTCGATTTTATTAAGCAAGATAAAAATATAACTGAACACTGACTATAGAACACTAAACGTCAAATTATCGACAAAAGAAGAGAAATAGTACCTCAAGGATTCATAAACGTAATTTAAATAAATATACTTCTAAAAATAATTCCAGCGATATCAGGGATAATTTATGGCTAGAATAATAAATAATAGCTGGCGATTATCTATGCCGAACCAGATCAACCGGTTCCCGACCCAAATAAATCTTTAATAATGGGAAATTTCAAGGTAGGAAGACGCTTATGTTTACACATTAAATATTTATCACTTGCGAAAATTTAACCCGTGACAAACTAACATTGTACCTATTTAGAAACTATTCATGACTAAGATATTATTGAGACAAATTAATAACACAAATCAACTTAAAAAAGCAATGATATAAACTATAGCTATAAAAATCAATTGAGTGTAACTTATTCAAAACCAACAAATTATTAAAGTATTATTACAAGAAACTGTAATATTGTCTTATTTAATAAAGCGAGTTATCAACGGTTGGTTTAAATATCTTATAGATAAAAACAACCCCGTTTGACTTTGAAGTGTAATTCAATATCCGTCGTGGTCCATAGCCCGGGAAGTAGTTGTTTCTTCTTAGTTAAATGGTCAATGTCTTTGAAAATGTTTTTCAAAAACTCGTAAAGCGATAGAATAATTTATATTCTGCATTCTTCAATATTTGTTGATCAACAAATTATTGTTAATTACACCAATCAACTTAAAAAAAATGAAAGTATTACAGAGATGTGAAAGTAAACAAACGAATTAATTCTGCGAAGTTACTAAAATTTTACATTTAACTGTTTCCTCTCTTTTTTTTTCACGGTAAAAAGTACTCTTGTGTCCTTTTCAAGACCTAAATTTACCTAAACCAAGCTTCATGGATTCAGTGGTTTTAGTGTGAAGAGGTAACAAACAAACTTACTTTCGCATTTAAAATGTTAGTTATGATGAACCATTTGATATAGAATTACTGGCTTTCCGCCCGCGACTTAGCCCGCGTGGAATTTGGTTTTATCGCATCTTTTAAAGAACTCGGCAGCGTTTTTCCTCAGAATTATTTTACAAATACCATCTTTTTTAACTGTAACTAAATATAGCATAAGTTAGTTAGGCATATATAAAAACTGTGATTAAATATAACCTGTGCTATTCAGGACTAATGAAGCTTCCTAATGGTAAAATAATTGACTCACTCTTTATGAATTTAGGTATGTCCTAATTATGGTAAATAAAATAAAAATCTTCCATATTGGTCTTGGAGAAAAAGAAAAACATAGAATGTACAAGCCGCTTCTCATCCCGCGCAGATCGTAAAAGCCGATCAAGGGAATGCGCGATTGGGGAAATCACAGGCGATGCGGTTAGAAACCCATCACTATTTTGATTTCCTGTTTCAATTATGTCGTCTTTGAGTCCTATGGCCCTATACTCTGTCTACCTCGTAAGGGATACAGACATGATACTTTGTATTGTATGTTGCTGTAAAATAAAATCTAACGGTGGTCTACATCATATTAGCTATCTGTATGCCAAATTTCATGGCGATCACTTGAAAACTATCCAAAGCCCAATACAAATTTTCTCCCCATTTGTTAAAGGTTGGAGGAGGGTACATTCGAAAAAATATAAAAAATATTATTTTTATTTAACAACAAAGAGTATGTCTATCAATTTTCATCTTGAAAATCGTATTAAGACCCATACAATATTTCACACCCATTTGAAAGAGTTGAAGGTTAATTTTTAGAAAAATCTGACTCACGTAATCATTAATTTGTAGTAAAAAAATAAAATCCAAATTTTCAAGTCTCTAATTTCAACGGCGTAGAACTTATTAAACATATTAAAGTTTATCACTCCAGAATTTTCAAAAATCCTCTTTTAGTGCTTTTCTACACTCCTTTACGAATCTTCAACACAAATTTTAACTTTCTACGCTCATTAGTTTTGGCGGTACGTTGTCTGTTAGTCACTCGGTAACGCAAGAGTTTTACATATATTGATTGTTTTTAGTCTATATACAATAAATATATAAATGAATAAATTTAGTTTATCAAATTTGCTTATTTAAATAAATATACTCTTAAACTATTATAAATTCTAATTTATTTAAATAGTGTCTACACCATGTCTACCGTTCGCCTGCGCTGAAGGCTTGTCCTCGCGGCCAAAATTTAAACCACAGTTCTATATGTAAATTCTCTTTTATTACAGTCACGCAGAAGTGCGTATAATTAAAATAATAAAGATTAAAACTTGACTTTAAGTGAAATAACTATGCTTAACTCAACACGAGCGTTAAACATTTTGAGAGATTGATGATCTACTGTAATTTCGATTCTTTCTATCTCTTTGTATATTTCACCGGTTTTTCTTGTTTGTCTATATGCATTTTGATTTTAAGTATATGTTTCTGCATTATACAATTAGAATAAATGGATGAAAATAATTTAGACAACCCATTTTCATTTTGTGTGGCTAAATGATATCCAAAGCCAAAATAGACAAAGAGAGCTTAAAAACACGTCTCATTTAAAAAGTATATAATCCGTTATTTTCCTGATTAAATTATTAAAAACTAGGTTAGATAATTATCGGGATATATTTATGGAATTTAATGTAATTTGAGGATATTGAAGAATATGTTATAAATAAAAGAATTCTTGCAAGTTTTAACCAATTTTGAATTTCATTTGAAAAAGACTATGAATTCTAAAATATTAAGTTGAAAAACAGTTGACGCGAAAATTCTTTTTCATATCACATGCATTAAAACATCTTGTTTTAATCCTTGTTTTGTCGGTCAAAACAAGACAATTTCAGACCAATGCAACTGTCAGTCAGAAACTGACAGTTTTTTCTGCCCAAGGGGAGTAACATCGTTATTCCTGTCTGGCACATTCATTTATTTATTATTAATGTCTTTATTTCAAGTATGTCAGAATCGCATTTGTAATAAACAAAAGCGAATAAAATCATAACCGTCTGACAGCTGTCGTGAAACCGTTGTCATGGTATTACTACGCTATTTGTCTAAAATAGTATTACTTCGACTGGCTACAGAGATCAAAACTCGCTGTTTTAATGCATGTGATATGAAAAATACAGTGTGTGGCACGGGATGAAACAAAGACGATTTCTGACTAGGGCGAGAGTTGACTGCCCGAATGAAGCGAGGGCTATCAACTCTCGCCCTAGTCAGAAATCGTTTTTTTTCATCCCTTGCCACACAATATACTATTCTGGAAAGATATAAAATTTTCTAAAAATAAAAAATATATCTATTTTTGTTCAGTTTTGGGAGATTAAAAAATTATATCGATTTTTTAACGAACGGTTAACATTAATGTGATTGTTATCTCTTTCAGGTTTTCTATCTACTCAAAACAAATCAAAATATCATTGCAGGAGTTATTGGACATGTTATCTTTGTGGAAACATTTTCTTTCATAAAGTACTGCTTGTAAATCATTTTCATGTGTACCACTTCTTACAACATACTAGAAAAACTGTAAAAGTTAAGAAGAATAGTTATTATAAAATTTTTTCAAAAATGTTTCAGCAAAATCACTTAAAAACAGTGATGAAAAATAGGACTGGGGCTTTTCTTGTTCATAAAGTGTCAAAGAGTTTTGAATACAAAAATAAACTTAATTCCGATATGTTCTTAAAGAGTGTAAAATCAGATAAGTATTTTATAAAAAATCAGTTAGGACTATACACTAGTGAAAAATCGTTTAAATGTAATATTTGTTCAAAAATTTTCACAAAAAAATGTTATTTACAAACACATCTAAGAGTTCATAGTGGTGAAAAACCATTTAAGTGTAATATTTGTTTGAAATTCTTCACACAAAAAAGTTACTTAAAAACACATCTTAGAATTCACACTGGTGAAAAACCATTTAAATGTAATATTTGTTTAAAAAATTTTACATTTTCAGATACATTAAAAACCCATCTAAGGATTCACACTGGTGAAAAACCGTTTAAATGTAATGTTTGTACAAGATTTTTTACAAAAAAAAGTTATTTAAAAACACATCACAGAATTCACACCGGAGAAAAACCATATATATGTGAAGTTTGTTCAAAATGTTTCATACGTTCGACAGATTTACAAACACATATTACAACTCACACTGGTGCAAAACCTTTCAAATGTGATATTTGTTCAAAACTTTTCAGGAACCATAGCAATTTAAACAAACATTTAAAAATTCACACTGGTGAAAAACCGTTTGAATGTAATATTTGTTTAAAACTTTTTAACCATTCATCTAATTTAAAAAGGCATCTAAGAATTCACACTGGTGAAAAACCGTTTAAATGTGATATATGTTCAAAATCTTTCGCAACTAACGGTAGCTTAACCACACATTTAAAATTTCACAGTGGCGAAAATCCCTATAAATGTAATATTTGTTTAAAATTTTTTACACTCTCATGTCATTTAAAAGAACATCTGAGAATTCACTCTGGTGAGAAACCGTTTAAATGTAATACATGTTCAAAATTTTTTACACAAAGATGTACTTTAAAACAACATCAAAGAATCCACACAGGTGAAAAACAAATAAAATGTGAAGTTTGTTTAAAACGTTTTACACAATTGATAGATTTACAATCACATATGGCAACTCACACTGATGCAAAACCTTTCAAATGTGATATTTGTTCAAAACTTTTCACAAGGAAAAGTAATTTAAATAAACATTTAAAAATTCACACTGGTGAAAAACCGTTTAAATGCAATATTTTGTCACGTGCATAAATCGGCGTCAATATATTTAAAAGTTAAGTTAATGTTTTATCGCGATAGCTAGCCTTTTAACGGGTTCTGGTCCGTGTAGCAGGTATCCTATTGCCTTGACCCGTGGAGAAAGTAGATAATTTGATTGTTTAGGTCGAAAACATATCGGGCTTTTACTGTTTAAGCTAATAGCAAAAATTTTAAATTAAGTAAATAAGTGCATCGATTCCTTTTGATATTAATAATACATTTAGTTTAATGAATTCGATTTAATTTTATCATCATTTCGGAAATCAAATTAATATCTAGCAAAGCCGTTTTTGCACAACGGAACACACTATTTTCCCTTCTATACTCACAAGTGTCATTGCGGGAAGCGTATGCGTGAAATAACTTATAAAATATACAATTTATACGGTTTAAATAGAAAATAGAAATAATGATAGTATTTTTAATATGTCTATTATTTTGTAATATCTTGACTTAGAATTTATGTTAATAAATTAGTTAAGCGTTTTTCAACCAAAACTTTTTATTAGGTTAGGTTTGACCTAGAAAAGTAACTAAAAAGTGTTCCTTGAGATCTATATCTATTCTCTCGCTCCTTTCTTTCTTTCCCCCTACAAACTTTAAACGATTTAATATTGGTTGACTACATTAGCGGTTCTCAAATCCTCATACTTAACGCCTATTTATTTTATTTCAAACAGTTTTATTGCGACAATTAAATATTCAACCCGTGGAATTAAAATTAGACTAGGCAACAATAAATTCAGCTGGTATAGTCTAGGGATGGCGATCTAATATCGATTAAACTAAAAATCGATTTTTCGAGCAAAAAATCGACATTCGATTTTTTCGTTTTGGTATAGTTGAAGGTGCTTGCATTAATTTGTGTGGAAAAACTATTTATCTCGTTGTTTAGTATTTTTTTTTTAATTTTTAAAAATTTCAAAATGAAATTTGAA
The DNA here is from genome assembly GCA_964028335.1 of Altica lythri. Lineage (NCBI taxonomy): Eukaryota > Metazoa > Arthropoda > Insecta > Coleoptera > Chrysomelidae > Altica > Altica lythri. The sequence continues at coordinate 47,622,066 of OZ034808.1, read as the reverse complement.
TGTGGATAAAATTTCCATTTAAAAACCAAAAAAGATATTTTGTTATCATTTTTCGTTTCCGAGATAAAAAAAAATCCGACAAAAGCTCGTGTGTTTTTTCGAAAAATCGACATAACTCGCTCAATTTTCCAAAAATTTCGTAAAACTTGGAAAGTTTCTGAAGCAGAATAAAATTCTCTACCAAACAAAAAAAAAATTGCATTTTAATATCTTTTTTGTTTTTTTTTTGCAAATTTTCTATGAAAAATTATATATCTCGTTTTTTTAGTAAAGTTTCAGAATTTTTGAAAATTCCAAATGGGATTTAAATGTGAATGAAATTTTCATTTAAAAACCAAAAACCGCATTTTGCTATCATGTTTCGTTTCCGAAATCTGAAAAATCTAAAAAAAAGCTCGAGTGTTTTGAAAAATTGCCATAATTCAAAAAGTTTCTAGATCAGTACAAAATTTTCTATCAAACTCAAAAAAATCGCATTTTGATATCTTTTTTTGGTTTTCGAAAAATCTTTATCTCGTTTTTTATCAAATTATCTGTGGAAAAACTATATCTCGTTTTTTAGTAAATTTCAAAATGGAATTTAAATATGGATGAAAGATCCATTCAAAAATCGAAAACAGCATTATGATATCATATTTGCTTTCCGAAATATAAAAAACCCAAAAAAGCTCGTGTGTTTTTTGAAAAATCGCTATAACTCGTTCAAATTTAAAGAATTTTAAAAAATTCAACAAGTTTCTAGATCAGTACAAAATTTTCCATCAAACTCGAAAAATCGCATTTTGTTATCTTTTTTGGTTTTCGAAAAATCTTCATCTCGTTTTTTATCAAATTTTTGATTTCCAAAAATCTGTTTCAAATACTGTTTCGAACGATTTTCAACAATTTTTTTACGTTTATTAACCATTTTTCACGATTTTCAACAATTTTTTCATATTTTCAACAATTTTTCACAATTGTCAACGATATTTAACAATTTTTTACCATCTCAACAATTTCACACGATTTTTAACCGTTTCCAACAATTTTTCACAATGTTCAATGGTTTTTTACAATCATCAACGATTTATTACCATTTTCAACAATTTTTCACATTGTAAAAGGTAATTTCAACAAAGATCGATTTTTTGGGAATCGATCTTTTAGACCTCGATTTTTTTGTGGATCAATTCATCTGATCACGATTCAAATCGATTATAAAATCTTTTTTCGGAAGGAATCGCCATTCCTAGTATAGTCATATGTGCTTGGCGCGACAGACCATGATGTTTCGCGAAAGATGTCAAACGTCATCTAAACGACTCGATGTAAGATGCGCAGCGCGGCAGTTATTGCATCAAAATTACCTAAATTTGTGCTTTACAAGCATTATTTGTTTAAAAATATTAGCTGCTGGTAGCTTTAAGGAGGTCCTTTCGCTGCAGAATAGTCAAAACAACTGTTGTAGTCAATACTCGATAAATTAAAATAAAAAACCCCTAAAAATTCCTAAAATTAAAAAATAAATAGTATATGAGGCATTCATAATTGAAATTTTGAAAATTAAAAAAAAAATAGTTAAATACAGAAGTTAATTTGACTCTTGTAAATCAGCTGTTAATATCCTGTCTGTGATTTGAAAACGCTGTCTCACGTTTATCCACACATAACCTTAAACACGTAAGCTTTAGCTGTCAATGTGGTGAACGAGTAAATTAAATAAAAATGATTAATCATAATATTCGAATGTCTCGTGGCAAGGATGCTTGTAAATTTGTGAGTCTTAAACGTAACAATGGTGTAATAATGTAAGTGCAAAAAAATAAAAGTTTACATTGAAGTTATTCAATGGTTTGAAGTTCGCGCGCTACGCAACGTTGCCAAATGTTTTGACTCCATTTTAATGTAAGTTACTTGAGATTTTTTTGTGATTTTAATTATTAATTTCTCAGTAAATTGCCCGGTGACTGATATATTTTATTGCAAAAAAAGGAACCTGGATATTTCAAAAATGTAATTTTCAGTTTTTCTTTATTCCATCTAATCGGTAACTAATAGTATAATTCGAGAAATACCGTTAAGGTCTTACTTTCTCATAAAACTCTATACAAATACTAAGATTTTAAAACATTTTTTTTTAAATTTGCACGGTAAGGTATAATTTAAACTTCACTATTCGATAAATAAAGGTCCTTAACTATTAGAAAAAAAATTAAATTTATTCATAATATACTATTTTTTATTTAACATTGGCGGCGAAAGGACCTCCTTAAAAAACAAAATATAAATTTTCAGATAACGCACGCAGTGAACGAGAAAGTTTTGTTAGCATCAGACAAAGTGGCTTACAAAGTACTAATTGTAAAAAACTAGACACTATTGTAGAGCAACTTATTTCACCCGCTACCAATGAGATTGTAAAAATATTGTTTGTTAACAGTTATGCAAAACAACTTGACAATATTTATTTGACAAATAGAATTCTATTTGAATTAAATGAAAGGCGAGAACATGGAGACTAGACAAGGAGTACGAACTCCATGTATGCAGATAAGGCTACCAAAATAAGAGGGCGCTGGTGTTCCATTTGTACCAGAAAAAAGTAAACCTATTACGTACGATACCGTGGACAGATTTTGGCAATTCCCCCGGTCGAGTGCGTACTCCTTGTCTAGTCTCCATGGGGGAGAATGTGATTATGATTTACATAGAAGTAAAAAAATCAAATTTTTTAATTCAAAATTTTAATCATTGTGCTTATGTGTAACATGCACTTAAAACTTAAACTTATATTTAGGTAAAATTGTAATTATTTAACATTTATCTATTTTATCTAAATAAAATTACCTATTGCTTTAGATTTGTTTTTTATTTATTTTTACACTTTATAATTTCTGTTAGCAATGTCTTCAGCTGATTTAAAATATTTTGGTAAGGACATGGGACATGGGAAGAGAAATTAAAAAACTTAATGTTACATATCTATACATTTTTTATTTTTGTAAATCTTGGATTATGTTATGTTTATAAAAGTAAATATTCTAATGCAAAGCATTACATAATAAAGTATCAGTACATACTTCACAAAATGCATTTAATGCTTGAAAACAGTTATCATTAAAATTTCCTTTAATAATATCTAAGACATATATAAGAGAGAGAAATTCCTTTATTAGGATGTGCTGCCTACATATCATAGGTTGCTAATACACAGCATACCGATCAGTCCAAAGGACAATTATATAATTCAAAACATTAGATATGAACTAAAATAATTAAAATTGATAAAAATAATGAACTAAAAACTATTAATAATTAATGCATTAGTCAAGAATAGATGTGACAATGCAAAATATTAAGTCGATCAAAATGTTGTCAGTGTTTTCAGGAATCGCTGATTTGTCAAGCTTAAATTCGTTGAAAAAGTCAAGTACACTTTTTCCAATAGAACCACGAGTGCCAAACCATAGTCCATGGACAGACCAATTTCTTTCACCAAATTCGTCTCGATATTTTTCTGCATAATGGTTAACGCAAGAGCTGTACATGTTTTACTTTTCTTGTTTGATTTTTTCATCTTGATCATGGTCATTTATTTCAAATCGCACCGTTGGATCAATTATGAGGGCTCTATTTGATTTCGTATCAAACACAATTATGTCTATGAACCGGAAGCTACCATGTTGATCATATGCATGAACTTCCTCGAAGCATTTGTTTTTTTTGTCAATCATTAATGATTTTATTGCGTTTTTAACTTTGTGATGTCTCGAAATAATTTGGGGTTTATTTGATAAACAAAATCCGATAAGATAAGCGGGGGTTTCTTTCTCTCTATTGCATTTGCGACGGAGGCTGTTATCGAACACTACACCAGGAATTCCCTTGACATTTGCGTATTTGGTATTGAGTTTAATTGAAGCAGTAAATTCAGAAGAGCTTAATCTTGACTTTTTTGACATAAATTGGTTGCTTATATGGGATGTGTTGAAGTGCTTCACTCAAATCCCTTGCCAATTCTGTCGGCACCATTTGTCATAAGACATTTTTCGTAATTTCGCTCTCATCATTAATGATGCTTCTGGTTCGAGGCCAAGCATTGAAGCACACTCAGCCAGCTCTGCTTCAAAATATAAAAGCTAGTGAAAAATAGCGTCGTTCACTTTACTTAGTTTGTTTGCGATTGAATAATGTTAAAATTTGGCTTCCCATTCGCAACGAACTAAACCAAGTCCACGAACATTTCGTGGTGCATAAAACATCTCTGTTGAAGTTGATGTTGGAAGTCCAACAATAGCTTTCACTGCACGTCTTATCATTGTGTCTATATGTTCTGTATTTGTTGACGGTATTTTATCCAAACAAGAATATATTTAACATTAAGAAGAAATTGAAAAAATGTCTCATACTTACAAATGAAAGTTCATCTGGATTGCCAGAAAATGGGTATTTTACTTATAAGCGCCCCTGGATTATTTCAACGAAACATGGATCAAATACCTTCTGGAATAAACGGAGTAGCAGTTTACCTTGATGTTATTCTAGTAATGGCACCACACTTACCCATTGATTTGGACTGGCTAAAAAAAGTATTGCACGGACTACAAGAATCTGGCATAAAAACCCAAAACTTAAAATGTAAATGGTTTAAAAGTAGTATAACTTACCTGGGACACAAGATAGATGAAAACGGCTTACATTCTACTGAAGACTGTATCAAAACAAGACGCATGCCGTTCCTTAGGATACCTCCCATGGCTTCGCTCATTTTTAGATGCGATTACCTACTATGGTAAGTTTATAAAAAATCCTCATGTACAATGTGTTCCACTACTTCGCCTTTTAATCGTTTATTAAATAAATCTTTGTTGGTTTATTATTTTTTTCCTAGCGTTCCTCCCATAGATTGTATTGACTTAGTCAGAGGGTTACTTTTGGGTTCTTTTTTACCAAGATTCGTAAGTGAACATCTTGTTTCTCCTTTAACGTTGGTTCTTGAATATAACTTTTTTAAATTTAATAACAGATATTATGTTCAAAAGGAAGGTTTAGCAATGGGCTCTTGCTTTTCGCCATTTTTGAGTGAAGTTTTCATGCACAGCTTAGAAAAGAAAATAATGAATAATAACTTTATCCCCAACATAATTTTTTACAGGCGTTACGTAGATGATATGTTCATAGTGTGGAGGGGCGAAGATGAAGAACTTGAGCAATTTTTACAGTTTGTAAACACTTTACACCGCAAGATAACTTTTACCAATTGAAAAAGAAGTAAGTAGAAGGTAAAATCCTTTCTTAGATCTTTTAATAAATAGAACTGGAAATTCATTAGAATTTGAAATCTATAGAAAACCTACCTCAACTGATAACGTTATTCAATTTACCTCTCATTCTCCTTATTCCCATAAATTTGCAACCTTTAATTCTTTTTTCTATTGACTGTGTAAGGTGCCCCTCTCTAGAGATGCATTCCAAAAAGAACTTAACACTATAAGACAGATAGCAATTACCTAACAACGATTTCCAACTTTACTCCATAAACAATCTATTTTACAGATATATAAATAAGTACAAATTTTCATTTAATATAATTCACTCGAATAACAACTGTATTAAATCTTTTAAAACTTTATCCTTTTTGGATCAGATTTCATTACAATTAGCCAAATTTTTTAAAAAGCATTCAATTTCAATAGCTTTCAGAACAAACAATAAGGTAAAAAAACACTTAGTTCATATTAAAGACAAAATAGACAAATTTTCAAATTCAAGGGTCTATGCTCTAAAATGTGGAACTTGTGTGCGGCAGTCCATGTTGGGAAAAGTGGTCGTAAAATCTCAACGAGAGTGAGAGAAGATTTAGCTTTATTTAAGAAGTACAAAAACAGCGACTTTGATATTTATACTTGTTATTTTATATACAGACTAGTTGTACTCGCAGCGTCGTTTGCGTCGCGTGTGATTCTTGTATAAAAATTTCTTACCCCACCCCATTTAAGGAATGGGAGAGAAATTTTTATACACCAGATGTTAAGTTGAAAGAAGACAAATACATCTATGAAAACCGCATTCGAATCGGATCAGTAGTTTTCATGTGATGCGCCCACAACTATACAGACCGACAGACAAAAAAATCTAACCACATTTTTGGGTTTAATTTTGATTTTGATGTACCCGCGACGTCGTTCGCGTGGCGTAATGATTTTTGTATAAAAATTTCTTTCCTCACCCCGCACTGAGGCCACATATGACCCATTGTGCATCGTATTGTAGGGATATCCTCACCTCAGGCTGTCACCAGGCCTAGTGATTTAAAATAGGTGATGAGGCTCCTGAGGGTATCAGGTGTCAGCCAATACTCGCCCAACCCGGATCTTCTGATTTCAGAAAAAGCAGAGCAGTCATACATAATGTGTTCTACTGTTTCCTTTGTTTTTCGCAGCCTCTGCATAGCGGCGATTCTGTTAATTTCATCCTAAAGAGATGTTGTCGCAATTGGCAGTGACCTGTCAAGATTCCCATAGCTGTTCGGTAGTCTGTGTATATATTTATATTCCTGCCTTTGATGTTCCTATTAATTCTTTTGCAGCTATGGTTATGCCTGTGAGTTCTGACTAAACCACACTTAACAAGCCATCCATATCCCATTTTATTTTTAGGTTTAAGGATCTTGAGTAAATTCCACATCCCACACCGTGCTTTGTTTTTGATCCATCCGTATATACGTTTAGAGCGTTCACTACGTGGGGTCTGCTGTCTTGTTTGTTAATATTTTGTAGGGTTTGTCAAAGACAAATCTTGGTGCGACGGCATCCGTGTCTGCCTGTAGGAGTGGTATCTATTTTATCTATTCCCTCCACAGACTGTCCCTAAGGGTGCCAGTCCCTACAGTGGGTTCGATACCAACCGTGCGAAAGCGTACCATGGTCATCAATGCGAACTACTTAACAAATATATCAAGGGGGGTGAGACCGAGTATGACTTCCATTGCGCTGGTCGGTGTGCTTCGCATGACTCCTGTTACGAGAAGGCATGCTGATCTTTGGATTTGGTTTAATTTTTTGATTGCTGTCGTTTGTTTCACTTTAGGCCACCACACGACAGCACCATATGTTAGCATAGGTTTTATGATTGCCGTGTAGATCCACATGGTGACCTTGGGGGATAATCCCCAGGTCTGTCCTATGGTTCGGCGGCATTGCTCATAAGATATAAATGCTTTTTTAACTCTGCTTTCTATGTGTGAGTTCCACGTCAGCTTGCTGTCAAGGATAACACCTAAGTATTTCACTTTTGTAGCAAAGTTTAACGTTGAAAAGACTGGATGCGTTTAATCCCCTAGGTTTCGTTTTCTTCGTGAAGAGAACCATTTCTGTCTTTTTGGGGTTAATAGGCAGCGATTGCTCTTTACACCATGTCTCTAAAGTTCTAAAAGCCACTTGCATTCTTTCGCAAAGGGTGCTTTCAAACTTTCCTGTTGGCAGAATTACAATGTCGTTTGCGTAGGCTACTGTATAGATTTTGTCATGTTCATTGAGGTGGTGAATTAGGCTGTCTAGAACAATGTTCCACAGTAGAGGTGATAAAACCCCTCCCTGTGGACAGCCACGTCCAGGGTGGACTCTTTCTTGTCCAATGATCGCTCGATCAGACTAATTGCATGATGTAGGGCCGTATTGGTGGATTTCCCTGTTGTGTATGCATGTTGATTGGGATGCAGTAGTTTGGTGTTAATCACTGTATCCCTTATGTACCTTTCATTTAGCCTCTCTAGCGTTTTTAATAAGAATGATGTAAGACTAATAGGTCCGTAAGCTTTTGGAATTGAGTAATCCATTCTTCCAGGTTTTGGTATGAAAACAACCTTTACTTCTCTCCACATCTTCGATATGTAATTCAGAGCTGGGGAATCTCTGAATATTTGCACTAGGTGAGGAAGGAGCTCCTCCAGACCCCACTGCAGCAGGGCTGGATAAACTCCGTCCATTCCCAGTCATTTGAAGGGGGAGAAGCTAGATATTGCCACTTAACTTTGTCCTCGGTAACAATGAGTCTGGCAATGTACCAGTCCTCTGTCGAGGGTATGTGATGTTCCTCGTTCCATTTTGCCTCTACTGTGGCAACAGAATCGGGGAAGTGTATTTCTTTCTTCCAGGTTGGTAGTTTGGCTACCGTGCTGTTTTTTAAGTATACCAATATCTCTATATGGATCTTTTGTTATGGCTCTTTGGAGTCTCGCTGCCTGTAGAAAATCCTCGATTTCTTCACAGTAGGTTCTCCATGCCGTTCTCTGTTTTTGTCTAACGACTTTCTTGTATTCCTTAAGGTGGAACTTGTATAAGTTCCAAGTTGAAGCTTATTTTAATATTTGAATTTTAACGAAACAACAGCCGAAAATCCTGTTTCACAAAGATCGGACTTGTGGAAAACTAACAAAATCAGTATCACTTTGTCTTTTATACTGGGAAGTCATTTGGAAGTTCGATCCAGAAATTTGTTAAAGGTTTGGTACTGAAATCTATTTTCTTTTATCTTTTTGCCAGTGAAATAAAAAAGTTTATCGATATGAAAGAAACTGTTCAATTTTTCTATTTGTTTAAAACAATTTTATAAAAAAATTACGTAAAAAATTAAAAACCTATGTTAATTACTGCCATTGTTTAATATTAAAACAGGCATAACTAGAAAATATTTTAAAAATAATAATTTATCAACTTTTTTTAGATATTTCATTTTGCAATAGATATAAAAAATCATAATTAACAAATTAATAAACTTTTATAAACATTTATCGCAGGATCTTGTAAAGTATATATATGAAAAGGGCTCTACGAAGTTTCAAATTTTTAGATCAATTATTTATACATTTTATCCCATTGTTTATGCCAACAGAGATTAGGAAATAATTTGTTAGTTAACAATTGAATAATTTTTTAAAAAATAGTGATAAAATGTTTTAGGTTAGATTCTTTCAGGTGTTAGGAAAATACTAGAATTTTTTCAAATTCTTAAAATAACATTTTATGTAATAAAAAAAATATTTTATCTGATAAACCCCGTTTAGCGGCAGCACCCGAATGCCGTAAAAGCCGCACGGAGCTCTATTTTCAATGCCAAATTAAAATTATAAATAATGGAGATAGTGTTCCGGAAGTACGGACTTTTTTTGGAAATTTCCTCCTCTTTAACGAGATTTTTTCAAAATTGCTTAAATATTAATATTTTTTGAGTTATTAACAAAAACATTAATATCTTTTTTTTTATCTTATTTTGTTAATAACAATTGCAATGTTTTATCTGCACCAAAATCCTCCAAAGACATTTTCCTAGAGGTGATTCCGAATCCAATGAGCTATCGCTCATGTTTTTAGGACCTTTATCTTCATTTTTCACGTTTTTAAACATGTTGACTAGAGTAAATGTCTATTTTGACTGGAGTATTATTGCATCGAATAAAAATATGATCTAAGCAAGTCCCTGATTTAACTCGTGTAATAGAATTTATATGACTCTAAGCAATGACTACACAGCATAAAATTATACTCATTAGTTGTATTGTTATTCATTAATCTGTTTATATGCAAATTTTTAATCAAGGTTGCAAATTATGAAAAATACATTTTTGAAAGTTGCAAATTAGCGGTCACCTCATTGAATGCAACCATTGATGGATATGTCAATATTTATTTTAACTACTTTTATTTGTATTAAAATAGAACCATTTTATTAACAAATACGTTGTTTTTCGATTTTTAATCATTGTTAAAAAAACAGGTCAAAATTAGCAGTGTGTATATAGACCAAGGCGGATCTGTTTTTTAGTGGAAGTGAGAGGTGGCATACCGATTTTTGCAGAAAAAGTAGTGTGATAACTTCAATAATAGTTATCTGGTTTCCTACCTCTCAAACAAGTCGGGAACATTAACACAAAAATTAAAATGATTAAAAATAGTGAAAAACGTCGATTTTATTCTACTTTATTTGCTTATAACTTTAAAACGATTTATTTTAGGGAAAAGTTGTATAAAAATAAAAGTTGCGTAATGAATTTCCTATAAACTACCATTGGTTATTTTTTTTTAAATTTATTACCCATGCTGCAAAATAGAAATAAACACAAATTATTCTTATTAAATTTTTTTCAACCACTTAGATTTCATGTAGGACGTTCATAATTCGTCTAGAAAATCGTTATCTATACATATAATAAAACTGTAGAAATATATTTATTTGTGCGCGCATCACATAAAAACTACTGATCCTATTCGAATGCGGTTTTCAAAGACGTATTTTTCTTCTTTCAACTTAACATCTGGTTTATTAAACATTCTCCCTTCACGCCTTTAACGGGGTGAGGAAAGAAATTTTTATACAAAAATCAACACGCCACGCGAACGACGTCGCGGGTACATCGAAATAGAACCCAAAAATGTGGTTAGATTTTTTTGTCTGTCTGTCTGTATGTTTTTGCGCGCATCACATGAAAACTACTGATCCGATTCGAATGCTGTTTTCACAGATGTATTTGTCTTCTTTCAACTTAACATCTGGTGTTTCTCTCCCATTCCTTAAATGGGGTGGGGTAAGAAATTTTTATACAACAATCACATGCCACGCGAACGACGTTGCGAGTACAGCTAGTAATATAATAAATCAGTAAACTAAATTTCATTAATCAATTCGTTAAATGAAACAAGATATTTTTAAACTTACCTCCATTTTTTTGAACAAGAGGATTCCTTTAAGATTCAAATCCATGACACATCCAAAGAAGAGCTAATGAAGGAAATTGGTGATCTCCGCAAAATTATTAACCAAATGGCTACTAACATAGAAAAGTTAGCTGCCAAAGATAAGCCCAAAGTAAGTGCTAGCCCAACAAAAAAACACACAAAGTCGATATCAACCCAGACTGACGATGACATTTCATTAAATACTTCCGTACTCCAGAAAACATCAGCAAAGGAAGATTGGCAGTATATGGTTGTTTCAAAAATCCCAGCACCATACACAGCTAAGCACCTTGCACACTATATCAAGGAAAAATTAGGAACCACCTACTTTATTCGATGCTTCCCAATGTTGAAAAGGAGGGAAGGAACAGACTCAGATTTTAAAGTTGGTGTGCAAAACAAAAATTACCTGAAGCAGCTCAAAGACATCAATATGTGGCCGTCAGGTACAGAAATTACCGATGCTACTAATCTTCCAACGAATATGTATTCACAATCAGTTTCTCCTTCTCATCCAGTTCCTCCTAAAGTACCACCGCAGTCAGCTACAAATTTTTCACCATCAAAACCAGTAATTTTGCCTACGGAGGCAAAATATATACAAATTTGTTCTGACAAGGAAGCTATTGCAGCTAGTAAATCCTGTGGGAAGGATTTGCAAAACATTAAAGTTGTGAATAAACCTGACAAACTCGATGAGGGATTGGGCATGGATCCAATGACTCCACCAATAGTGAGGCTGTCCCGAACTTCGGATATGGAAAATGGTCGCTATTTGTTGTCCAGGCTGAGAGACCCCCTGATTCTAAAACCCCTTAGGCTATTCCTTGCCTATTTGCATGACCAGCCACCAAGTGTATGTATGGAAGGGCACACTAGCACTAGCATTAAATTAATGTTAGCATCAGAGGGTCTTCCTAGCGATGTAGACTCCTTGCGGAAGTTGTATTACCGCTTCCACAATGCTTACGGTATTGGCTTAGCTGAAGTTGAAGCAGACCTCTCTTCCTTTAGGACTTATTTTTCTTCAGAGAAGCTCTGTCGGCTCCAAAAAATCAGAGAATGCCATAAGAACTATTATTCAAGTGGTTCTTCATCCAGTGCAAAAAATTTTTAATCAATAAGACGCGAACAGAGGAACAAGCACACTCTGAAACTTTAGAAGATGGTGGGCTCAGTTTATTTTTCATTAATATTTGGTCCTTAAGACATAAAACAGATGAATTACTTTTATTATTAGAAGAGCTTAAATTTTCTGAAGTGGTTGCAATTACTGAAAATTGGTTAAATATTGATGAGCCAGTCTTTGTTAAAAACTACACCACAGTCGCTTGATTTAATAGAAGTGATTTAACTCATGGAGGTACTATAATAATGTCAACAAATACCGACTTTTCAGCAGTGACTAAATTTGATCATTTATTATCTGAAAAACATTTTGAATTTTCCATTGTTTGTAATAATTTTTATGACATTTTCATTATTTGTATTTATAGAACATCTGATGCGGACTTGCAAATTTTTTATCAAAATTTACTGAGCTTACTTGAATCCCTTCCTTTAAATGGTAAATTAGTTGTATGTGTTGATTTAAATATTGACTACTCCAGTGTTTGTGCTGCAAAAGAATCTCTTCAGAACATTTTTTATTCTTTTGGAATAATCATGCACGTCAACGCGCCAACCAGAATAACTAAAACTAGTTCTACCACCATAGACTATGTCACTTCATCCTTTAATCCGAAAATCGTTGACTGTACTGTTTTCAATTCAGGTTTTTCTGATCATGAAGCAAGATTGCTATCTTTTCTTTGCAAATATAAAATACTAACGCCCCAACAGTTTGGTTTTTTGTGCATAAATCTACCAATGATGCTATGTTCTCGCTCTTTGACAATGTTTACTCCAGTCTTAACAATCAGGACTCTACAGCAACAATCTTCTGCGACTTCTCTAAGGCCTTTAATTGTGTAAACCACAACATCTTAATTAACAAATTACATCACTATGGGATTAGAGGAATACCACTCGAGTGGTGTAAATCACCCCTATAAAGTTAGCACTACCACATGCGAAATAAAAGATGGCATTATGTGATTAATTTGTCGCTTTTTTGTCGTGATTTTGTCGTGCAAACAAAAAATTTGTCGCGAAATTGTTTTTTAAAAAATCAATGGTTGTGCTAACTTGATATCAAGTTAGCACTACCACCTCCTGAAAACGATCTTCCAATGATCGGACTAATGTCTTATGTAGTGCATAATTTGTCGCTTTTTTGTCGTGATTTTGTCATGCAAAAATAAAATTTGTCGCGATTTTTTTTTGTCTTAAATCGATGATAGTTCTGACATGGTATCAAGTTAGCACTACCAACCATCTTCTGATATTCCGATAAAAATCTCGGCTAGCGCATAATTTGTCGCTTTTTTGTTGTAATTTCGTCATGCTAAAAAAATTTTTCGTGAATTTTTTTTTTGACCTAATGGTAGAGCTCACTTTATATCAAATTAGCACTACTGCCTCTTAAAAACGGTCTTTTAATGATCGGACGAGTGTCGCATCTAATGCATAATTTGTTGCTTTTTTGTCGTGATTTCACTGTGCAAAAAAAAATTGTCGCGAAATTTTTTTCATCTTTATAGTAGTGCGACCTTGATATCTAGTTGCACTTCCACCCATCTTGTAATATTCGGACGTATGTCTCCTCTCGTGCATAATTTAACGTTTTTTTTATCGTGGTTTTGTTGTGCGAAATTATAATTGTTGCAATTGTTATTTTATTTTATTAGTAGTGCTAACTTGATATCAAGTTAGCACTACTACCTCTTGAAAACGATCTTCCAATGATCGGACAAATGTCTTATGTAGTGCATAATTTGTCGCTTTTTTGTCGTGATTTTGTCGTGCAAAAATAAAATTTGTCGCGAAATTTTTATGTTATTTTAATGATAGCGCCAACTTAATATCAAGTTAGCACTTCACCACCTTTTGAAAACGGTCTTTCAATGATCGGACGAGTTTCGCATCTAGATAATGTCTTGCGAAAAATATGTGTTGTGGTATTGGAAAAAATTAATAAATTGCTGTTGTGTGTGTAAAAATACAACCTTTACTTATACTTCAAAAACATTTTTTTCTTCCCTCTCCCTAGGCTTTGCAAGAGTATTGAGAGACTTTTTTTTAAAGCATTTGGGCTAAATTAGACTTCTATTAAATTAAAACGAATAGTTTTCTTGAAGTTGCGTAATACAATTTTTTTTATGAATAATGAAATTGGTAATTTCGACAAGAAGTTTTTTTTTACCACCACTCATTTTGTTTCATACTAAGACTCTGTTTTTGAACAGATTAAAAATCATTTGTTTTGAATAAAGTAATTAAGTTTTTTATAAAACCATCCATTATTGTTTAATTAATATGGAGCCATAAAGCCATAAGAATATTCATTGTTTAGTGACTCATCAATGGTTTTAATTTTGTGTCAACCATGAGAATTTTTAACTTCATTATAAGTCATGATAAAAGAGTTCAGTTTATAGTGAGCTACTAAAATTTTATGTGAACTAGAAAGAGTTTTATAATACATATGTATAGCGTGCCAAAAAAAGGATCACTTCGTAGTAGTATATGGAAATAATAAAGAGTCGATTCCATATATAATGTATAGTAGTGCTAACTTAATATCGAGTAAACACTACTAATGATTTTTTAAACACAAATTTTTGCCAAAAAAATTTTTTCGCACTACAGAAAAGGAATCAATTATGTGGGTACAAGATTTACATCCGAATATTGAAAGACATTTATCAATGTGCGGTTGTACTAATTTAATATAAAGTTGGCACTAATATTATTTTTTTTCAATAGCACAACACATATTTCCGCAAGACATTATCTAGATGCGAAACTAGTCCGATCATTGAAAGACCGTTTTCAAAAGGTGGTGAAGTGCTAACTTGATATTATGTAAGTTGGCGCTATCATTAAAATAACATAAAAATTTCGCGACAAATTTTATTTTTGCACGACAAAATCACGACAAAAAAGCGACAAATTATGCGCTAGCCGAGATTTTTATCAGAGTATCAGAAGATGGTTGGTAGTGCTAACTTGATGCTATGTTAGCACTATCATCGATTTAAGGCAAACAAATTTCGCGACAAATTTTATTTTTGCACGACAAAATCACGACAAAAAAGCGACAAATTATGCACTACATAAGACATTTGTCCGATCATTGGATAATCGTTTTCAAGAGGTGGTAGTGCTAACTTGATATCAAGTTAGCACCACCATTGATTTTTTTAAAAACAATTTCGCGACAAATTTTTTGTTTGCACGACAAAATCACGACAAAAAAGCGACAAATTAATCACATAATGCCATCTTTTATTTCGCATGTGGTAGTGCTAACTTTATAGAGGTGTGTAAATCTTATTTTACCTACAGAAGTCAGCTGGTAAGGGTTTATGTGAGAACATCCTCCTGTATACCAATTGACTGTGGGGTGCCTCAAGGTTCAGTTCTAGGTCCTATCTTATTTCTGCTCTTTATTTATGATATTGCCTACCTAAATATTAGTGGTAAACTCTGCCTCTTTGCTGAGGATACCAGTTTTACCTGGAGCAACCCGGACAGTACATCCCTTTATAGTACCGTATCTCGTGACTTAGTCACTATTAAATCGTGGTACATTGCAAACTTTTGAACTTAATAACAATAGTGTGGAAATCGTTGATTCTGTAAAGTTCCTGGGTCTCATTGTTGACAACTCATTAAAATGGGATTTGCACATCAATGCATTGTCAAAAAAATTAAGTTCTGCGTGTTTTGCGCTAAGATCAGTTTCCAAGGAATTAAACTTGTCAACAGCTCGAACAGTCTATTACGCCCTTTTTGAGTCGCATCTCCGTTAGGTACGCCATTCCATTCTGGGGTACGTGTTGTGCGACTCAATTTGACCGTCTTTTCAAACTTCAAAAGAGAGCTATCCGTTACATGTTAATATTAAACAATAGAACTCATTGTGGGGAATACTTTAAAAAATATCAAATTTTAACTCTTCCTTCTTTATTCATTTTTGAATCCGTTTGCTTAGTCCGCAAGCACTCGTCAGCGAATCCTGAAACGCGTTCCCACAACTATCCACTTAGAAACAGGGAGCTTGATCTTTGTTTACCAATCCCACGATCAGAGTTAATCAAAAACACTATATTGTATAATGCAAAAAAGATGCACAATCGTCTGCCTTTCAATATCAAATCTATTACATTCTTTCCCGCATTCCGTAGAGCTTTGAAGGCACATTTATTGGAGAGATCTTTTTACACAGTAAATGAATTTTTCATATTATGATTTTATAAGTCTAAATATACACTAATTTACTACTTCAAGGAACTTTTTCTTTTTTCCTTTTCTTCTTCTTTCTCTTTTTTTAATGACTTTCAATTTCTTTAATTGTATAAATATTTTTTTTTGTATTTTGTTTATGTGATATATTAGATTTTAAGGTTTTTGTACTTTTTTGTATGTTTTTTAGCTTTGTCGACAAATTGTAAAATTTCTGACAATAAAGCATTATTATTATATTATTATTATTAAAATCGATTTAGTAGATTTCTCATAATAATTTTGCAATCAAATTTTTTTTAAAAAATTTAAATCTCGCACAACAAAAACTAAACCATACATAACTTTGCTGATTTTTTAACATATAAAAGAGCACTCCACCTATCAAACGCACTATATAGAATTAAAATTGGATTCTTTGGGGGGACTCAGGAATGTTTTAAAATTAAAAACAATTTTTTGGCTTATAAACAAATAGAATATCTCGGTAACTATTAAATTAAATTAAATTCAGAAAACGGTTCATTAACAAGCAGTGGTTCTTGAGATACAATTGGTCAAAGTTGACTGGCATTTGCGACGAAGTTATAAACACTAGGATGGTAATCTTTGAACCACTACCTTTCTCTTTCGTAGCTCCTTTTTGATAAAAAATTTCATGTCTTTGAGATATATATTAAAATAATAAAAACTATCGATATTCCGCGTGAAAAATACCAAAAAACCAGCCTGTGAAAATTTAATTTCAAGATTCAAAATCGGTGTGCGTAAAAAAATACATTTTCTCAGCTTCCAATGGAGCAATTTAATTCTTTATTTTTTTAATCTGATGTAACTTAAATAGAAAATACCAAGTAACGCATTACCAAATCCCAAAGATTCTTTTATTTTGTTATAAATAAATTAATTTATTTATAACAAATAAAACTATGATTTCCTATTTTGTAGACTTTTTTTAGAATGGTTTTATAAACCTTTTAACATTTTAAATAAAAATGGTTTACTAAACCTTTTAAAATTTTAAATATAAATATTTTCATTTAAAAGCTGTATATTTAAACAATTTGTGTTTAAACAAATTATTAAAAAAAACTTTTTTTAATCATTTTTTTTATGATAACGATATGTGCAAATATCACCGGCTCCGGCAAAATTTCCTAGCCCTGTACACAGTCAACTCGTGTGAAGATGCACATTTTAAACTATGCGTCACTAATAGTCTAGTCGAGAAGTTGATTTCCTGCGAAAAATAATTACCAGTCTCTTAAAAATATAAGTGATAGCTCAAACGATCCAGAATGGCATTTAGAGAAAGACCATTTTTCGATTTTTTTCTGGAGATAAAAATTACAATTGTTATTAACAAAAAACTGAAAAAATAAATAGTCCTTTCGGTTTTTGTTAATATCTTAAAAAGTATAAGTGATAGCTATAATATTAAAAACGTTTCTGAAAGAGCAGAAAATTTCAGCTGCGATGTTCTGGATTCTCGGAATTGTAGCACCAATATTTATAATTTTAATTTAACGTTGAAAATCGGCTTCCGCGCGGCAATTTTGGCATGCGCGCGTTGCCTCTGTAATGACCGCAACTTTTCAATAATTTTTTTATGACACTAAATAATATTATATAAATTAGAAAAAATCAGATGTCATCTAAACACTTCAAATAAAATGGTCACGCGATAAAAATTGTTGTATCATCATTTTTTAAACAGTTATTTAATTGTTAATTAACAATTTTTTACGGATTTCTGTTATTATAAAAGGCGGTATAAAAGTTTTATTAATTGTTCTAAAAATTTTTTCTTTCTTGGAGCCCTTATTATCAATGTTTTTAACAAGATGACATCATAAAAGTTTTAAAAATTTCTTTAATTCATTAATTATTAATTTGTTAATTGAAAAAAACAATTAAAAATGAAAATAATATTGTTTAAATATATGGTTTTTTAATTTAAAGCTATTGCTGGTTTTATGTTCATGCTAGACATTATATAAATTACCTTTATAATTTTTTCATGCCGTTTGTTTATAAATTTTTTATAAACAAATGGATTAATTAAATATTTTTGAAAAATTTTTTTTCACCATATTATTAGCGTAAAAAAATAAGGATTTTTAAATAAAAAAAAATTCTTAATAACAATATTTAATTGTTTATAATCGTTTTTTTTAGAAATTTAATGTTTAAATTAATTATTAAGAAATCTTTTTTTTTAATCATTGTTTATACTTCTAAATATACCTAATTGCTAAAAAAAATTTTTTTTTGTAGACAATTTAGTTATTTATTTATATACCAATTTGTTATAAACAATTTTTTTTTATTTGCAATAATTTTTTTTAGAACATAAAAAAATAACAAAAACAGCTATCTACAACAAAATGCCAAAAAAAAAAAAAATTAATTTTTTACGGAACTTTGTATTTTTTTTTGCATTTTGTTGTAGATAGCTGTTTTTGTTATTTTTTTATGTTCTAGAAAAAAATTATTGCAAATAAAAAAAATTGTTTATAACAAATTGGTATATAAATAAATAAATAAATTGTTAACAAAAACAAAATTTTTTTTTAGCAATTAGGTATATTTAGAAGTATAAATAATGATAAAAAAAAAGATTTCTTAATAATTAATTTAAACATTAAATATCTAAAAAAACGATAATAAACAATTAAATATTGTTATTAAGAATTTTTTTTATTTAAAAATCATTATTTTTTTACGCTAATAATAAGGTGAAAAAAAATTTTTCGAAAATATTTAATTAATCCATTTGTTTATAAAAAATTTATAAACAAATGGCATGAAAAAATTATAAAGGTAATTTATATAATGTCCAGCATGAACATAAGACCAGCAATAGCTTTAAATTAAAAAACTATATATTTAAACAACATTATTTTCATTTTTAATTGTTTTTTTCAATTAATAAATTAATAATTAATGAATTAAAGAAATTTTTAAAACTTTTATGATGTCATCTTGTTAAAAACATTGATAATAAGGGCTCCAAGAAAGAAAAAATTTTTAGAACAATTAATAAAACTTTTATACCGCCTTTTATAATAACAGAAATTCGTAAAAAATTGTTAATTAACAATTAAATAACTGTTTAAAAAATGATGATACAACAATTTTTATCGCGTGACCATTTTATTAATTTAAAGTGTTTAGATGACATCTGAATTTTTTCTAATTTTTATAATATTATTTAGTGGCATAAAAAAATTATTGAAAAGTTGCGGTCATTACAGAGGCCACGCGCCCATGCCAAAATTGCAGCGCGGAAGCCGATTTTCAACGTTAAATTAAAATTATAAATATTGGTGCTACAATTCCGAAAATCCAGAACATCCCAGCTGAAATTTTCTGCTCTTTCAGAAACGTTTTTAATATTTAAGCTATCACTTATACTTTTTAAGATAGTAACAAAAACCGAAAGGACTATTTTTCGCAGGAAATCAACTTCTCGACTAGACTATAAGAAACTCGACTTTAGATAAACTACCCGTGCTGTTTCGATTGAACGGGATGTTAGAAGCAGCAAAATTACGATCAGAACGAAATACAATATAGTTTTCTTAAAATAAATCGGACTCCAAAACTGACGAATTTAACCAGGTTTCTGTAAAAGCTATGATGTTATATTCCGAGTATAAGTAAAAATTAAATATTGTATAAATTTTTGTATTTAGTTCCCGAACTGACTGTTTGCTAAGATCAGAACTGCTTGGTTATTATTACTGTGCCAATGCACGCAGAACGATCAGTATTTGCAACTTTAGAGTTTATGCAATTAATACATTTGACTTCTGAGGCAGCAGGACAGTTCTTAATTTGATGAGGAACATCTAGGGCACGCAAAATTTTTGGTACACCCCTTTTGATTGTGACTGAAACCACTACATCGATAGCAAAGCTTATAGACCAAGAAACTAATCTGGAAAATCATGTAAAAAATCGAAAAATACTGGGCGCTATTTTATTGTTGAAAATGCTAGATTAAGTAAATTCAAAAGTCGACTCATCTCGTGAGTCATAAAAAAAATAATTGCGTCATTTATTACCAAAAAAAGTCTTTTTTCTTACCTCAATATTCTGGAAAAATAACTTTAGAGAAGAATGGACATTAATTTGCGGTTTTGACAGTTATTCACACTACATGCGTTTAAAAATGGACATTATATTCCAGTAGTATATTATGCTCTCTTATCTGATAAAAACTGTAAGACTTATTTTAAACTATTTAAAAACATTGTCAATACGGTCCTTTATACACTTGTTACGCTCCTTTCACATTATACGGTTTTAATCGTGCGGTAAAAAGCCGTACGAGTTTTAGCCGTCACATGATTAATTTCACATTGCACGGGTTTTTGCCGTGTCCTATTGTAAGTATTTTTATTTTATTGGTCTAATGTGAATAAGATGAATTGTAAACAAATTATTGCTTTGTGGTTACTTCATCGTCGACGAAAAAGAACAAAACGAAATCGACTTTTTTGGATACATCCCATTAATTTGAGGAGAGAGAAAGTAGGATTAATTTACACACTTTTTCAAGATTTAAGAAACGACGAAAATAAATTCTTTAACTATTTCCAAATGTCTATTACCTCTTTTGACGAATTACATAAAAAACTTAGAGATGTGTTACAGCGACAAAACACACAATTCCGAAATTGCATACAACCTGTGGAAAGGCTGGCTATTACTTTAAGGTGTGTATTGTATGTAAATGCATAAAAAATAATAATATTTATTTGTTTTAAACACCAAAATTCTACTTAATATTACGGGGAAGAAAAGTAAATAGTGTCAACAGTTGAATCCAAAGAATATGTAGAAGGACTGACTGCATTGTCACTGTGTGAAGAAAGGCTTTCTCCGAAATGCTCATAGAAGTGCGTTGATGATGGTGGGCGTTCATTGTTGCTAGTGGTAGTTGAGAAATATAGTGGTGTCACTTCATTTCCTTCTTGATGAGAACTGCGACTTTCAGAAGTTTGTAGTTGTTGAGCAGAAAAAATACTTTGATTGTTAAAACCTCCTCAAGGATAAGAAAAACCTGGGTTTGATGTAGCTGAAGGACAATAAATCAGTGTCTAGTGAGAGGACATATCATAGGTGGGTGGGAATAAATCTGATATTGATCGAGGGGCATGGAAACTGTGTATTGGGGGAATGGAGGCGGTTGAGTTGGCATTTTCATTTTTCTTTCATTAATATTTTCTATAACTCTGAGCACTCCCAGTTGAAACTGAAGATCATCCTGTTCATCAAATTTGTCTAAATGAGGCTTCAGACTAAGTAAAAATGATGTTTTGTTGCATGGTTTGTCTGCATCCAGAGCTTTTAACAATTTCATTTTGATTTCATCAGGTTTTCTATGTTTTCTGGTTTGTGTCTGACGTACACTTTTGATTGGGAATTGTGTGGGTGGTGCACCAGATAGATGAGAACCATTCTCGCAATTTTCCTTGAAGCCCTGTGTCTCTGTATATTCTTCAAGTCCTACAGCACTTTCCGATCAAAAACTATCTTCCGTTTCGCGAGCATTATACAGTTTCTTTAGAAACTGCAATTGGTCAGCATATACATACTTTTTAACTTTTTTTGCCGCTGAGCCACTTTTTTTAAGTTTGAATTTTTATCTGTGACTTGGCAAAGGAGTCTGGTAGATTGGTCCACTTCCGTATTACTTCTTTACCTAAAACAAAAAGAAAACACTATAAAACCTATTAATTTTATTTCGCAGAAATCTCATGTTATTTTTCTTTTATCAGGTATCTGGCAAGTGGTTGTTCTTTCACTAATATACATACATTTCCAGTACAGAATAGGGATTTCTACAGCAAGTAAAATAGTTAAAGATGTATGTACAGCAATTTGGTCATTAATGCGAGATGAATGTATACCAACACCTACAACAGAGGTATGGGAATCAATTGCGTCTGCATTTGAAAATACTGCTAATTTCCCTCACTGCTTAGGAGCAGTGGATGAAAAACATATGCGTTTACTACTCCATTTTACAGTGGATCAATGTATTTTAATTACAAAGAATACTTTTCTGTGGTTCTAATGGCTGTAGCCGATTC